>OY882868.1:55054768-55404768 GCA_963693515.1 Pipistrellus nathusii
TTAAAAAGAGCATGCTGGTGTAAGTACTGAATTGAATCAACAATAACTGAATTTTAAAACACACTTCCAGCCGAAGCCGGTTTGGCTCAGTGGTGGAGCGTGGGTCTGCGGACTGAAAGGTCCCAGGTTCGATTCCGGTCAAGGGCATGTAGATTGGTTGCAGGCACATCCCCGGTGGAGGGTGTGCAAGAGGCAGCTGGTCGATGTTTCTCTCTCATTGACGTTTCTGGCTCTCTATCTCTCTCCCTTCCTCTCTGAAAAATAAATAAAATATATTAAAAAAAAACAAAAAACTTCCAACCCTGGCCAACTTGGCTCAGTGGATAGAGCGTCAGTCTGCGGACTGAAGGGTCCCAGGTTTGATTCTGGCCGGGGGCACATGCCTGGGTTGCGGGCAAGTGGCAGCCCATCAATGATTCTCTCTCATCATTGATGTTTCTCTCTCTCTCTCTCCTTCTCCCTTCCTCTCTAAAATCAATAAAGAAATATGTTTTTAAAACACACATACATACTTCCAAAATATTTGCACTTGTGTGCAACTATAACCTTGCTGCCACCTCTTAGATAATTCTGTGTTTGTTTCATCATCAACAAGATGGATGTAACCCCTAACCTCATGGAGTATTTTGTTGGAATGAATCTCAAATCAGAACAGGGAAGTTTATAACTGCACTGGTGGAAAAGCCAGTTCAACTCTAGTTCTTGCAACAAGCCAGACTATCTAAATGTTTTCACATTTATTCAAATAAAAACTTTAATTTTTAAAGGCACAAATGACATAGAAGAAATTTTCACTATTGATGTAATTATCCTTTGGGAAAATAACTCAGGTATAGGATAAAGTGGTGGGCTACACAGAGACCGCCCAGGGCACCTGGCAGCCCAGGGCCTCTCAATCCAGAAAAGGTGACTTTACAACCTGCTCCACCTGCCCAGAATAGGCTCAAAGGCAGTAATTAAAAAACTGTGAATCTCTTCAGTTTAAAACAATAAACTACAACAGCTAATCTTTGCCATCCCCTTCCAGAGCCTTCTGTAACAACAGGAAAAATGAAAAAGCTTCTTTGGAAGAGGCTTCTAACATGCTGGCCAGTCACAGGCTACCCGACCACATTTCATAACCCAGGCAGAATACAGAACTGAAGCCTGTCCTTCGTGCTTTCCTGCTACACCTCCCTGCTTGAATTTATCTTTTATCTCAGCTCAACCTTGCTCTTCTGCCTCATAAAAGCCATGCCTCCTTACTCTTATCTTGCCAAATTATACTCTTTGTCCCTCTGAAGTGTCTGTCCTCCACAGATAGTGGCTACAGCACTTCCTGCAGTCCCTGTGCATTCTGACTAACAGCATACACCTTCTCCTCTCCCACCTGCAGGCTTTACCACCTCCTCCACATCACCCAATTCCTGGTTCGGTGCCTTGCACAAAATTTCAAAACTGTATTCTTACTCCTGCCTCTGTTTTAGATAGTTGAAACGAAGAACAAAAGAACTCTGGAAAACTTAGTTCCTGCTAAACAGTTATTTAATCTGTAACGTAAAGAAGACAGCTAACATTCAAACATTTAACTATTTTCTTTCATTTAAATACAAGATTGGGCAAAAGTAGGGAGCAAACCAGAACACTTCAACATCAGGAGCCAAGAAAAGATTTTATGGGTACCAGGTGTAAAATACCAAATTTTAAACAAGTAAGATGAATCGCTTCGAGTTTTTATTAAGAAACTATAAATAAGTGAAAATCACCAAATATACCACCTCCACACATGTAGAGATCTATCAAACAGCAGTTTGGGAACACTGTTTCACACAGTATTGCAAGATACAAAAGATGACATAATGTCTCTGATGAGATAGTCAATAGTTTCAAGATTCACTTTAGATTATAGCAGGCGATTCCATGAAGGCAGCTTTGTGCCAAGATGGGCCATGGGCCTGATGGGACAGCCACCAGAATGCCATGCACCATCAGCTTCCTAAGAGACTACCAGAAACCAAGACATTTAGCAACAGTAGCAACTCTCAGAAAAACAAATTGTTGTGTGCATTTGAAATGCACTTTCTGAAATGCCATTCTGCAGGATGCTAATATAGTTTTTAATTCTAAAACGTAAAGGAGATTAAAAATCTAACAAATATTATTTGTCATAACATCCTACATATTCCCACTCCCTATTGCCAGTCTACTAATAAAAGATCTACTAAACCATGTAATCTGCTCAACACATCCTGGAAAGGACACTTATACCTTTAACTTGGATCATTTAAATGTTCTAATCTTGATAATCCATCTGTTAGGACTGTGCAAATATTCTTCCTCAGACAAATCTCCCTTGCTAAAACATCTAAGCATTCTGAAGAGCGAACCATCTGAATTAATGAATTACCCTAGGACTCAAAAATAGTTTTCATCTCTGAAAGGAACTCTAAATATACTACTTAAATCTCACTCAACTTCTGACTAGAAAAATGCAAACTGACTTAAAAGTGGCCACATACTTTTGCTGTAACCTTCATCTGTGTTTAAAAACTAGACTTCCTTGCTGAAGTAAAGAGTTGTCACAGGTGGTATCTATGCCAGATGTGAGACCTGCAGGTGCTTCATTAAGGCTGCAAGTTATACCTGAAGAACCTAAGAAAGCACATCAAAGCAACTGACCAAGATATTTCTGTATTCACCACTTGGCATTATATTCATTACAAACTTTAATGAATATAATGATTTAGGAAAAAGTATTTAAATGTTAACAGCCAAGCCAAAACCGGTTTGGCTCAGTGGTAGAGCGTCGGTCTGCGGACTGAAAGGTCCCAGGTTCGATTCCGGTTGGGGGCATGTACCTTGGTTGCGGGCACATCCCCGGTAGGGGGTGTGCAAGAGGCAGCTGGTCGATGTTTCTCTCTCATCGACGTTTCTAGCTCTCTATCCCTCTCTCCTCCTCTCTGTAAAAAATCAATAAAATATATTTTAAAAAAATGTTAGCCAATAACAATAATGGTACGTCTGACAATTAAAGCATTAAAAAAAGCTACAGCATTATTCAGCTTGACAATAGCTTATGAGCAAAATAACCCAGAGTTAAAGGCAAGGCACATAGCTAAATCAACCCCCCTGTCAGTAACTATTCCCCCAACCAGACAAATGACAAGAGGTTCTAAGCAATGGCTGAATTGTGCTGGGTAAACAACACAAAGCAATATTCCTTGGGATTCTAATTAGTGGCAATTAACATCATTTTTAAGTCAAAGCAGGTTCCCTTTAAAGGCACTGCTTGCCTCATCCAATTTCCTAATAGGTGGCTACCAAAATAACTAGACCATCATTATTTTTCTCATCTCTTAGCTGCAAGCAGATGGTAATAAAGCATAAGGCATCCTGAAACGGTGAGATGGTCTGTCCCTGCTTGTGGGAGACTAAGGCCAGGCCCACAGCCAAGGCTTACTCTGGATGACTCCCACTCTGAAGGAGTCACTCAAGGTACCAGACAGGCAACAAACTCACAGTGGGAGGGGGCCCTGGCTACAGTGCTGGGACACTTCCAGTAGCCACAATGTCCCAAGACTGTTCCAGTAGCCTCTGCCTCTCCACCTGTCCCCATTTTTTCTGTTGTCCCATCACCTACTTCAGTCGTTCCAATAAAGTTTATTTCTAGTTAAAAGAGTCATAGTCAGTGTGTACTGCTTGGACTGCAAAAGCCTGATTAATAGGCTTCATCATTGTAGTCTATATTTTTGTTAAAATTAAACAATTTTTGAACAGTTGGTTTTTGGTTTTTTGGGTTTTTGGGTTTTTTTTAATTGATTTTTCACAGAGGAAGGGAGAGGGATAGAGAGCTAGAAACATCGATGAGAGAGAAACATCAACCAGCTGCCTCCTGCACACCCCCCACCGGGAATGTGCCCGCAACCAGCGTACATGCCCTTGACCAGAATCGAACCTGGGACCTTTTAGTCCGCAGACCAATGCTCTATCCACTGAGCTAAACCGGTTTCGGCGAAAGCTTGGTTGTTTTGATTTGGTTTTAATAACAAAATCATTTCATTTAGTAAAATGTTAGAAAACAGAGGTAAAGTACAATGAAAAAAATAACACCATTTATAATCCCACCACCCAGACAGAAACTACCAGAATCATTTTGGAGCACACCCTTCCAAGCATTCTGCCAAAATGAACATTTGACCCCAGAGAGAAAAGCATGGACACAGTAACCACACTGAATATATATGAAGCCAATAAGCCAGAGTGACCACCTAAGTCATCAACCAATATACTTCCAGGAGTGAAAAGGCTTCTTTCATTCCCTCTCCTATTAATAAGTAAGCCAAGAGGCCTGGCCTGCATGGCGCTGACCTGTGAATCAAAAGGTCACAGTTCAATTCCTGGTCAGGCCACAGTTCCGGGCTCAATCCCCCATGTGGGTCATGTGGGAGGCAACCAATTGATGCTCCTCTCCCATCATTGATGTTTCTTTCTCCCTCTCCTTCTCTTTCTCTCTTCCTCTCTAAAATCAATAAAAAATATTTTTTAAAATAAATAAGCCAAGAAAATATGTAAATTGGGGCTATCCCATGCAAAGACAAGCCAAATGGTTAGGAACCCCTAACTTTAGAAATAGTGCTATTCATCAGAAGAGCCTATGGATTATAAAGTCTTACCTAGAATAATTTATTTTTTTATCGGTTGGCAAAGGGGGAACAAGAAGAAAAACCAATCCAAAATTTTAATTAAAAAATGTATAAACAAAAAATTGGCACTTTAATTAGCAACAGCAAGTACAAAATGTAGATATCACTTCTTCCTTTTGAAATTAGAAAAAAAAACATTGATATAATTTCTCTTTGCACATGAAGTAAATAAGCATAGAACAAATTACTTTTTTCCTGAATTATCAAAGCACACTGAAGCAGTATGTCATTCTTCACCCCTCAAAAATAATATATCCTTTGGGTTTTCCACCTATAAGTGAGCCAGAGCCCTTAAACAGTTGGAGAGGAAAAATAGCCTGAATATCAAAATACAGAAGTGAACAAAAGTAGTCTTAACAGTTAAAACATAAAGAAATACAATAATTAATAAATAACATAAGAATAAACCGTTTTGTATACTAACCTCTGTCAACCTATTTTTGCCCATCTCTGTATATCATTTCAAATATACTTTTGGGAGATTAAAAACTAAGTGAAAATACAAAAATGATGTCAGAATACAAAAGAATTAACCTTTTAAGAAGACATGGTTAGTAAGGAAGGGATGCAAACTTCTTTTTGCAATTATGCTTCTAAACAACTCTAATTCTGATACCAAAATTAAATAATAACAAACTGAGTTTCAAACAGGACTGTTGGGCTAAATTTAGACATTCCTTCTCTGCATCATCTACCTAGGTCATTTATTGAATGGTTATCTTGTCCTAAAAACTTTATGTACATTACCTCAATGTACAGTTATAATATTTAATTTTATTAAATTAATTCACCAAGTCTAAATGACTCACTAAATCTCATGATTTTCCATCTTATATGTATTATTATGTATTTCCTTCATACAGATACAAAAACTAGGCGCAGACAAGACTGCCTACTTGTCCAAGGTAAACAAAGCAATTGAGTGATCCAGCTCATTCAAAACTCTGGTGTGATTCCAAAGCATGTGATCATTTCTCTGTGCCAAATTCCCTGTCACAAAACAGTACCACCCACCACCACTTGAACGTACATTTTACATACTTTATCTCCTTAAGTCCTCAACACTCCCTGTGAGGTCAGCATTATCACTTTTATTTTAAAGATTAGGAAAACTAAGATTTAATCAAGCAGGTAGCTTGTCACGATTTAGCTTCTGGTACATGGCTCCAAAATCTATACATATATTCTTTTCAATATATCATGCTACTTTCCATTCTGTATTTCTACTAGAGGCTGATGACGAAATTCGTGAACCAGGGGAATGTTCCCCTCAGCCCAGCTTGCCCCCTCTCCAATCTGGAACACCTCGGGGGATTGTCAGACTGTCAGTTTAGGCCGGATCCCAGAGATTGGGCCTAAACCGGCAGTTGGACATCCCTCCCACAATCCAGGAACACTGGCTCCTACCTGTTCACCTGCCTGCTTGCCAGATCACCCCTAACTGTGCCACCACCACCCCCAACCAGCATGGTTGCCCCCAAATGTTCCCCTGCTGCCTGGCACCCCCTCACTAACCTCCCTGCCGGCCTGGTCACCACCCCATGCAGCCTGCTGCTCAGTCGTTTGGTCATCCCTCACTAACTCCCCTGCCTGCCTGCCTGGTCAGCCCACACAGCCTGTTCGGTCATCTGTTCAGTTGTTTTGGATGTGACAGTCACTTAGCCTTTTATATAGAAGATAAATCTATCATCACAAGATGACCCCTTTCTTTGTAGGAAACAGCGATTTTGTACAGGATGAAAATCAAGTTTGACATGATCTTTTGTTACCCTTCACACCCTCCCATCATCTCTCCCAACCAGACAACCTCTCAAGGATTTACATAATTTTCAATCACTCCTTCTATGATCCCTTTCAAACAGGTAAACGAAAAAGTTGGAAAATATTAAAAGGAAATCTGCTCCCAGAAAACGGTCATTAGGACCACTGTCAACAATCTGCCATACTCTGCATAATCTCACTCCAAACCCAAACACCAAATCAAGTTTGGTATATATTTAAAATAAAAAATTAAATCTTTCCCATTGTCATTTCCATATTGTGTCATTATCAGCTGATTGATGACAAGCAACATTTCCAGGTCTGACATTTCATCTACAAAAGGAACAACATGATCTCGAATGACCCTTTCAGTTTAGAGTTCTCAGTTAACTGATGTGCACACACCCGCTCTTCCTTTGCCTGTGTGTGCAGAAGTGCTGGAAATTTATCGGGCAAGGGGGTAGGAAGAGGTAGATAAAATCCCACAGTATGCAAAGCAAAGTAACCATTAGGTTCAGCTGTGTACACAAAGATCTACTCACAGGCATACACACAAAGTCCAATCTGAAACAAGCAACTAAAACAGTCCAGAGCTTATACTTTGCCAACCCAAAATGAATCATCTATTTTTAGCTCAAATCCACTCAAGAGAGGAAGAAGACTGGTCTGCAGCAGCCAACTGGTCTGCAGCAGCCAACTGAACAGCTAAACAACCAACTGGGCTCACTAATAAATCTCAGGCAAACTGGAACTCCTACCCTTAAAAGTAACCTTGGCTTGACTACAACTATAAATTGAATATAAGGACAGAAAGCTATGAAGGCTTAAAGTGTGCCAAGGAAGTAGCACTTCAAATATATAATTCTACTTTAGTATTTTACTGATTCTGATAGAAAGTATGGCTAAGGCTCAAAAAAGCCTGGACATCGTTACATTCTAATCTTAATTCGCCAAGTTTAGGTGACTCATTTTACAGTTTAGAAACCTGACAGAGGAACAAAAATGGCAAGATTAAAATTAAACTCCTAAATCCACTAGTGAAACAATCTTAATAAATGGTGAACTTAAGGCTGTGAACAAAGTTAAGAACTTTAATACACTCAATTTGATGAAAGATACAAAGTTTTCGATTTTAATTACAAAGAATATATTACCTCTAAATTACAGCACATTAGTAAATACCTGCAGTTCAACAGACTACCTAAAATTAAAATGAGAGAACTGGTACAAACAAAATTGTCTCAACTCAATCCAGGGAGTTTTGTCTAATATTCCAGCTGCTGGCATCACTCTGATGTAAGGGAAAGAACACTAGACAAACAGGTAGCCTAAACCAAAGTCCCTACTCTGCCATTAAGTGGCTGGGTGTGTCTTCCAGGCTCCAGGCTCAGGGCTCACAGGCAATTCAAACATCGAGTAGGTATTTCTGGAAGGACAGAATGCGACCAAAGAAGCTGCTGCTGGAGACCCCAGTGAGAGCAATTGGGGTCCTTTAAGATTTCTTATCCTAAGCAGGTTGGGTAAAACAGACACAAAATAATCGCCTGGCAAAGCTGTTCAGAAGAGAGTGAAAGAAGATACTGCCCAATATATTCTAATACGAAAGACAAACAGCGCTGGCCAGTGTGGCTCAGCTGGTTAGAGCATCATCCAGTACACCAGAAGGTGACGGGTTCAATTCCCAGTCAGGGCACATATCCAAGTTGTGGGTTCCATCCCTGGTCAGGGTGTGTATGGGAGCCAACCGATTTATGTTTCTCTCTCCTCTCTCTTCTCTCAAATAGATGTGATTTTTAATTTTTTTAATATATTTTTGTTGATTTCAGAGAGGAAGGGAAAGGGAGAGGCAGAAACTTCAATAATGAGAGAGAATCACTGATCAGCTGCCACCCCTCCTAGGGATGGAGCCCACAATCAGGCATGCGCCTTGACTGGGAATCCAACCATGACCTCCTGGCTCATAAGTCAATGCTCAACCACATAGCCACACCGGCTGGGCAAGACATGATTTTTTTTTTTTTTTAAAGAAAATTTCCACACCAATTGGGAAAGAACAAAAAGCCTTTATTCAAATAAACGATCTAGTGGGTGACAGGCAGCTTCTCAGTACAGATGTGTAAATGGCATACTGGGAGGAAAAAACAGGAAGGGCCTCTGCAGGGGAGTGAGAGGAGGCCCTCCAAGCTGAGACAGTGAGGCCCAAGCAGAGGGAAAAGCCTGTCATGAAGACAAAAGGTTGATAGGACACACGATGGTGGATCAGTTGGAGCTCCAGGTTAGGAGCTCCAGACTGTGGAAAACCTTCTCAGCCACACTAATGAGGCTCTTTTAGGAAAGTGTTCCTGGAGAGGGTACAAAGGGCAAGGGGAGCGGTCAGTGGCAGTCAGGAAAGGCCGGCAGCACTGGAGGCTGCAGGTGAGGAATGGCAGAACAAAAGCAGGACAACAAACTCAGCTGGGAGCAGGCAGGTTTGGGAAGGACTTGTAAAAAGACATCAATAGGACGTAGGGATCAAGTAGATGCGAACTGAGAGGAAAAATGAGTTAGGTAATGCTGAGTCTTTGGGTCTACAGAGTTATGAACATTCACTTTGTAAAATGAAAATAAGCAGATTGGCCCTTAGAGGCAGAAGGTATGGTGGGGCCCCCTGTTACAGAGCCTGCAGGGGAAGAAGTAAAATAAACAAGTCTGGCTGATGGCAGTGGATCCAGCAGCGACAGCAAAAGAAAACTGAAGGCTACAAATACACATCAGCAAAAATCCTCACTTATTTGCTAGACTTAGATAAGAGACCTCACAAAGTTTCCTGTTACCTTCTACTTTCTTTTGAAGATATTTAAGATGCCTATTTAAATCCACAGAAGCAGGTTATTCAAGAGTAATTTTTTGCCCTTGGCCCAGAGTCCCTAAGTATAGCCACAAACAGAAGGAATTACTTTTTCTCTCTCCCACCCTCTACTATAACTAGCCACTGGACAGACTGGCCATATAACCCATCTATTAGCACAGTCAGGAAGACTAAAGGAGATAATGAGCTTGATTTAGGGCAGGTTAAATTTAAGGTCTCAATGGACATTTAGGCAGCTGGATAATCTGTAACTCAGAATGGAGAGTTGGAGCTAGAAATTTGGGAGTCGTCAGCACACAAATGATATTCAACACCATGGAGAAGAGCAGCAGACTAGGACAGAGGCCCTGAAGCGGGGCTGATACGTGGATAAAAGAAAGACAACGAAACTGAAGGATCAGTTTCAGTTTATTTTAGATCCCACCTTGTTTCCTAACAGAAACAGAAACCTTTTATATTAACCAGACTATGCATTTCAGCGCCAGATACCTTAATACTGTAAACAACTCTAAATGTTACCAATTTCAATTGGTAATAAATGAAGTCACCTTTCATGGGCCTAGCACTATCAGGAGAAAAGGGACTCACTGCACCTAGGTGCCATTTGCTGATGAGGGACATTTCCAGATAAAGGAAGGTATTCGCTGTATGTGAATGGTTTGCAGCTCAAATGCCATCAAGAATCAGCTAGCCGAGACCGGTTTGGCTCAATGGACAGAGCGTCGGCTTGGGGACTGATGGGACCCGGGTTCGATTCCGGTCAAGGGCATGAACCTTGGTTGCGGGCATATCCCCGGTGGGGGGTGTGCAAGAGGCAGCTGATCGATGACTCTCTCTCATCGATGTTTCTAACTCTCTATCTCTCTCCCTTCCTCTCTGTATAAGATCAATAAAATATATTTAAAAAAAAAAAAAAAAAAAAAAAAAGAATCAGCTAGGTGAGCGTGCAGCATTAAGATGCATAGCAATAATTGCTGTGTCTTGTTCTCCTGGAGTGGGACTGTGCCTCCCTTATGGACTTTCACATGCAGTCTATTTTGTAGAGCAAACAGAAGCCCCGGTACCTGCAATATCATGTGAAGTAGGAATCAAAATCATGTCTCCATGAGCTCGTAACCCTAGCACAAGGTGGCATGCTAACAAATGTTTCTTTTACTTTATATCACCAAAGTCTTTCTTCCTGCCATTAACCATTTTTCTCTACAGAGGAAGTGAATACATTGTGCTGTATCGATAAAAGGAGGCACTTTTTAAACTGATCAGCTCTATGAATTTGGGTAGCTTATCTCTAATCCATCTGTAAAACAAAGATTATATTGCTGTGAAGAGTAAAAGAAAGAGTACTTGAAAAAGGATCTGAACTCAGTGAACTCATTAGGCATTCATGAAAAATAAGAGGAGATGATATGGAGTAAATGATGAAAACACTTTTTTTGGAGGGGGAAGGTAATCTTCATTGGAGGATATTTTCACCATTGTCATTCAGAGAAAGTGGAAAGAAAGGAGGGAGGGAGAGAGAGAAATAGAGAGGAAAAAAGAAACATCAATGTGAGAGAGACACATTGACTGGTAGCCTCCTGCATGCAACCAACTGGGTGTGGAGAGCAAACTCCCAACCCAGGTTCATGTTCTTGACTAGGAATCGAACCCTAGACTCTTAGGTGCTCGGGTTGATGCTCTCTAGCCACTAAAGAAAAGCCGGTCAGAGCTGAAAATCTTTCTTAGCTACATTACTGATATCAGTGTCATTAATGTCTACATAACTATAAAAATCACTTAAGTGCCATACACACACAAAAAGCTAAACCTTTTGTTGGCCTCTCGTTTAATTGTTCAAAGTTTTTAACTAACAAAATGTATTAAACAGTAACTAAAATGAAGAAGTTTGATCTTAGTGTCTGAACTGACTGTGCTTTTGACCTTTTTAACATCTCCTGAAAAGGCTGCTGCTACTTAAAGGAAGTAGATGCTGTGATCCCAGGGGATCAGAGTCACATTTATATTTAAACACTGGTCCTCTTGCCAAAGAAATTGCATAGTTCTCTTCAAACAGAGATTTGGGACTAAAAATCTTCATGCTAAACCAAGAAGGGCAAGAAAAGGGTGGCCATAACTGGTTTGGCTCAGTGGATAGAGTGTCAGTCTGTGGACTGAAGGGTTCCAGGTTCGAATCCGGTCAAGGGCATATACATTGGTTGCGGGCACATCCCCGGTGGGGGGTGTGCAGGAGGCAGCTGATTGATGTTTCTCTCTCATCGATGTTTCTAGCTCTCTATCCCTCTCCCTTCCTCTTTGAAATAAATAAAAACATTTTTTAAATAAAGAACGAAAAAAGTATAAGAGAACAAAAAATGTGAATTTTTGACTTTGTGTGCTAACTATATTTACTGTTTCAAAGCCAAGGCTGGCATTCCTCATCTCTTTGCCTTCTTGACGCTTACACCTTGAAGTTACTGGAGGAATACCTGAAGGGCACAGACCCACCGAATGCATGCGGCCTGACTCTGGACACCTTGTACGTGAAAACACTCGACATCTTTTGGTACTGAGAACCTTAGGCACGGCAGTAGGAGCCGCAAAACATGGCTTTCAGTGTACCTTGACCAGTAATAGGTATTTGTCACTGTAAAATCATACACACGTTTTTCTTTTCTTTTTTTAATATATTTTATTGATTTTTTACAGAGAGGAGAAGAGAGGGTAGAGTGTTAGAAATATCGATGAGAGAGAAACATCAATCAGCTAGCTGCCTCTTGCACACCCCCTACTGGGGATGTGCCCGCAACCAATGTACATGCCCTTGACCGGAATTGAACCTGGGGCCTTTCAGTCCGCAGGCCGACGCTCTATCCACTGAGCCACACCGGCTTCGGCCAGATATGTTTTTCTTATCCATGAAGTGGGAATAGGACCACCTGTCCTATATATACACCAGCAATGGTTTTTAAAAAACTAAACTAGTAGTGAACAGGAGAATATGCTGTAAAACAAAAGGCATTTATTTCTTCCATGCTCTGGCTAGAGCAGTGCCAAAAGAGCAATACCAATACAACTTAAAGTAGCCATTCTTGGTTTTCTTAAAGAGAAAGAAAGCTGGTCAAACCAATGCTCCAACACTCTAAAATTCAATCCTATCTGGAACTTTCATGAATCACTTCACTATTTGGGTATCAGTTTTCATCATGAATAAACAAGGGTGGGGGGCAAACTGGACCTTCAAATTCCAGTCTTGCTGTGATGTTTGTCTCTACATACGCCTATTCAAAAAAAAGCTAGTTAAAAGACGTAAGTCTTCTACTTCTTTATATAACCTTTTGCTGCCATGTGCTTTTTTAAGGCATCACCATAAAGTTGAGCAAATGTTTTTCTAGTGTTAGACATTATTTTGTATCACATGCCCTTAACTGCAAAGGAAAACAAAACAAAACACTGATGTGCTGCATCACTGGGGAGAGGCTGGCTATGCTGGCCCTGCTGGGTAATACAATGTCAGTCACATTTGGAGATATACCAGTGGCAAGGCGTGGTAACATTGAACTCTTAGTGGGAATTTTAAAGGTCAAAACTACAAAAAATACCCAATCAAATCATGTTGCCAGACAGAACCTCATCTTTAGAAAAAAAAAAAATAACTTTAGAAGATACACTTTTAAAACATTAAATTTTAAATAAATTTCTTGGGAAATGCTTGATTCACATTAACCTAAAAGTATTTCTACAGTCCTGGCCAGTGTGGCTCAGTTGTTTGGAAAGTTGTCCCTTTGATGTGAACAACTTCAGTTATGTTGAACCAAAGGGTAGAGGATCCAATTTCTTAAGAGCACATGCCCAGATTACGGGTTCAATCCCCAGTCAGAGGAGCCAATATCTCTCTCTCTCTCTCTCTCTCTCTCTCTCTCTCTCTCTCTCTCTCTCTCTCTCCTCTCTCCTCTCTCCTCTCCCCTTTTTCCTCTCTCTAAAATAAAATTTTTTAAAAATAAGACTTTACAAATAAATACAAGTATTTCTACTAACAGATCCATCCTAAGACTCAGAAGATCTTTTTAATGTTTTCTATAAAATCTGACTTCATTAAACAATTGGGTGGATGAACAACATGTAAGTTTTACTACTATGATACAGTTCAATTTTTGTCACTTTTATAGCAACTCCGAGTGAAGCAAGGGAAACCAACTGTTTTTTTCTTCAGAAGCCAAATAGACCACTTAAGAAGGGCCTAAGCTGCAGCTGCGACCATGCCTGACACTAGTGCAGAAACCACAGCAGAAGCTACTCGGGTATATAACATTGAAGGGACTGGAAGTAAGAATGAACCACCAGATAGTGCACAACTCATTGCAACAAAACACAACTTCTCGCCTTGTTTACTTTGAAATAAGGAAATAAGCACTTGCATCTGTTTTGAAATGGAAGTGTACCAAGGTATCACCACACCAGTAAATAAATACTCTCTTGTTCCGACTACAAAAGCCCAGGGGGGGGGAATGGCAGTCCTAAACTGAGAAAGAAATCACATTCAACAAACCAAGGTGTTTATTATATCACTAGAGGCCCAGTGCACAAATTCATACAAAAGTGAGGTCCCTCAGCCTGGCCTGCAGAACTGGACTGAAACCAGCTTTCCAACATCCCCTGAGGGGTCCCAGATTGCAAGAGGGCACAGGCCAGGCAGAGGGACCCCATCAGTCCACAACTGGTACCAGAGAAAGATGCAGGAGGTTGGCCAGCTGGAGAGGGACCACGGGAGGGCTCCCATCTCGCTCAGTCCCTAGCTAACCTACCGGTTGGAGCATCTGTCCCCTGGTGGTCAATGTACATCATAATAAGTGGTTAAGCAGACTTAACATATCATTAGCATATTACACTTTGATTGGTTGAATGAACCACTGGACAACCAGACATTTAGCATATTAAGCTTTTATTATATAGGAACAGGAAGCCAAGAATTCTTCTAAAAATATCTTTCACTTATTCAAACAGACGGTCAAATTATAATTGAATACTCAGTAAGAATAAAATAAAGGGAAGCATTTTTTAATCTCTTAAGAAAATGAAAACGATTGAGTTAAACAACAAAACTTTTCTTTCTCAATTCTATGTTTAATTCTATCAGACTTCCCTTTCAACAAATATAACAGAATTCAACATTAACTGTGAGCCTTGTTTGGCCTTGCATTGAAGAGGCTTCTGCAGCAGGCTAAGGATTATACTTGCTCCAAGAATAAGGTGTTCTTTTGTTTCTGGGTCCAAAGAGTACAACAATAATTATTAGTAAACTTTGTCAGGAAAAACAAAAAAAGGGTTGGTGAGGAGACAAGAAGTGCGTTTCAAGTCAGTAGTTGGATCTTGTGTGTCTGTGTGCTCTAGCTAAAATAGGATGATGAGCCGAAACTGGTTTGGCTCAATGAATAGAGCGTCGGCCTGCGGACTGAAGGGTCCCGGGTTCGATTCCGGTCAAGGGCATGTACCTTGGTTGCGGGCACATCCCAGGTGGAGGGTGTGCAAGAGGCAGCTGATCATTGATTCTCTCTCATCGATGTTTCTAACTCTCTATCCCTCTCTCTTTCTCTCTGTAAAAAATCAATAAAATATATTTTAAAAAATAAAAATAAAATAAAATAAAATAAATAGGATGATGAAAAGAACAAAGCCATGCACGAGCATGCCTGTGTGTGTGTGTGTGTGTGCGCGCGCGCGCGCACGCTCCAATGTTGAATACCATAAACTATATGTAATTTAGCTACTATCTTTATTTTTTATCAGGTACATTAGAAATTTGTCTACATCATTTTCTCTTTTCCTTTAAAGCCAAAATTTTAAAAACTAAATTGTTTTTATAATTAATAGATGCTGTTAAATTAATAGAATATTAAAAAGATTTAAAATTCATTAAGTGATGTGATGGCAGATAATTAAGCAGCATTCCTCTCTCTTAATGGGGAGAACTAACAACTTTATCAAAGGATAAGTAACTACAAAATATAATTCCCTTCAAATTACCCAATATGAGTTAAAATAAAGAAAATATGGTGTTTTACTTATACAGTATAATATTGTCAACGTAGGAAGAGAAAATAATTTTTAAATGAAATAGGTGGAGCTCAGGAAAGAGAAAAAACAATAAAGGAAACAATACTCGCTTTGGCTGGTGTGGTTCAGTAGCTGAGCATTGTGCCACGTACCAAAAGGTCACCAGTTCAATTCCCAGTCAGGGCAGAGGCCCGGGATTTGGATTCAGTCCCTGTCGGGGTGCATGTGGGAAGCAACCAAGTGATATTTCTTACCACAATCTTTTGTAACTAAAAAAAGGTTAGAATAACTGTTCAGAAGCATTCTCCTATTTAAAAAAGTTCAATGGTTTTTTAGTTTTAAATTAAAATTAAAATTTAGCAGAAACCGGTTTGGCTCAGTGGTAGAGCGTTGGTCTGCGGACTGAAAGGTCCCAGGTTCGATTCCGGTCAAGGGCATGTACCTGAGTTGCGGGCACATCCCCAGTAGGGGGTGTGCAAGAGGCAGCTGGTTGTTGTTTCTCTCTCATCGACGTTTCTAGCTCTCTATATCTCTCCCTTCCTCTCTGTAAAAAATCAATAAACTATATATTTTTTAAATTAAAATTTAAGTTTAAATGTAGCTCTTCAGTCATGTAGTCAGATTTTCAATGCTCAATAGGCTGTCTATATTATAGACCCTTCCAGATCACTGCAGAAAGTCTATGGTATAGTACTGGCCTAAATTTTAAACAATTTATAGAATACTTTATATACTCGAGCAAAGACTTGTCACAAATTTTATAGGAAACTTTGAGACAAACATTTCAAATTATTAACAATAAATGAGGAATCCTGTCATGTTTATGCATATGTTTAAAAAAAAAACAAAAAAAACTTTAAGATAGCCCTACCCAGTTTGGCTGTAGACAGAGCGTCAGCCTAGGACTGAAGGGTCCCTAGTTCGATTCTGGTCAAGGGCACATGCCTAGATTGTGGGCTCGATTCCCAGTAGGGGGCATGAAGGAAGCAGCCAATCAATGATTCTCTCTCATCATTGATGTTTCTATCTCTCCCTCCCCCTTCCTTCTGAAATAAAAATATATTTTTAAAAAATTAAGGCTCAATAAGCCTACCACCTGTCTTTAGAAAGGAGCATCACTACCCCTCCAAATAACTAAGGGGCCACGCTCTTTTTAAAGCCTGGGAGAGAAATCTATTTCACATCCTATCTTGGTAATGTGCTTCAATGTTTAATACAACACCAAGGAATCCATCTGTCCTCTGTCATTCGACTGGTAAAGAAATACTGCCATATTTTTTCCACCCATTTCCAGAGCAAATGAGTAACATTCTACCATGAATTCTGCAGTGTGTCTAGCAACCCATTCATTCTAGAGGGGGAAAATGCAGTTGGTTAAGGCTTTCCTGAAAGACCTTCCTTCATACCCACAGGAGATGTGCATGTTCTAAACACCGGCATAACATCTCCCTTGCTACACCTTTCAGTGGCTCTTGGAAATTTTCAGCATAAAGTTCAAAACCTTACCTCTGAATCCTTGCCACGAGGCACATCTCTTTTTCACCTATTTTCCCATCCTTTCATCAACCTCTTTCCTAGCCTTATGCAATTTCACTCTCTTACATGCTGTCTCTTCAGCATGCAATGCTAACCTGAGGGTTTGGACTTAAGATTCCAGTCCTCCTGTGTGTACAGAGCACACAACCCACTGCCACGATGCCCTCCAAAAAGACTCGAAATCCAGCAAGAAAAATGTATTTTGCCAAAAGGAGGATCTGACTAAAAAAGCGATTACAGCCGAAACCGGTTTGGCTCAATGGATAGAGCGTCGGCTTGGGGACTGAAGGGTCCTGGGTTCGATTCCGATCAAGGGCATGTACCTTGGTTGCAGGCACATCCCCGGTATGGGGTGTGCAAGAGGCAGCTGATCGATGTCTCTCTCTCATCAATGTTTCTAACTCTCTATCTCTCTTCCTTCCTCTCTGTAAAAAATCAATAAAATATATATTTTAAAAAAAAGTGATTACATTTTGAAATCAGTCAATACTTACTGAACATCCACAAGGCCCTGGTTTAACAAGGAGGTTGGAGAATACTCATTCCTGCACATCTTTAGTGAAAAAGGAAACCACCCATCTATGTTGAATGTTTTGTCAACTGCCTGGTGTGAAAGTTTGGATCATATAACTTCTTGAAATCCCTTATAAAATTAGGATTCATTAGTAGAAACACTAAGTACACCTTAGGCAGTTCATAAATGCTTGACTGAAGACCAGAATCTACTGTGTCTTGTATCTTGTTAAAGTTGATTACATTGACTTCGCTGTCATTAATACATAATCAATGAAAGAATGAAGGTACCACAATGAAATCTGGCTTTATTCAAGGGAAGAGCTAAGGAACAGAGGGACTAATAAAGTCAACATTGTGTAGCATATTGTTCAGCGTCATTTTACAACACTCAAAAAGAGACTATTTTGAGAATCCCAGTGAGAGTGTAAAACTGTACCATTCTGGAGGCAATTTAACACCCTTATCAAAAGCCTTACAAATTGTCTTTACAAGTGATTCCATGTCTAAGACCAAGACTCAATACATAAAATTATGGTATATCTATCCATAGCATGGACTCATTCCTATTGAGCCTTTAAAAATGATGCTATTGCCAAAATCGGTTTGGCTCAGTGGACTGCGGACTAAAAGGTTCGATTCCAGTCAGGGGCATGTACCTTGGTTGCGGGCATATCCCTGGTAGGGGGTGTGCAGGAGGCAGCTGATCGATGTTTCTAGCTCTCTATTCCTCTCTGTGAAAAAAATCAATAAGATGTATTTTTTTAAAAAAAAGAAAATATTTTTTAAAGGACGCTACAGATTTAATTAAAAAATCACATATGTTAAGTGTAAAAAACCAATTCTAAAATAATTTGTCAGTATGATACTGAGTTTTCTTCGGTGATGATATTACAGTATAATCTGCTCCATTTTTATATATCTACATATACTGAAACAAAAAAGTAATAATAATGACTGGCCTAATAATAAAGCATGCTGTTTTTTTCTTCTCTTAATCTGAATTTCTAAAATTAACACATCTTCTGAGAAATGTGAAAAAGGGTTGTTAAATAACAATAATTAAGTTAAAGAGAAGGTTTGAATCTCCTACAGAAACTAGTGTGCTTTCTCCTTATAGACAGTAACAGCAATGCTACTTTTTTCCTTTAGTTTGGCTGTCAGAAAACTGAAATGTCACAAAAACCCAGAGACACACTCTTTAGCATGACAAACTTTGATTTGTATACTTTCAACCTAGAGATAATGCTTAGTATTTAAAATTTATTAAAGAGATAATGCTCTTAGGATTTAAAATTTCTTTACAATAAGTCTGCACAGGATTGTGGCTTATCAATTGTGAGTCCATGTGCTACAGTATAGTGGAAAATGTTTACCATGAGCTGAATTTAGATAGCAGATACTTTTCTTTTTTAAAGGCTCATATGACTTTTTGTTTTGGTTTAATATGCACCGTCATCTACATATATAAAAGTCTAAGCAACCAAATGACATAAACGACTGGTCAATGAGTTGCTATGATGCACACTGACCACCAGGGGGCAGGTGCTCAACGTAGGAGCTGCCCTGTGGTGGTCAGTGCGCTCCCACAGGGGGTACCAGATGCAGGGCTCGTGGTTGGCCGCCGCAGCCTGGAAACCACAGCGGTGGCAGGCGGAGTGGGGCCGGGATGAGCAAGAGAGGCAGGCGGCACTGGACTTGCGGTTCGCCCCATCCGTGCAGGCCACATTGGGAGAGCCCCCGGTGCACACGTCCGTGTAGCAGGCCTCTAGTTTACTAGTAAAATAAGAGAGAGCTGACATAAAAACAGCGAAACTTGCCAAAACCGGTCTGGCTCAATGGATAAGAGCGTCGGCTTGGGGACTGAAGGGTCCTGGGTTCGATTCCGGTCAGGGACATGTACCTTGGTTGCGGGCATATCCCCAGTGGGGGGTGTGCAAGAGGCAGCTGATCGATGACTCTCTCTCATTGATGTTTCTAGCTCTCTATCTCTCTCCCTTCCTCTCTGTACAAAATCAATAAAAAATATATTTTAAAAAAAAAACAGCAAAACTTGCCGAAAACGGTTTGGCTCAATGGATAGAGCGTCGGCTTGGGGACTAAAGGGACCCAAGTTCAATTCCGGTCAAGGGCATGTACCTTGGTTGCGGGCACATCCCCAGTGGAGGGTGTGCAGGAGGCAGCTGATGGATGACTCTCTCTCATCAATGTTTCTAGCTCTCTATCTCTCTCCCTTCCTTTCTGTACAAAATCAATAAAATATATTTATTTTTAAAAAAAAAAAGAAAGCAAAACTTCTCTAACTCCAGAAATCACAAGAGCTGGCAAAACTTGGCCTGTATAGCCTGCATGAAACTGCAAGAGCCGATCAGCAGCCACCTGTTTGGATGGAAAGACTCCAGTTTTCTAGAGTCTCTGCCTGGCCCACACCACTCATTACAGTGGCCTCTGTTAGGCAACTAACTATGCTTGTAACCCTTTCACCACAGCTCTAGTCTCCATGAAAGCTCCCCAAAATGCAACTTATTAATTATGTGTAGTTCCTTCAAGGAGTGCCAAGGGCCTACCACTGTAGAGTGCCAATGATACAGTACCTCAGCACTCATACCCAAGAAACTGGTCAAGTAATAAACAAAAGATAAGCACAAAATACACTTTTATGCTGCCTTTGTTGTTCCCCAATTTCTAAATCAATGAGTGACTAGCACATGGCAACTGCTGATAAATGTAGGATGGATGGACAGATGGATGGATGACAAATGTAATCTACACTAAAATTAGTGTTAACTCCTTCCAGCTACTAGGAGATAAAAAAAAATAAAATAAAATAAATAAAATAAAATAACTCTGCTACAAAGAAAATCTGCAATATGACTATTAAAAGAAGAGAGAGAGAATGAACGTGAGTGTGTGTTTATTACAGCCAATGTCATACCTACCTGCTCACATTTGTTCAAAACTCCCTGATCTGCCAAAACCGGTTTGGCTCAGTGGATAGAGCATCAGCCTGCAGACTGAAGGGTCCCAGGTTCAATTCTGGTCCAGGGCATGTACCTTGGTTGCGGGAACATCCCGTGGGGGGGGGGGGGGGGGGAATCTGTGTGCAGGAGGTGTCTGATCGATGTTTCTCTCTCATCAATGTTTTTAACTCTCTATCCCAATCCCTTCCTCTTTGTAAAAAATCAGTAAAATATAAAATAAAATAAACTCCCTGATCTACCATTTGTGGTAAGGGGGAGGAGGGGTGAGGGAGGTCCCCCAGCTGAAAAAAATAAAGTGCCATTGCTGGAAAACAAAAGGATCTCAGGTTATACTTGAGGCTTGGAAATGAATTACAATGAATCACATGATGAGAAAGTCACTGCTTTCCCAAGGTTCTTTCCGTTGAGTATATCAAAGAACAGGTCTCACTTTGATGCTAACACATTCTTAAGCTCCTTTATGAAACTTGCCAATTTAACTTCCCTTGTAAACAGAGGAGCATATGGATCAAGGCTGAAGCTTTTATCAGACAACAGAATCTAGACAGGATTTAATAGTAATTGTTTTTTATGGCAAATGATACTAACTCTTCAGTTCTAGTAGAGATACAAATATTCATTTTAAGGAAACTTAACTTTTACAAGACATCATGAGGAGGGGAACTGATTTTTGGGGGGTGTAGAATCACTTCATAAATTACATAAATATCTAACCACCATGCTGTACACCTGAATTAATATATTAAATGTCAATTGCAATTGAGAAAAAATTTGATGGCATTATTAAAGTTTATGTCATATATATTTTACCACAATTAAAAGTAAACAAAAAAGTATGATATTAAGTGAATAACAGCAGAGGGTGGAATGCAACCATAACCAAAAGCATCAATGTGACATATAAAATACTGACATTTGGAGAATAAATGGCCATAATACGGCACCACTAGTTTAGCACAGAGATTGAAAGTGTTCAAATTTACTTCCATCTTACATTAAAACTACTGTAAAAAAAATAATACATGTAATAACAAACTGTGCATTTTTATGGTGACAAAAAAACCCTAAGATTTCTAACCTTAACATCTTAAAACAGTTAAATTCACTTATGACTATAATTGGCTGCATACAATTTTATGTACATAGACTATGATTACACTTAGCTATAATTTATCAACTGATGCCAATATCATAACAATAGATGATTCCCTACTACCAAAAAGTCTTACCACAAATTTCATAATTTGTAAGCTTCAAATGATAATATAAAAACATTTTGCCCTGGCTGGTGTTCATCAGTGGTTAGAGCATTGGCTGCACACCAGAGAAAGAGGTGCGGGATCAATTCCCAGTCTAAGGCACATACCTGGGTTGTAGGTTCAATCTCTAGCCCCAGTTGGGATGTATGCAGGAGGACTCTCTCTCTCCCTCTCTCCCTTTCCCTTTCCCCCCATTCCCTTCCTCTCCCCACCTTCCACTTATTCTAAAAATCAATAGAAAAAACGTCCTCAGGTAAAGATTAGCAAAAACAAATAATGGTAATAAAATAAAAATATTTTGTGATGAAAGCACGTCTATATTTAAAATCATAAGTTAGGGCTAATTGTAAGTAAACCGGTTAAGTGAACCAAATGTCATTGATACTCCCTACTGTCCAACAGCAGCTGTGACAAATGCTACAAAGGAGAGGTGCATGTTTTTGTAAGGGCTTCTAATAGGTGTAATCTGACCTAGGCAGGCTTCCTTGTGATGAGAGGATGTCAGCAGCAAAACAACAGGTAGAAGAAGAGACATGACCAAAAGACAGGGACTGAGACTGAGCTTGGGGGTTTGGTGCTCACTGTCACAGATAGGGAGTTTACCTTTATGCCAAGAACAACGGGAAGACAGTTGAAGGGCTTTCACAGCAGAGCAACCTTCCTGATCAGATCTGTGTGCTGAAAGGTTTGCCCTAGCTATCATGTGTCAACCCACCAAAGAGGAATCAGAAAACAGAACCAAAAATTAAATTGATAACACATAAAGTAATTGAGAACTCCTGAATCTCTACCAAATAAATAATGATCAACAGGAAGAAAACTCAAATAATTATCTGGTTTTTAAGCAAAAAATAAAAGATAACACTACACTTTTATTTAGGTGTGTAATACAAAAAATGTTTAGAGACTACGAACAATATAAAACTTAATCCTTGGAACATGTCAGAAAAGTCATAATTTCTTGCTTACACCTCAGGTGGCCTCCCTACCTGATGGGCTTTTGAGTAAAGAGGACTGAGCTTTTGAAGGAGTTCTCCAGGGTAGATGGCTGAGTACCAAGAGTTAAGGCTCTGGTTACTTTCCGCTTCCCAACCCAAGCTTTCTTCTATGTTTTACATGATAACCTCCTAATAGGTTTAACTGAAGAAATACTTTTGCTATTAAGACCACATCAGCCCTAATGGTCTGGCTCAGTGGATAGAGCGTCAACCTGCGGACTCAGAGGACTACACCCTGTGGTTCCTGTTTGGTCTAAACTTTTCATTCTGATCTCCTTCAGGAAAGTCAGTACCCAGAAACAGGCCCCTGTCTGCTTCTAACCCGCCTCAAAAAGGTTCCACTTCTCGGTCACACTGGCATCCAGTCGATGCTAAAAGAGAGAAAGAAAGAAAAAAAAAACAACAAAAAAAAAAACGAGGGAACAAGGTAAAGGAGAGGGGAGAAGGGAAGAGAGAGAGAGAATACAGGGTGGCAAATTGGCAAGGACCTGGAGTACAGCTGGTGGGATTGTAGATTTGCATATTCATGTTGGAAAAGTGGCAAAGCAACGTCCACAAAATATCAGCAATTGCACACCTAGAATATACACAACAGAAATGCATGCATAGGCCTATTCATCAAAAGACATGTAAATAAATGCTCCTACCAGGTCTGTTTCTAATAGTCACAAACGGCAAACATTCCACATGCTTATCAAAAGTAGAATTGAAAATAAAATGAGATATATTCATATAATGAACACAGCAATAAGACTTAATCAACTATACCTATACACAAAAACATGGATGAATCCCACATAGGTAATGAAGGATGAAGACAAAGCAAGAGAGTATACAAAGGGTTTTTATCCTATCCTATATAATAAAAGGCTAATACCCTGTTTCCCCGAAAATAAGACAGTGTCATATTAATTTTTGCTCCCAAAGATGCGCTACACCTTATTTTCAGGGGATGTCTTATTTTTCCACACGCTAGGTCTTATTTTCAGAGGATGTCTTATTTTCGGGGAAACACGGTATGCAAATCGACCAAATGGCAGAATGACCGGTTACTCTGACGTGCACTGACCATCAGGGAGCAGACACTCAATAGAGGAGCTGCTCTCTTGTCTTCAGTGCTCTCGCACAGGGGGAGCACCCCTCAGCCAGAAGCTGGGCTCACAGCTGGCAAGAACAGCAGCAGTGGCAGGAGACTCTCTGCCTCCATGGCAGCACTAAGAATGTCCGACTGATGGCTTAGGCCAGCTCCCCGGGCCTAAGCCGTCAGTCAGACACCCCCCAAGGGCTCCTGGATTGTGAGAGGGCACAGGCCAGGTTGAGGAAACTCCACCCCAAGTGCACGAATAGTTTATATGTAATAGCCTCTAGTTTATATATAATGTTCAAAAACAGATACAACTCAGAAGTCATTTGTGGAAATAATCACAATCTTTACCTTAATACTAAAACCCAAAATGAATCACATACTTAAATAGTAAAAACCAAAAACTCCTATAAGAAAACCTAGCAAAAAACCTTAGTGATTTGGGATTTGGCAAAGATTTCTTAGATACGCATAGAATACAAACTGCTAAAAATACAAAAATCAGTAAGTTGGATCTCATAATGGTTTATATTATCTGTGCACTTTCCCATATCTATATATATATAAAAGGCTAATATGCAAAGTGTCCCCTCAGGAGTTCAACCAAGAGACCGGGAATTCGATGGCTCACTATGATGTGTGTTGACCACCAAGGGGCAGCTTGGAATGAAAGAAGGAAGGCCCTGGCCGGCAGCCAGGGAAGGGAGGCCCCCGCGGTAGCTGCTAGGGACCCTAGCTAGGGACCCATGAATTTTGTGTACGGAGCCTCTAGTATATTCAATAAAAAGATTACTAAAAGTTAAATTTAAAGAAAGCATAAGAAGAGGAGACAACATAATCAGCCACTGTCATCTCACCACTCAGGAAAAATACATACAACTCAAATATGTTATCCTACAAACTAAGAAATAAAGCCAACAGAGGCAGAGTGGGGGGTTGGAAAACGTGAAAACCATTATCAGTAACTGTCCTACCCTTCAAGCTGAAGTAGGGAGGAGAAGAGTACAATGGAGACCCTTCTATAAAATCTGACTCTTCACAACACTACTTACTTTACCAGAGAGACATGGACAAAAGCACATGCAACATAAGAGCAAATAAAAGACACCTTAGTCCTACATCATCTTCCACTGAATATCCTTTATTTCCTTCTCTCTTCATCTCCCAGCCCTATGTTTTTTTTTTCTCCTTATTCTTCCAGGCTTCTCCTTTTGCTTTCTGCAACCACGCATTATTATCATATGCCCTTTTTCTCTTCGCTTAAGAGGATCCAAAATTTAAAAAAGAATTAAAATACACATGCAAAAATAGCATGAGTTCTTTATGTTGTTTCATATATCCTTATATTGGGGAAGGGACAACATACAATCTGTATTACTTCACACCAATCCCAATTATACAGCATTGTTAATAGGCCACAGCATAAATATTTTTATACTTTCTCCCTCTCTTCTTTTCTCCTGTCTCCTAAAAAAGGTAGCTAGCAATTTGTCAATTCAAATACGTGTTAGCTATGTGGGATGCTAATTACCAAGACTATCATTTCTTATTTATCCCAATAGATAGACCCTTTTTAGCATCAAAAAAATAAAAGTAAAAAACTAACACACAACAAGAAGTGATCCTTTTAGTATCTGTTCCCTGAGAAAATGCAAACCTTGTAGGCACTAATATTTAGTTAACGTTTGACTGTGAAGTTTATTAATTACAAAAACATCCATATACACTTACATAAAACCACAGCAGGTGGAGGCAATGCTCATTGTGAAGGCAGATCCTCAGCTTCTCAGGACCCTCACCTCACCAACTGCTCAGCCCTCTCGGCAGTCAGGCCAGAAGGGTAGGGAATCGTGGTTCTGTGCATTCTGGGCTCACCACTTCTCTATTAAAAGTTATCCAATTTTGGCCCAGCCAGTGTGGCTCAGGGGTTGAGCATCAGCCTATGAACCAGGAGGTCGTGGTTCAATTCTGGTGAACCAGGAGGTCACAGTTCAGTTCCCAGTCAGGGCAACTGCTTGGGTTACCAGCTTGATCCCCACTGTGGGGTGTGCAGGAGGCAGCCGATCAATGATTCTCTTTCATCATTGATGTTTCTGTCTCTCTTTCCATTTCCCTTCCTCTCCAAAATCAGTAAAAAATATTTTTTTTAAAAAAGAGAGTTGTCAATTTTGATCAATGAATTAACTGAAGAAGTACTAGTAGCAATACAGTCTGACAATAATTATAGTACAGCAAAGTGCTCTCTGTTCACTCAGGATCTTTCTGAGATGATTTGTCTGAAACCTTCCAACAGCTTTTTTTTTTTTTTTTAATCTTCACCCAAGGATATATTTATTGATTTTGAGACAAACAGACAGATATCAATCAGTTGCCTCCCATACACACGCAAAGCAGGGATTTTACCCAAAACCTCTTGATGTACTGATGTACGGGACAATGCTTCAACCAGCTGAGCCACCCGGCGTGGGCAAAATGTGTGCGCTCGCTCTCACACAGAACTGGAATTCAAAAAATGTTCCAAAAGCTCTGGCTGGATAGTTCAGTTGGTTAGAGCATTGTCCCCATCTGCCAGGGTTGCCAATTTGATCGCTGGTAAGAGCACATAAAAGAAGCAACCCACCCAGCTGGTGAGTATCAGTGGTTAAGCATCCACCTATTAACCAGGAGGTCATGGTCTAATTCCCAGTCAGACCACATGCCCTCGTAAAGGGCTCGATCCCCAGTAGGGGGCGTGCAGAAGGCAACTAATCAATGATTCTCTCTCCTTAATATTTCTGTCTCTCTACCTCTGTGAAATCAATAAAAACATGTCTTAAAAAAATCAACCATTGAATGCATAAATAAGCAAAACAGCAAATTGATGTTTCTCTCACTCAAATCAATAAATAAAAAATTTAAAAATAGTAATGTTTTTTAAATAAAAAATGTTTAAGTTATTAATCTTTTTTCTAGCTATCATTTTTATTACTATTCCTCTTCCCCATCTACTCTACTTTATAAATTTCCAAATCCCAGGAGTTATCTAGATTGGAAAAGAACAAAACTTGAAAACCCCGTTTTTGCATCAAATAAATATACACTTTTTTTTTACATTAAATGGGGTAGATGAGGAAATAAAACTGTACATGTCTCTGTCCCTACTATATTTAAGATGAATACAGTGCTTCTTCATTCAACAGGCACTCAATTAAAAACAATACACTAGTAGTAAAATTTATTCTTAAACTCTGTAAGAAGGATACTCTCTTGAAACAGATATGCCTTTCTCTTACCTGGCAATAACATACAAATCAGCCATCATATTTTTTTAATTCATTCAATAATATTCTCTGCCCCTAATTTAAAAAATGCTTAAGTTGAGATTTTCATTTCTCTCCAAAATATAAAACCATAAAAAAGTAACCTTTTTTATTCCATTGGTTTTTGTCCTGAGTTGGCCATTCTAAACAGAACATTAGTATTCCATGCCTCCCCTACAAAATGACACTCGTTGGGACCTCCACTATTCCGTCAAAGGTAAATATATAATTTTAAATTTCATGGTGGCATTGAAAACTGTTATTTTAACATTTCCTAATCTGGGCCCCCCATAAAAACCTTCAAAATTCCATTATTACATTACTTCAAATCATATTTGTATTTTTCAGTGAAAGATACTTAAGAGTCTACAAAAATAAGTTACTTCTTTTTTGTTGTTTTGGTTTTCACAAAATTGTCTGGAAAAACAATAATTCAATGAATACTAGCTGTTTTAAGACTAGACATTCCCATTAGGGGGGGAGGGGTCACCTATAAGACATGGGGAAATTGTTAGGAACACCACGTAACTGTTGTTAGAAGTATTGTTTCTTCACTTGGTTCCTGAAACATCCAAAGATCACTTTGTGCTGCACACAATGAGCAAAATCCGTTGTGGCGAATGATAACTTGGTTCCTTACAAACCAAGTAGCTTTCCTATTTTTAAAGAAAGAAGACTGGGTTTCCTCCTTCATCCTTCCCACTAATAAATACATGGTAATACGGACCATCCGTAAATTCCAAATGTCTTTACGACTCAGTCAGGCCTCAAGCAAGTAACTTTTTTTTTTTTAAACATTTTATTGATTTTTCACAGAGAGGAAGAGAGAGGGATAGAGAGTTAGAAACATCGATGAGAGAGAATCATCGACTAGCTGCCTCTTGCACACTCCCCACTGGGGATGTGCCCACAACCAAGGTACATGCCCTTGCCCGGAATCGAACCCAGGACCTTTCAGTCCGCAGGCCGACGCTCTATCCACTGAGCCAAACCGGTGCTGGCTCAAGCAAGTAACTTTTTTAAAACACTAGTCAAAGACGTTTAAATTTTAGGTAACTGGTAAACAAGGAATTAAAGAATGTGATGGTATTGCTACATGGCATTACAAGCTATTAAACTCCTGGGCATAATTTTATATAATGTTACTAGGCCATAATTTTCTTTTTAACATGGATTCGTGTTTTACAAGTTCTTCCAAAACAAACAAATTAAAAAGACTTTGACTATTAATAACTGTATGACTTTAAAAATGGAGGAAGAAAAAGAGTGACTTCTATTTTTAATATATATTAGTAAAACAATTTCTATGTTATGCTGACCCATAAACCACATTTACCACCCATTAAGTCAGCATATCTTAACTTAAAAATATTATGTGTCAGATATCTGAAATATCAAGCAAAGCAAGAATAACAACAAAACAAGCAAGCTCTGGAAAACTCTGTATAAAGTTGTTAAAAGCATGCAGCTGATTTCTGAACTTTAAAATCATGGCCACATGCATCCTCCCTTTCCATCAAATTTAACCACAGGAGCTTAGGTTAAAAAAATTAAAAATAATAAAATAAAGAAGTAAATATGATCACCAAAATATTTTAGAATCTTCCCTTATAAAATGTATTTAACCATTAAAAACCTCACCCATTCCTAATTTTTCAATAATTTGAGCCCATTCTGTTCAACTCTCATTTATCAATAGAGAATTCATGCTTCTCAAAAAGCTAACATAATTATTGCTGTCATCTCATTAAGAATGCTCTTCTTAGTTACAAAACTCAAAGGTTACAGTTAGCACCCAGACCGTTCACTATTTACACCACCACTCTCTCCCCTTCCCATCACCACCATTTTACTGGCAGAGCATTCACAAGGCTGAAGATTATTTTCATCTCAGCAAACAGAATACTTAAAAACGGATGACTAGCCCAAACCAGAAGTTAAAAGCTATATAAAAATAAACAAAATGTGCCTAAATTTTTCTATTTTCAATCTCTAAAGAAAGCAGTAACATCTTCCATATTTGCAATGCCCTGAATTATAGCCAGCAGACTTTCACTTAATTATACTAAAAAATCGATTTAACGTCATCATTTTGTCATCGGATCAGGTCCTCCATACACTAGTTTACTTTAATTAAATCCCTTTTACCATGTTAGGTTCTTCACATATTTTTTCCCCCGAGTTTTTCCTATATCATTACTTACTACCAAATTATTTCTCCATCATGTTTTCCTAAATATTACATTTATGAACAAAAAAGATAACCCTGAAAACCACAGAAAAGAAAAACCAACACACCAAAAATATCAACATTAGGTCTAAACTATTATTAGGTTGACAAGAGAAAGGTAAGCATCAAGGTATCCACCCAAAAACCCCAGTTTAAAACATTATGTAGTATACAAAATTTTGGTAGACAGAAGTGAACACAATATTTACATAGCAACATAGGCAACTACAGCCTCATTTCTGACTTGAGATAAAAATTACCTTTACTTCTATGTATTAAGTAAATAGCCATTTTAAGGAAATATCGCCTTACAGGTACAGTAATTTGACTGACATATAAAATAATTGCTTTAAAAATACTTGAGTCATTTTGTCCTTACCTGCAGGCATGAACCATTACTGCATGCAGTGACTGTTCCATTTCCTAGCACAGACTTGAAGAAGCATCATATCTCTCTCTCAGAATGTGACTAATCTGGGGGTTTGCAATTCCTAAGCTATTTACAAATGGCACTCCCTTTTCACATAATAAAATGTTTATTACAGCCAACATCAAATGTTTTTAACCTAGATCTTATAGATAGTGTCGGTAATTTTGTGTTACAGCAACGTCAGAATACAGGGGAAAAATCTAATGCTATCATTTCCTTAAAGCAAGCACAATTTGTTTGTTTTTTAGCTAAGTAAATTATTTTTAAAGCCTTCAACAGCTGTCACACAGGAACCCGTGGTCTGCTGTGTTATGGTGTGCATGCTGCAGCTGATTAGGCTTCACTATTTTTTTTTTAAATCAATTACCCTTTGTAAAAGCAGAACAGCCTGCCCAAATACACATCTTCAATACAGCACAAGGACCGGCATGCAGCACAACACGTTATATAGCAAACTTAACAAGAAAAGAAAATGCCCTGGTTTGTTTCTTAGCAATGCTACACCGTTAATTGTTCATGCAAGAGATGTAGCTGTACCTTTCTGAAGAGGACGACTTCTCAGAGTTAACTGACATCAGCAGCTCAATCTTCTGCTTGATTTCTGGAAAAATCAGAAAATATTCACAACCAAGATTGCCTGTCCTTGCTTTCAAGCCTTATATCAAGAGATTTTTCTTCTCTAATCCCTTTTGTTCAAAATGAGGCCACAAGATTCGCAGCACTTCTGCTAGGACCTAGGATTCAATGGTGCTATAAAGGGAAAACGCTCCAGAGGCATCAGGCCTTGCTAAACTATGCACATGACTGTTTATGAAAGCAGGAAGTACCATTTCTTTTAAGTAGAGGGGTGTGTTGGTTTTTTTTTAAGGTAGAACTAGCCTGGCCCTACAAGAAGATTTTAAAGGCAACAAATTAAAATACAAACAAGAAGTGCTAACAACTAGATCCTACATACTAGATCATTTGAGATGCCTGGGTAATGAATTACAGGCTGTAATGAACAGATATAAAACCCGTGGCTACTTCTATTTCACCAGCCCTGAAAAATATGGCTCAGTGAATCATTTTTGTCACTTAAGAATGAAATAGTAAACCAGAACCCCAATTTATAGATTGAAATTTTTTAACCTGTTATTATTTCCTGGTTGTCTTAATTAAAGATATATTTAGTATGTACTCCCTAGCCCTTTAGAGAAAGACTTGTATTTTACACCTTAATTTCCCCTCCTCCTTCGCAGTACATACAGCACAAGTGAACAGCAACACCCAGTTACCTAGCACATAATCTACTTCTCCTTTTAGGACAGGCCTGACAATGCCATCACAAACAGGAATGTACGCGTCAGTTCAATCCAATTAAACAATAACTGCCTGATACTGGTTTGGTAAAAAAAGATAATAGACTAAAATGAAAACAGAGGTTAAAAAAAAAAAAAAAGAGGGAGATGGGAAAAGAGAAGGCAAACTAACACATTTCCACTAAAATATTCATTAACCTAATTGCTCATAATTTTACATGAATAAAACTGACATGGTCTTATTACCTAGACTATTTCACATGTAAACTTGTTGGGTTTTTTTTTCCTTTTTGTAAATGGGTTTTCCTATTCCTAATTAAAAGTCCACACATCAAAAATAAAACTCAGTGCCACTGAAATGCTGTAAGCAGTCTCCGAATTTCAAAATATACTTCACTAGTTTGGGGTTGTTTTTTTATTTTTTTAAGTGTAAAACAAGTTTTAATATTTACAAATCTTGACAATAGAAACCAAAGGAATATGAAAAATATAATGGAAAAAGGAATAAAAATGAGGTGCATAAAAACACAATGGACCTGGACAGGAATATCCTCTCCATATTGTTACAGTAAGGATTTTTCTAAATTGCTTAAGCTTACAACTTCACCCTACGAGTACTATTAAACTGGCATGGATGTCTAACAAGAGAACAGAATCTACCACAGGCTGTAGCCAAACCGGCTAATCACTGGGGAGAGCACACAGTACTGGGGTAAACCGAGATGATGATAAATGAAACTTACCTTGAGGATTCTTATGTGTGTTACAAAGCCTGGCACCTAATACCATAAGTGAATGCTCAGTGATGTCCCTCCTTCCGGTTTAAAAAGAGCCCAGTGTTGAAGTGCTCAATCAGGCTCTGCCACCGAGTAGCCTTAGATTCGAAAGCAGGTACCTCCATCGTTTTTAATTGCCATATGACCTTGGAAAAATTACTCAAAAACTCTAAGCCTCTATCTCCTCTCCTGTAAAATGGGGTGATCATTCCTACGTGAGGGGCTGTTGTGAGGATTTAATGAAATAATCCATGGAAGTCGTGTAGTGTCATGCTTGGCACATAAGCCCTCTGTGCCTATTCCTAGGCAGGCAGTGCCTGGCAGAGGACAGTCATCCTAAATATTTGTTGGATGTTTTAATGAGGTATAGTAGGTGTGTCCCATTTTAAATAGCTTTTCCGTAAGTTTTAATCCACCTTCTCCCTCTTACTACCAAACCTCAGCATCTACCTTTTTTATCACTAGAGTGTTACTATATGTAGAAATTTAACTTTAGCCCATATCTCAGTTTCCCTATCTAGAGAAGTATTCCCAGTTAATCACATAGTCACTTCAGAAATAAGATTATACTGGAATGTCATGGTGGCAATTCTTCATTTCAAAAAAGACAAAAGTTCACACTTCAGGGTATCTATATAAAAGCTGTGCACTGAGCCTGAAAAACCCCAAGATTAAACTACATAGCTCAAATGAAGTTTATACCCATCTTGTAATGTTAGAAAGAAAAGTTAAAGCTCTAAACCAGTTTCTGACTGGAGACTTTGGAATCTCCAAACCAAATGGTTTCAAATAACATATGAAAAGACTTCCAAAATCATTTTCACATTTTCATCAAACCTTCAGATTTGTTTATAGCTCCAGAAGAATTGAAAGGTTCAATAATGTTCACAAATACTGTGTTAATATCATATCCTTTGAGGGCCATGTATTCCATCTACGTATTATCTACTCAACTAGATGCCTGGTGCACGAAAATTGTGCACTCAGGGGGGTACCTCAACCCAGCCTGCACCTTCTTGCAGTCCAGGGGTCCTTTGGGGGATGTCCAACTGATGTCCTAAGCTGGCAGTCAGACATACTTAGCAATGCCACCGAGGCAGGAGAGGCTCCTCCCACAGCTGCTATGCTTGCCAGCCGTGAGCCCGGCTTTTGGCTGAGCAGCGCTCCTCCTCCTATGCTGAGGGGATGACCCATGGTGGTCGGTGAACATCATAGTGACCCGTCGTTCCACCGTTCGATTTGCATATCAGCTTTTTATTATATAGGATGCCTTATCAATACCACCCATGGGTCTGATTACTCCTAGATGTCTCTTTAAGAACCCCAAAAGCTATGCCACTGAGTTTCACTCCACCACAATTCCTCCATACCCTCAGGGATTTTGATGTCCAAGTTGGTGTGACTTCCAAAAATCCTCGGCTAAGAACAATGGCCTCCTCAGCAGTTCCTTGTACTCTCCTGAACCTCTGATCACTTGAGTCATCTACATCATGACCACATGTTGTATGCTCTTACACACACTGCAAATATTTCCCCAAAGTTAGCTAGTTGTTTTTCTATTTTATTCACAGTATCTAAGACCCTATACTTTATTTTTCTGCAATTAAGTCCACTAATCTTCCCCTTTATGAATTATGCCTTCCTGTTAAGACTTTAGCCACACCAAAAATTTTAGAATTGTCATCATACTGTCCTCTAATATGCTTTGCAATTTTATTTTACATGTAAATATTGGAACCTTCCAGAATTTATTTTGTCTATAAATTGATGACTGGTATAATAGTTGAGGTGAAATTAGAAAATTTCAGTATGTTTTTCATGGTCACATTTTAAAATCTTATACCCCACAATTCTCAATTACTCTTCACCAACTCCTCAGTCCTTCCAAAGCAGCAGTAGTTACAACCTTGTAAATATATATTTATTCAAACATCCACTATCTCCATTTATATATTCAGGCCAATAAGTACCAAAAGAGGCCACATTTCCTTATTTCACAAAGAAAATAAGCAAGTGTAATTTGAGTGAGCATATTTTAAATTATTATTAACTTGATTTTGTCATTATTTTGCTTAATTTCTAAATAATAGTACAAAATAACAAGGATATTTTTTTTTTAATTTTTTAATGTTTTAATGATTCTCCTACTAACTCTGGGTCCTTTGCTGGATCATCTCTTTTCATCAGACCTTAAAATGTTGGTGATTCTTGGATGACCCTCTTTTGACTCAATGACTCTTCTATCTATAACCTTGAAACTCACAACCATAAGGGCAGAGATGACCAAATCTGAATTTCTAACCCAATACTATTCTCTGCACCTCAGAACTATATATCCTTCAACCCCAATAGACATTTTCACCTAGATGGTCCCTACATACCTCAAACACAGCATCTAACACTGACTTCACCAACTTCTCAATCTAATGCCTCCTTGGGTCCTCATCTCAGTGAACAGCAGCAGCATTGCCCCTCCAAGCCAGACATTTTTGAAGGATCCTAGATTGATCCCCTTGTCTCATTTGGGACATTTTTACCACCATTCTCCTTTTTATTTTATTTTATGCTCTGGAAATGCTGAGCTCTACTCTGTGATTCCCCAAACCCATCTCCAAGTCTTTCCTTACTCAGGTTCCTCTCCCTAGAATGCCATGTCCAGTTTGTTTCCCTTGCACACCCAACTCAATGTTCTAATCGCACCTCAACTGTTACACCTCCTCCCTGACATCTTCCCAGACCGAAAACAAGTTTTCCTCCTCTGCCCTCCCTATGGACCACACACATCACAGAACTACTAAAATACATATGTTACTTGACTCCCCACTGAGACCATAGCTTCCCTAAGGACTGATAGCTGAATTTTCACTCTTATTTGTTGCTACTTTTATGGTCATCTCAGCCAATTCTAGTCTAGCCAGTGTTAAAGTTACAACCTAGCTGAGTTAGATGAACTACATGAATTTATAAAGAAGAAATTTAAAGGAGAAAAATAAACTGGTGGCAATAACATTACCTTCTCCAAAAGATTACTGTCTCTGAGACCTATAGCTAAATTTCCAAGGACCTAGCAATTCAAGCAAAAACATTTCAGCCTTCTTTTAAATCAGTTTCTTAAATGCTATTTTCTCCATTCCAATAAATTAAACTCATAACTATTAATTGGCGCTTTTTTTTTCCCCCCCAGAGAGCAATGGAGAGGGAGAAGGACAGAGAGTTAGAAACATCAATGAGAGAGAAACATGGATTTAGCTGCCTCCTACACACTCCCTACTGGGGATGTGCCCAAAACCACAGTACATGCCCTTGACCAGAACCTACCTCTCTCTCTCTCTCTCTCTCTCTCTCTCTCTCTCTCTCTCTCTCTCTCAAATCAATAAGCATATCTTCAGGTGAGGATTTAAAAAAAGATGCAACATTTGAAAAAGCTGATGGAAGATACTAAAGAAAATTTGAATCTCAAGTAAACTCACTGACAAGTAAGGATATAGGAATTAGAGAAGTTAGTAACTAATGAGAATAATCAATGACTTAGAGAATTTAGTAACTAATGAGGATAATCAATGACACCAACAATATGATAAGTGTCTCAAAAATGATAATTATTTTATTATCAAAGAAAATGGGGGAAGGAGAGATACTCTTAAATGGTCTGCAAAAATGTCCATTACAATTTCATTATTACTTAAAAATTATCCAACCACATAATTATAAGTATAAAAATGTATTGTCAAAAACAATCAATATGATTCATTCTTTGTTCATTCTAAAACTCAGTACATATTTTTCAATTACAATTTAAGTTACTTCCAGAATCTAATTTTATATTCCCAGATTAAAATCTCAATTTCATTCCCACTTGTTAAGAGTAGTCTTTTCCCAGTATCAAATTTCCTCCTGCCATAATTCCAAAACAGAACTACTTATGTTCCTTAATACGGTAGAGTGCCAGGCGACTACTATGTATCCACGCCACGGCGTGGGTGGGAGGCTGGAGAAGGAAGAGGTCGCCTCAGGCTGCTTATGTTTCTGGTTTAGAACCGTCCAGGTAGCTGTGGCGGCCACTTTTCACCAAGTTCATTTACTAGAGGAAATGTTTACCTTCTGTCACCTCTTAAACCATTAATCTGAATACAATTTATTACCCAAAAGAAATACTAGTTTTAAAAAAAAGTGTTGCTTCGGCCAGTCTGACTGAACTGGTTGGGCAGCACAGGGTTACCTGTTTGGTCCCCAGGTCAGGGCACAGGCTCAGGTTGTAAGCCCCACCCGCAATGGGGGCACGCAAGAGGCAGCCAATTAATGTTTTGCTCTCACATCGATGTTTTTCTCCTTTCCTCTCTCCCTAAAAATCACAAAAACTGGTCTTTAAAAAAAAAAAAAAAAAAAAAAAGTTTGGTAGTGATTCTCAAATTCTGGCAAAAAGTGGGTCAATCCCCTCAAATTGGTACTCCTGTCCTCACCCACCCCGCTGGAAGCCAGCCAGCAAGAAGGCAGAGAGAAAGACAGTTGGTTAGGCCCAAGACCCCAGATCACCCATCCTATCACCATAGGGAGCCTGTGAAAACTTTAAAGTTCACACTATTGCCATCGTTGTCTTATTTTGATGTTGAAAAAGTTCAGAAATAACTAAATACAAAGATGCATTGAAGTATGAAAATACAAATGTTTAAATAGATTCCTAATTTCATTAGCCTCACATCACTGCCCTCTATTAGCAATGAAACTAATCCCTGCAAACTGTGTACAGGTTTCTCACCACAGCAGAGTGTCATGAATAGTTAATCCAGCCGCTGAACAGAACAAAGGCGCTCTTACCCAGACTGTGGGGGAGGACAGCAGAGTGACACAACTTCTTAGATAACCGAGCTGCTGTTACACTCGGGGTGAGATCCAATGCTGTGCTCGTCAGGAGGCCAAATTTTAAAGCTATCTCTGTTTTACACTTATGAAATAAATGTCACTTGTATTTTTTTTCTGAAACAATATAAGAATTTTAGAAATCACATCACAGAATATTAAGCAAAGGAAAGTATTTTTACATTCTAACTTAAGATGATTTTTCAGCCGAAACAGGTTTAGCTCAGTGGATAGAGCATCGGCCTGCGGACTGAAGGGTCCCAGGTTAGATTCCGGTCAAGGGCATGTGTCTTGGCTGTAGGCACATCCCCGATGGGGGTGTGCAAGAGGCAGCTGGTCGATGTTTCTCTCTCAGTGACATTTCTAGCTCTCTATCACTCTTCTTCCTCTCTGCAAAAAATCAATAAAATATATTTTAAAAAATAAAGATTTTTTTATTAGATGTTAATATACAACTGAAATACCTAGCTCTCTACTATTGTGACTATTTCATGAATTAAGACATTTTAATTTCATTTATAATTTTGGCATATAAAAGACTAAGTTCGCCTAGGCAATGAATGGATGCCTTCTTTCCATTTAGTAAGCCAAGGCCCACCACTGAACCATCTTAAAAGAAACTTCAGTATGTTAAGAGGTGGCAAAATTATTGTGCAAGGCTTATTTACACCTATAACAATCCATATCAAAATATTTGGGTATATAATGGGTTTGGTTCAGTGGATAGAGTGTTGGCCTCTGAACTCAAGGGTCCCAGGTTCGATTCTGGTCAAGGGCATGTACCTTGGTGGCAGGCACATACCCAGGAAGGAATGTGCAGGAGGCAGCTGATTGATGTTTCTCTCTCATCAATGTTTCTAACTCTCTCTCTCTCCCTTCCTCTCTGTAAAAAAAAAATCAATAAAATATATTTCTTTAAAAAAAGAGGAATTAATGTCCCTAATTCCCACTCCACATTAACTTTCAAACTGAAGAACTGAAACTGATTTGATATAGTCCAATTTTTCTGCCCTTCTACATTCCCTCTGTCTAACAGGTGCTAAGCTAGGTATCCGAACAGGGGGAACAATGTAACAAAAATACATAAGATATGCCAAAACCGGTTTGGCTCAGTGGTAGAGCCTCGTCTGCGGACTGAAAGGTCCCGGGTTCGATTCCAGTCAAGGGCATGTACCTTGGTTGCGGGCACATCCCCTGAAGGGGGTGTGCAGGAGGCAACTGGTCGATGTTTCTCTCTCATTGACGTTTCTAGCTCTCTATCTCTCTCCCTTCCTCTCTGAAAAAAAAATCAATAAAATATATATTTTTTTAAAAATATGTAAGGTAAAATTCCTTCCCTCAGAGAGTTCACATTTAACATTTAGCTTCAACTATGAGGCTTATTTAAGCCCTTTAAATGAATGAGTTCATTTAATCTCCACAAATGGAGAAAATGGGCATTTAATTTCCATTTTACATGACCGGAAACTCAAGGTTTAAAAGTTCAAAAAATTTGCTCAAGATTCCATTGCTAAACAATTCCATTTATAATAGCATATTTTTAAAAGTAAAATAAAATACGAATAAATTTAGTTGGTTAAGAATAAATTTAACCAAGGTGAGAGACACACACAACTGCAAGAAATTAAAGAGCTAAATAAATGAAAAGACATCTGTGCTTATGGGTTGGAAGATTAGTGTAATTAATATGGCAATACCCCCCCAAAAAAAAATAAATAAAAGGCAGTGATCTACAGACTCACACAATCCTTGTCAAAATTCCAACTGTCCTTTTTGTAGAAATGGGCAAACTGCCCTAAAATTCATATAGAAATGAAAGGGACCCAGAGTAGCCAAAACAAAAGAACAAAGTTGGACAACTTACTCATCTCAATTTCAAAACTCTACAAAGCTAGTTACCAAAATCGTGTGGAATTGGCATAAGGACAGACATACAGATCAAAGGACTAGAATTCAAGTCCACAAATAAACCCTCACAATTCAATCAACTGATTTTTAACTGCATGTCAAAGCCATTCAATGAAAAAAGATGATGCTAAATAACTACATATACATTCATGTGCAAACAAACACCACATACAAAAATTAACCCAAATGGATAAAAAAACCTAACTATAAAATTTTAAATTATAACTTTTGAAAGGAAATATGGCTGTAAATCTTTATGATTTTGGATTAGACTGAAGTATCTTAAATATAAAACCAAAAGCACAAGGAATGAAAGAATAGATAACTGAACATCATAAGAATTTAAAACTTTGGCACATTAAAGGGTACTATCAAGAAAAGAAAAAAAATCACAGGTTGGGACACAGGATGGGAGTATATATATATATATATTTGAAAAACCATCTGATAAAGGACTAGCGTCCAGAGTATATAAAGAACTTTTACAACTTAATTTAAAAAACCAACAACACAACTTAAAAATGGACAAAGGATTTAAATATATTTCTCCAAAGAAATACAAAAGGCCATGAAAAGATACTCCTGCACATGAAACTTTACTCAACATTATTTGTTATTAGGGGCCCAGTGCATGAATTCATGCACCTGGAAAGGAACTGTGGGCCACCAGGCTGTGATGGGCACAGGGGTGGGTCTTGACCCATCCTCCATTCCCCCGCCTGGCCCCTCCCATCACAGCCCCTAGTCCCCTGTCTGCCGGCAGCCTGGCTCGCACCCTCTGATAACACAGAGCAATTGGGGCCAGCACCATCAGCTGCTGCCCGATCACCCCTCAGGAGCAGGGGGAGGAGAAGCCCTGACGATGATGATGACGACGACGATGACGACGACGACGACGACGACAACGACAATGATGATGATGATGATGATGATGATGATGATGATGATGAGTGATCAGAACCAGTGTCAGGTGCCGTCACTGGATGTGAGCAGCGACTCCGGCACCGGCTGTGGGTGTGAGTGCCAGCAGCTGAGCTCGCACCCGCTGATGGCACCGAGCTATAAGGGCTGACGCTGGGCGCCGGCAGTGGGTACAAGCAGTGGTTCTGGCACCGGCAGCAGGTGTAAACTGCAGCTCTGGTGCCGGCAGCATGCGGGAGCAAACAATTTTCAGTAACCACCAGAGGCTCGCTCTCATGGCATCACCCCGCTCACCTGCTCCACCATCCTGCCGCGGCCAGCGCCCACCATGTTCCACTCTCTGCCACCTGCTGCCCACGCTTGCCATGTTTCGTGAGCACCCCATGGTGGTCTGCATGCAACATAACGACCGGTTGTTCAGTTGTTCCACCGTTTGGTCTATTTGCATGTTAGGGTTTTATATAGAGATATAGATTAGGGGAATGCAAATCAAAACAATGAAATACCACTTTTTACCTATAGGATGGCTAAAGTATATTAACAAGTGCTGCCAGGGATATGGAGGATTTTGAACCTTCATGCATTGCTGGTGGAAATGCCAAACGGTACCAATGCTTTGGAAAACAGTCTGGTAGTTCTTGGATGATGAAAATGTTTGTTTCCTTTTACGGTGATGAAAATGTTCAGGAACTGATAGTGGTGATGTTTTTACAACATTATAAATATGCTAAAAGCCACTGAATTGTACACTTTAAAATGGTTAAAATGGTGACTTAAGTGATTTTTATTTCCATTAAAAAATAAAAACTATTGCAGAGCTAGTAAGTGGCTGAGCCAGGATGAGTAGCTTCCAAAGCCTACCATCACAGCTATGCTGCAAAGCCTGCAAGGAAGAAGCAATCAGTACGTCTGGGGAAAGGGAATGGTTAGAGAAAGCATTTGGGCTTGGTTACAAGGGTTAGGAGGACTTTGCCAAGTGCAGAAATGCCCACTCCAAACAGGAAAATGGCACCCACTCTACAGAACCATATCATGTGGGCCACCCAAGCTGTTTTGGTGACTGGCAGGAAAGAGGTAGATCCCAACAGAAAAGGAGCCAGAGATACTGGCAGGGCCTGTTCCTGGAGCATCTACATGCCACACAAGTCCTGGTTTACAAGGCAGAAATATGACCAACTATACAGCCAAAGCTGAAATAAGAGATTCAGCAGGTGAATGCAATTTAAAAGCAAATTTTTTAAATGTTATATCACGGCCGAAACCAGTTTGGCTCAATGGATAGAGCGTCGGCTTGGGGACTGAAGGGTCCCGGGTTCGATTCTGGTCAAGGGCATATACCTTGATTGTGGGCCCATCCCCAGTAGGGGGTGTGCAAGAGGCAGCTGATCAATGACTCTCTCTCATCAATGTTTCTAACGCTCTATCTCTCTCCCTTCCTCTCTGTATAAAATCAATCAAAAATATATTTTAAAAAAATAATAATAAAAAATAAATGTTATATCACGCTGAGGAGGAAATATTAAACTTCATGGAGCTATTTATAAGGCTCATCAATTCTCCACAATTCATTTTGTGTCTGTACACCCACACAGTATTTATCCCCTCAGGAACTTTGCCAATTATCACTTCTTTCATTTACAAATCCTGAAAGTCTCATTTCAAGCATCAGTCATCCCTCATTTCTATAAAAATCTCTAGCAACAGCAAGCAACAGTAAAGTCTACATTCAAGGCTTTGTTGCTTTACAAAATGTTATGAAGTACAGCAAACACTTTAACAAAAACAGACTGAAGCTACTTTATTCTTGTCTTGCTGTTTGTGAATATCCCCACCATTTACATAAACATAAAATGTGAACTAGTTCTTTATTTTAATATGAAACAATCAAAAAGTAATAGCCAGGACTGGTTTGGCTCAGTGGATAGAGCATCGGCCTGAGAACTGAAAGGTTCCGGGTTCGATTCCAGTCAAGGGCATGTACCTTGGTTGTGAGCACATCCCCGGTGGAGGGGGTGCAAGAGGCGGCTGGTCAATGTTTCTCTCTCATCGACGTTTCTAGCTCTCTATCTCTCTCTCTTCCTCTCTGTAAAAAATCAATAAAATATATATTTTTTTAAATTATAATACAATCCTACAAATTCAGTCCTATTCATGTTTATAATATTACTGTCCCCTCTCCCTAAAAATATCTTTCTTCCTCTCTATCAACCTTAAAACAAATATTTATTATACCTATACACTGTGCTGAGTGCTTGGGGGAGGAGAGGAATCAAAAGTCATTAACTTAAAAAAAAAGTCATTAACTTACATTAAGCTTCTAGAGAAAATAAAATTATTCTGCTATATCTGACTACATTTTATAGAATAAGTTAGGTGCCGGACTGGTACGGAGCAATTTGGGCATGCTAAGAAAACCTCAAGATGTGTCTCCTGTATTTAATTTTCAACTTCCTACCAAGGGCCATTTGTACTGATTCACAGACATACTAAACCACTCTCTTGAGGTAATAATGCGTAAAAAGTCCCAGAGGTTATTCTGATGTACAAGCCAGTATTGAGAATCACTGATTTTGCACCTGGCCCCTGTCCTCCCGAAATAGCTAAAATGACAATATAACTAAAATGACAATATTTCAAACACATAATTCATTTCACAAGCACAATTAATTAGACAATCATGCCAAATAATATTCTATTTACTGACTTCAATATAGGGAATACTAGATAGTTACAATCCAATAATTCCTCTTCTTCCAAATCTAAGCCAGAAAAACATTCACTAGTGTCCTAGGAGAATCACACAAAAATGCAACAGCAAATAATGGCTAACAACCCAATAATTAAATCAATTATGGTAATTTATAATACACAGCATTTGAAAAGAATGTGGTAGATTATCTACATATTCTGACTGATATCCAAAACTAAGAAAAAACCACAACTTGCATTGTGGGGAAGCGAGGGGGGAAGGGAGGAGAGGCGGCTGAGGGAGGGAGAGTGTGGAATGGGGGGCAGAGACGGCGGGAGGGAAGGGAAAGCACCGGGCAGCAGCGGGAGGGAAAGTGCGGGGCAGCGGTGGTGGTGGAAGGGAAAGTGTGTGAGGGAGGGAGGTCTGGGCGGGGGGGGGGGGGGGCAGCTACGGGAGGGAAAGCACTGAGGGGGGGCAGCAGCAGAGGCGGGAGGAAAAGGGTGGGGTGGGGGTTGGGGGACAGAGGCGGCAGGGAAAGCACAGGGGGTGGGGGGCAGGAGGTGGCGATGGCGTGAGGGAAGGCCTGTTCTTGCAGGAATCTTCCTGCAATGGGCCTCTAGAGAGAGAGAGAGAGAGTGTGTGTGTGTGTGTGTGTGTGTGTGTGTGTATAAAAGCCTAAGTGGCCAAATGACTAGTTGACCAGTCACTATGACAAACACTGACCACCAGGGGGCAGGTGCTCAATGCAGGAGCTTCCCCCTGGTGGTCTGTGCGTGCCAACAGCGGGAGTGCTGTTCAGCTGACCCACCCTTCCCAGCTGCGGCAGCCACTCACTCCCTCAGCAGTCCTGCAGGTCCAATCTCTGGAGAATGGGCCAGGCACCAAAAGACCAGTGCCAAAGGCATGATCCCGACAGCGCTCTCGGCTTCCTGAAAGTTGTCCTCGGGCATCGCAATCGATTCCCCTCCCTAGACACTCAGCAATTTAAAAAAATGATGTGAAAGTGGCCGCCAGGTGGCTCCCAACAACTGGTGCGAATGTTAGCAGGACGGATCCAGATCCCATGCCGGCAAAAGCGCCCACTGCCTACTCGGAGGGCAGATCGTGTCCCAGCCTCCCTCCCACCCCCCACCCCCACCCCCCACCCCCGTGATGGGCACCAGATGCAGGGCTCACTGCTGCATCGAGCACTGCCTCTCCCCATCAGGACTGACTGGGCGCGAGCCCATGGCAGACACAGGGGGCCAGGATGAGCAGGAGCTGCAGGCAGGAGTGGCCGTTTGAGCCCAATCCCCCGGCCATGCCGAGGGACCCACCATGCACGGCTTTGTGCACCGGGCCTTTAGTATTTTTTTATAGGTGTTACTTGTATAATTAAAAGTAATTTTCTTAAATAAAGTTCAGTGTTACCAAAGGACACTCCATCTAAAACAAATCTCTTTTCTGGTTAAGCAGCATTCAAATGGACACTCTGCAAGAAGAATGCCATCACACCATTTTATAAATAGCCTCTAAAATGCCAATTTTCACTTTCAAATAAAATTCACAGTTTAATCAAGGTCAATGCAGTGTTCTGTTGGAATTTTGAGAGGGTTATACAGAAAAATGAGAAAAAAAGAAAAGTTCTTCTGACACTGTTCTATCATAAGAAAGGGAATGTCGTGGAGGATATAAAATTGGCATTTAAAACCAGCTTTAAAAACTAAATTCAGTCTGCCCCTTCCAATTGCATTATGAGTAGGCTCTTAAAACAAAATAATTGAAATAAATTGGTGGACTTAAAAAAAACACCACCGAAACCAGTTTTGCTCAGTGGATAGAGCATCAGCCTGCGGACTGACAGGTACCAGGTTCGATTCCGGTCAAGGGCATGTACCTTGGTTGTGGGCACATCCCCGGTAGGAGGTGTGCAAGAGGCAGCTGATCGATGATTCTCTTTCATCGATGTTTCTAACTCTCTGTCCTTCTCTCTTCCTCTATGTAAAAAAAAAAAAATCATTAAAATATATTTTTTTAAAAAATAAAGTAATGTACAGGCCCGGAGCAGCAGCTGCAAGGCTGGGAGCGGCCAGGCCCGGGGGCGCAGCCGGGTCGGGTGTGGCCAGGCCCGGAGCAGAGGCTGCCAGGCTGGGAGCGGCCAGGCCCGGGGGAGCAGGCGGGTCAGGTGCGGCCAGGCCCGGAGCAGCGGCTGCCAGGCTGGGAGCCGCCAGGCCCGGAGCAGCAGCAGCCAAGTCCAGAGCAACTAGGTCAGGAGCAGCAGTGACCAGACCTGGAGCAACTGGTTGTGGAACGAACCAGAGCAACAGAGGCCAGGCCCTGAGCAGCCAGGCCCAGAACAGCTCGCTCCTCGCCTGCCCTTGCCCCACGGCTGCCTCTCAGACATGGCTGGAAACTTTCGTGGGAACTTGAGGGTTCTGCTGAATCAAGTGATGAAGGCTTAGATCTGGATGTGTTGAGTTAGTATAGGGCTGGGGTGTTGATCTGTGAGTGCCTTGGGTGGGGCCTGGATGAGGCTGGTGGACCTATTGGGAAATGTCTTTTGTGTGAAGTGTATCATTGGGCATGTGGAGGTATTATTGATTTGAGAAAATGCTAAATAACTGATTTACTATCTGAAAAGGGATTCACTATTGGGGAAAGGGAGGGAAGAAGAGACTGAACATAAACTGCACCTATGGATGAGGACAATGGGAGATGGGGATGGGGCGGATGGTGGGGTGGGAACCTGGTGGAGGGGGGAAGAAATGAGGAACCTTTGTAATAATATGAACAATAAAGATTGATTTAAAAACAAAAACAAAAATAAAATAAAATAAAAAAATAAAATAAAATAAAATAAAGTAATGTAAGCATAATATGAAGTTTCTTGGCTACTTCGATTTTCTCAGGGCCTCTGAACAGTTAGGACTGTTTTTGCTTGGTATTAGTTTTCTGTTTGTCCCTTAGTCAGCTATATGTCTCTATATTGAGCACAACCAATTGGCTCATTCTAACCAGCTAAGGAAACTATAAACAGGTAGTTTCCTACACTATACATTAAGTTTTCCTTAAACTATAAACTTTAATGTTTATATATAGAGTTCTAGTCCTGCCAAGCTGGTGTTGCTCAGTAGGTGATCATCAACCTATGAACCAGGTCACAGTTCAATTCCGGGTCAGGGCACATGCTGGGCTGCAGGCTCGATCCCCCATGAGGGGAACAGGAGGCAGATCAATGTTATGTTCTCACATTTTCCAAATCAATGTTTCTCTCTCCCTCTTCCTTCCTCACTCTCTAAAAATCAATTTTAAAATCTTTTTTTTTTAAGAGTTCCTGAAGTCTTCTCATCAGAGATTGTGGTGAAAAGATATTCATACTTTTTGAAACTTTCATATATTGAAACTTTCTTCCTCTGAAGCCCCTATTGCTTATGAAGTTTGAAACAAGAGAAATGCTATGCTTGTATCTTTGTCCATTTTTAAATTCCTTCTTACTGTGGCTGATAATTATAGTTGTCTTTCAGCAAATTATTACTTTTTAAAGAACTTAGTGCTGATGATAATCTTAAATAATTCTTCCCTAATTCCAGACGTACACTGTCCAGTACAGTGATCACTAGTCATGTCCAGCTCCTTAGCACTTGAAACGGGCACTCCAGAGACATGGCTACAACAAAATTAGAATGAAAAATATTTCATTAATATTTTCATACAGATTATTACTTTATAGGCTCCTTACTATCTTTTATATATTGAGCTTAATATATTATTAAATATTATTACATTTATGAGATATTATGCAGCTGTAAAAAAAGAATGAAATTCTGACACATGCTACAACATGGATGAAGCTTGAAAACATGCTATGTGAAATAAGCCAGACACAAAAGGATAAATATTGTCTAATCCCACTTATATGAAGTACCTAATCTAAGTAAGTTGATAAAGCCAGAAAAGAGAATAGAGGTTACCAGGGGCTGTGGGAAGAAGAAATGGGAATTACAGTTCAGATTCTACGGTGAAGAAGCCTTCCTAAAGTGGTGAGAGACTGAAAAAATTACCTCAGATTCTCACAATCCTATATAATAAAAGCCTGATATGCTAAGTGTCTGGCCATTCGTTCAACCAATCAAAGCGTAATACGCTAATGAAATGCTAAGGCCACTCAACCACTTCCTATGACATGCACTGACCATCAGGGGGCAGAGCATCGACTGGTCAACCAGTCACTATGATGTGCACTGGCCATCAGGGGGCAGACACAGACCGGTAGGTTAGCTTGCTGCTGGGGTCCGGCCGATCAGGACTGAGCAAGACAGGCTGGACCAGCTCTGGAGCCCTCCCACGGTTCCTTTCCACCTGGCCAACCTCCTGTCTCTCTCAATGGCCCCAATAGGGCATAGGACCCCTGAGGGAAAATCAGAGAGCCAGTTTCCACCAGATCCCACAGGCCAGGCCAGAATTCGTGCACCTCTAGTATACAGATAAACACTGCTAGTAAATCATCTCTAAGGAACACTACCCAATTTAACCACACAAGGAGAAAAGTCAAGAACATCAGGCATCTTATTTCACACTAAAGAATGAATCTGAAGATGACAAGAACACTCAATACCTCACAGTCATTTCTGCCAACCATTCCACAAGTGCTTTTTAACAAGCATCTTCAAATATTCTACCGAGCAAGTAAGCTTTGTGCTGAGAGTACTCCCCTGTATAAAAGAAACAATTTCACAAAAGTATCAAAATACACAAAGAGCAAGCAAGTTGACTGTTTTTCTTATTTAGAGCATTCAGTCCTCTAAATCTGCCAAGGATTCCAAATCTCAATTTATAGCCACCCCACCCACCCCACTTCTGATCTGAGACATTTTTTTGTCTCATATTTCTTAAATCAATGAAACAAAGTTTGTACTTGTGAACATAAAAGAGGATATGTTGTAACAAATTATTTCCAATTAGTTTGTGAGTCTTCAAAAGACTAATTCCATATGTATCAAACATATGTACTAAAAATCAAAAACACAATAAATATAAGACAGAGAGGAATTACAGGGAAACAAGAGAGAGGAAATAAATATGTAAGTCCAATGGCATTACAAAAAGTAAAAAAAAAAAAAAAATCTAGTCTCAGGAAGCCAGAAGAGAAGCACATTATAGTCATTCTTGTATGTAAACATTTAAGGCTTGTGAGCTGTTCACTGATGCAGAATTATAGTAATAGCCACTAACACTGACATTGAGCTCACTGTATGCTACCATTTATTAACTCATTTAATCCAAAACCGTCATGGAGTCAGCATTGTCATTATCGCCCCTTGTTCTCTGATAAGAAAACAGAGGCATGCAGAGTTAAATAATGTTCCCTGAGGGCACACAGTTCTCGGCTGTGCACTCCTAGAACAGGCTCGGCATTCCTGGAGCCCCTGTATTTGGCCGTGGGATGTAAACGTAAATAAAAGGACATAGGCTAATACAGGAAATACAAGCTGAACAGTGTAAAAACAAAGTCAGTCCAGTGTGATGGCAGGAGAAGGGACTCAGCAGCTAACAGCAAGGAGGGGTGGTGGTTACTCTGAGCAACAGTTACCCAGACAGGGAAAAACATTCTAGGAAAGGAAATACCACAGCAATATACAAAGATGTGAAAACATAAGGCTGTTCAGGAAATAAGGGATGGGGGAGACTCTTTTTGACCACTTTATATTCATGGGAGACACTTTTGCATGCTAGCATTTTTGGCAGAATGTTTCAGGGAACCAAAAAGCTAGAAGCTCACTAAACAAGTAAGAACAAAACTCCATCCATTATACTGCAATATAATGGCCTTTAGGGTACTGTGCTCCGGATAAGCTGCCAACTCAACTCCCAGCCTAGAGGAGGTGGCCCAGCGGGGGAGAGAGGAGGCACAGGCCCATCCCCAACATAGCCCGTGTTCTCCTGGAGGCCTTCACCTGGCCTCCCTCCATCACACTGATCTCTCCCCAGAGAACCAGCAACAGGACCTTTCAGCTGGAGCAGCTTACCCTCCTTCTGTGTCCCCAGTACTACTAATCTGCCCTAATTCCCCTGCCCCTCAGAGACCCTACCACACCACAGTGCCACTGGAACTCAATCATCAGCAATCCCCACCTCCAGCATCAATCTGTAAAAGGGCTGCTTCTGGCCCTAATTGTGCTGGATGCCCAAGGACAGGGCCTCTCCCGCAGGCCGCCTTCCTTATCCGTTAAGGTCCCTCCTTCAGCAGGGCCCGGATGGAGGTGGGGCTACTACGCTCAGGTCCTCACAGTCTCCCTTTCCCGTTCTTAAGACTGATAAGAGGGTTCCTGTAGGAAAGCCTGATACTTCCCAAGTAAAGTTCAAGGTCCCCATAACTCGAAATTTCAACTAAGGACTTGGCTTCATCCTGTCTCAATGGTTTAAAGAACATTTTTTTCACCTACATATTTTTTAAATGAAATATTTCCCATATAGCTCACAAATAGGATTCAGGATAAAACTTATATATTTAAGAATTTCACAGTTTATTAACCATTTTACCTAACTTTTCAGAAATTAAGCATGAAGGATAATGAACTTGTTAAGTCAACTACTGTCTGGATGAAATTCTATATTCATCACAGCAAAGCTTCACATTTGTTATTTACAATTCTTTAACTCAAACACCACCACTTTCTTCTATTGTATCCCTAACTTTGAACAAAACCTCAGCTATCCCTCTGCCCACAACCCAAACATTCTCCCACAGTTTCTACCCCGGGGAGATAGTCTGGTGGCTGGTACTTTGCTAAAGAATCACAGATTTTTAGAGTTGAAAGAGACCTCAGAGGTTCTCTGATCCTGTCCATCACTTCTATATTTGCAAAGACCCATCTTTTCTTACCTTCTACCTGCCACAGCCCTGGATGGCAAGGTCCTCCTCAAACGCAGTGCGCTTGATTCAGCAGGCACTGAATGAAGGTTGCTATAAAGATTAATGGGTAATTCTCAGTCATCATTCTTCCTAAATTCCGTAGCATCTGACACACCCCATTCTCTTCTGGCTCTCATTCCTCCTTTCACATCTTCTCTGAATAATCTCCGAAATCCTGAAACTTCCAAGAGAGTAAGACATGGCCCCCAGCACTGGGCTGTGAGTCCTAAAGCCTGGATCCAACCCAAGCCCATTAGCTCTGCAAACTGGGAGAGATGCTGAAATCTGTTTAAGCCTGTTTTCTGACCTTTAAAATCTGAGATTTGGTGCCAAGATACTCTATATTTTTTCCTATTTAAATAAATCTTAATGTTTCTTTCTGATATTACCCTTTATTACATCAATTTTTAAGGCCGACCCCAAAACTTGAAACCTAAAAGCTAACAAATTTACTTCTCATTAAGAAAAATTAGCACATTTTGATTACTGTAAAGAGGAGCTTTTTAGACTTTTGTTATACTGTACCATGGCACAGGAGAGATATAATGGTCCCCTCATCCTACAAGATGTATAACCCATTTTGATATGTTTTCTAAGAATGTGAGTCACCGAAATGGCTTAGCTTAATATATTCATAAATTTCAGAATATGGCAGGATGAATGAATTACATGCTCATCATGCAATCCTTCGTATTAATATTTATTCCCACTGAGCTTTTAAGAGTTTGTGTGTGGCAGAGAGTTTATTGTGAGACTTGCTAATAAGAACTTGGAGCCCGTTAGTAAACGCTTGCATGTTAACAGGCAGTGATGGGCCACAGGAAACTCGTGGTCTGGACCAACCCCTTTCCCACAAGATCTAACAATTCCTGGAACTCTCCTCAGAGTACAATTTCTGTTTGCTCTAGAGTTAGTGGAATGCCTCGCCCACAAAAAGGGGACATTTTTTAAGTATCCTCAGTGTAGAATAATGGAGTGTTTGGGGAGAATCCTCTCTGTGAAGAGCTGGAGGAGGTGCAGGGATCCACGCCTCTCCACACTCACACTTCCAGGGAAAGCCGTTATCACATTCCCCAAGGAATGAACTCAGTAGCAGATAACCTAAACTACCCCCATCTGAATAAATCTTAGAATACTACACAAACATTTTCACATATCTAAAATACTTCCAAAGTAAAAATCATCCCTTCTTCAAGCCACAGGTATACGACGATACCATCATAAAGAAAAGCCCTGCTCAGTGTGGCTCAGTTGGCTGAATGTCATCCCAGGCACCGAAAGGTCGCCAGTTTGATTCCAGGTCGGAGCACATACCCAGGAGGTTTTGGGCTTGATCCCTAGTGAAGCATGTGTGGGAGGCAACCAATTGATATTTCTTTCTCTCTCTCTCTCTCTCTCTCTCTCTCTCTCTCTCTCCCCTCCCCCTCTTTCCTCTCTCTCTAAAAATAAATAAAAACGTAATTTTTAAAAAGAAATGAGAAACTGTTTCAACCTAACTTAAATGTAAAAATTAATTTAAGAGACAAAATATTAGAATAAAAACTAATTGTAAACTTTTAAAAGTGACTTTTATAATTACTTCTTACATCATGACTAAGACAAGTTAACACTTGTCAACACAAACAGAAATGTGACTATAAAATGTAACTAAGTTTTCAGGCATCGATTGTGAAAGCAAAGGAACAGGCACAGGAAGAATGTGCTGTAACTTTCACAGGCAACAACTATTTTCAAGGTCAAAATACAATCGGTTGAGATGAATGCGTGTTTTAGCACCATGTCTATGTAGAATTTTAAATAACCTTATTGAGAAAAGCTTAACATTTAATTTTGTGACATTAAATACACAAGGGAGCTCTTAGTTTGCACATTTCTACATAAAATTTATAAATCAAGTATGACTGATTACAGCACTATGTACTAAAAAAAAAAAAAAAAATCTTCAAACTTAGAGCCAGAAAATTGAGATTTAAACTGACTCCTTAATATCTGATTTCTTAAAGTAATCTCATCTTCCATAAGTCTGTCTCCTCATCTATAAAGAGCTGTCAACTAATAATTTCATTCATCAATTGAATAATTATGAAGGAAAATCAGGCCACCAGAAAAGCTGGCAGGGAGTGGGTGGTTAAGAGGAAGTGGCAAAGAAATACATGAAAAGTTCGTGAACATTGTTCCAAACATTTTCACTAACTGATAAAGACCAGTAAGAACCTGCTCTCTGATTTGGGTCTTTCGTGAATAGCTAAAAAAGTAACACTTCTGAGAAAATTAGTAGAGCTAATGATGAAAGTTTTCATTGTGACCTGAAAACATGAAATTTGCAATGGAAAACTTTACAGTACAAACCCAAGAAAACATCCATATCAAAATCACAAGTGAAGACAATGTTAACTTGTTTATTTTAGTTCAATGGCACTGCTACCGTAGGAGTATCCCACAAAGACCAAGAGTCAATTGGACCCATTGTTCCAGCCAGCCAGATGTAACAAGGAGTTAACTGTGGCTCAGAAACTGGCTTCATCATCGTGAAAACATTCTGGCTCATAGTCCACGAATCAAACACAATAAACCAAAAGCTCTAACAACCCAGCTTGCCTAGCCAGGTTATTCACCAGACCTGGCACCCAATGACTATTGGTCAATGCCAAAAATTGATTCTAACATCAAAGGACAAAAATTTATGACCAGTAAACATATCCAAACCCTAAAGGTGTAAAGACCTTGAGGTACAATGGCAGCATTGTTGGAGTCAATACATGCTATTTAAATGCCAGATTCATTTCAATTTGAGACTGGCAAGTGTATTTATAAAGAAGTCTTTACTGAGACTACAAAAACTGCAAAGAAATGCCACCTTAAATTATTTTTGGAGCAAGGCAGGTTATGCATGCATAATAAAGTAAATAAAAATATCTTGCCTGAAAACCTGAGCCTTAGTTTTGTCTTAACCCTTCATTTGTCATTAAGTAATACCCTAACCCTTAGTTAGATGACTAATAGTAGAAAAACTGACAAACTAAAGAACAGAATATTTGATCTAACTTTTCATTTTAGTATTGTGCCAATAGGAATCCTGAGACAATGACATATAAAGCACTCTGGGCACATGGGGTCTCCTTGGCCCCAGCTTCCTATTATTAATTGCTATATGTTGCCTACAGATCCTCAAAGACTAGACCACCTCCTTTCTAAAGAAAAACTAAAAGTCTTCTTAAAGACAAATCAGAAAGTATAAGATTTTAAAACCGAACTACCACCACATACCTACAGAAAAACCCTGACCCAACTGAAAAATACAAAATATCACTCCAGTATAGACCCTACAAGTGTCTAAACTACGGCAATAAATAACTATTGCTCAAAATGCTTTGTGTTTATTGGATTCTAAAGCTGTAGATGAATAGAATGAATATAAATTACAAAAAAATCTGCTGCCTATTACTTTATCACTGGATAGCAGTATACATAAAATCATGAAAAAGAATTAATACTTAGCTTATTCAGAGAAATAAAGTTTCTTCCAGATAAACTATGCCCTCTTCCTTATTCTTGTGTTATTATAATTGTCTTTTGCATAATTTAGGGTAGAATTGGTGTCAAATTACAAAAAAGATTATCTACACTGCAGAAAAGAAAAACTCATTTACCCTTTTAGGTTCAGTGACTGGGGCCTGCAAATCACACTGATCAAGACAGATTACAGGCTGAAACCGGTTTGGCTCAGTGGATAGAGCATCTGACTGGGGACTGAAAGGTCCCAGGTTCAATTCCGGTCAAGGGCATGTACCTTGGTTGCGGGCACATCCCTAGTAGTAGGGAAAGTGCAAGAGGCAGCTTCTCTCTCATCGATGTTTCTAACTCTCTATCCTTCTCTCTTCCTCTCTATAAAAAATATATTTAAAAAAAAAAAAAGAGACTAACAGAAGAAAAAAAAAAAAGTTTATCACACATACAACATGCATATACACAGGAAAACTAGGATAAGTAACTCAAAAAGGTTGGCAGAATGTTGCTTGTATACGATCCTAACAAAAGGTGAAAAAGTATGGACAAACAGCTGACCAAAGGACAAGGGGTTTAGGGCTTCTGTGGGTGGGAAGAATTTGTGAGGTGACTACGATATGTATAGTGAAGAGCAACTGCTTAATAAGTTTTTTAAGTCAGATAAGAGTCAGTCTCCTCTTCCAGGCATGTGAAAGGAAAAAATTTATGTCCTATTTTTAGACAGAGAGTAAGAAAGCAGAGAGCTAGCCTGGACAGTGTGGCTCAGTGGTTGAGGGACAACCTATGAACCAGGAGGTTGCAGTTCAATTCCGGTTAGGACACAAGGCAGAGTTGTGGGCTCAAACCCCAGTAGGGGGCGTGCATGTGCCCTGACCTGGTGGATTCCTTGACCTCCTGGTTAATAGGTCGATGCTCAACCACTGAGCCAAATCAGCCAGGCTATTTACAATCCATTTTAGTATTGTATACATCTCTAACTTAAGTAAAGAATAACTTTTAAGGAGAAAATGAGGAACAATTGTCATAAATATCTCAGAACTAAAACACTATCAGGGAGCATTTATGTAAACGAAAACACCAGGAAGGGGAAGATACGATTACAGTACAAAAACAGCAACATTTGGACACAAACTTATAACTTGATTATGAAAGTGCAAACTCACATTTACAGCTCGGTCTCAAATCACCTTACTTCTGAGAAGGAAATACAATCATTTCCCTCTTATTGTACACTCTGCTCAACGCAGACAGACACGGGCCTGACAGGTGCGCCGGAGCGTAGCCTGGACAACAAAGGCCTCAGCTCAGAGGTTTTCATTAAGGGTCAGACTGTATAATGGCAAACAGGTAACTACCTCAGAGGGAGACTTAACCATATCAACCCCAATAAGGGTGGTGATGTGTATGTGGTAGTCAACTACACTCATTCATTTAGTGCTATTTTAATAGAGCTATTTTTCTACTGAAAATTTTAGAAGAAGAATGTCGTTCCATCTGCCATGTTGGATACAAAGAGGCTTTTCTTCATGTAATAAGAAAGCCTTATTGTTAAAAAATAATTCCACGATATTTCAAAAGAGATAAATAATAAACCAAAACAAGACATATAAACCAATGTATTATATGTGGCTTACTCCAGAACTGTCTGCTACGTCGAAGCCCTAAGGCTGATAGACACCGAGGAAAAGCAGTGAGAAAGCCTCTTACCTCCCCTTTACAGCACTCGCTAGCAGTGCTGTCCATTTGGCAACTGACGTACTTTTTACTCTCTCCTGTTTTTCCCAGGAATTAATTAAATCTGACTTTTATATTCTACCTTTGCACAGGAAAAAAAGAATCCTTGAGAATATCTCTATGAATGACCCAGCACAGGGACTTCCAGAAGCCTTCATTAAATATGATATAATACAGAATCCAGATAAATTTATATTCAAAGTGGTTATGAGCCGAAACTGGTTTGCTCACTGGATAGAGCGTTGGTCTGCGGACTGAAGGGTCCCGGGTTCGATTCTGGTCAAGGGCATGTACCTTGGTTGCGGGGACATCCCCAATAGGGGGTGTGCAGGAGGCAGCAGATCAATGTTTCTCTCTCATCGATGTTTCTAACTTTCTATCCCCACTCCCTTCCTCTCTGTACAAAATCAATATTTTTTTAAAATATATATTTTATTGATTTTGTACAGAGAGGAAGGGAGAGAGATAGAGAGTTAGAAACATCGATGAGGTAGAGTCATTGATCAGCTGCCTCTTGCACACCCCCTACTGGGGATATGCCCACAACCAAGGTACATGCCCTTGACTGGAATCGAACCCTAGACCCTTCAGTTCCCAAGCCGATGCTCTATCCATTGAGCCAAACCGATACCGGCAAAAATCAATATTTTTTTAAAAGTTGTTAGGAGTAGGTACAACTATGAGTAGATTTTTTTTCTCCTTTCTACAATTTCTGAATTTCCCTACAATTGACTATAAATATACATTTTAAAATCAGAATACTGCCGAGACCATTTTGGATCAGTGGATAGAGCTTCGGCCTGTGGACTGAAAGGTCCCGAATTCCATTCTGGTCAAGGGCATGTACCTTGGTTTCGGGCACATTCCCAGTAGAGGGTGTGCAAGAGGCAGCTAATCAATGATTCTCTCTCATCGATGTTTGTAACTCTCTATCCCTCTCTCTTCCTCTCTGTAAAATATCAATAAAATATATTTTAAAATCAGTATATATATATATATATATATATATATATATATTCTATTGTTTATAATCAAAATAATAATCTAACAATAACGTGGGATGATGAGTAAAAGTATGGGTTCTGGCTAACTGCCTAGACCTAAATGACAGTCCCTGAAATTCAAATTACTTACAACCCCCAACTATCACCTACAAACAGAACAGCTCTAAGACTGCAGTGCAAAGGACACCTGATAATTCGTGCAGAGGGGCTTCAGAGCGCTTGGCCAAGGAAGGCCACACGAGAGCCAAGAGCTGCACTGCTGCAGCTGTCGCCTCATCACCGGAATAAGTCAAACAGGTCCCAAAGTTGGAAGTCTGGGGTTAGGGCTTTTTTTTTTTTTTTTAAATATATTATTTATTGATTTTGTACAGCGAGGAAGGGAGAGAGATAGAGAGTTAGAAACATCCATGAGAGAGAGTCATCGATCAGCTGCCTCTTGCACACCCCCTACTGGGGGTATGCCCGCAACCAAGGTACATGCCCTTGACCGGAATCGAACCCGGGACCTTTCAGTCCCCAAGCCAACGCTCTATCCATTGAGCCAAACCGGTTTCGGCGGTTAGGGCTTTTTTTTTGCTCTACCTGGAGGTCATAATAGCTTATGATATTGTTTTCATAGAAAATTCTGCACCAAAGGGAATAAAAAATACACTACAAACAAACCCTGCCCTCCTTTTGCCAAGAACCAACTGCGAAACAGACTGAGATGGCACCTTAACATTTCTTTTGCTCTCCCTTCTCCCATTTCACCTCTCAAGCATTCGTGTTCTCAGAGAGCCCTAAAAAGCCCATGCTGATTCTTTATGTGTAAAAATGGTCATCCAGTTTATAGGGAAGTACAGTATATGAGAACTTCTATTCAGGGCAGCCAACAGGGGCAGGGGCTTAGCTTGGGGAATGGTAGACATGTATTAACTTTCATGTAACTGTGCAGACTGGAATTTAATTTTCTTTTCTTCTGATGACCACCTAAAAAGTTGTAATGCAAAAATCTCATTGTGATGTGAAGCTAAACGGTATCCTTCTGTCTTTTAAGTTTTCTACTTAAAGCAGAAATTTCACTAAGAATTCCTATGAGTATCTCTATTAATTAAATTAGTAATAGCAGAAGCAATGTGTACCAAGTACTTACTAAACACCAGACATTAGTCCTGACTCGATTGGTTGGATGTTGTCCTGTACTACAAAAGGTTGCGAGTTTGATCTCCAATCGGGGCAAGGACAGGAGGCAACTGTTCAATGTTTCTCGCTCACATCAATGATTCTTTCTCTCTCTTTCCCCTCTCTCTTCCTCTCTCTCTCTCTAAAAATCTAATAAATAACAGGCATTACTGTAAACATTACATATAACAATTTATTTACTCTATGCAACCCTTTAAGATTCTAGGATTCCCAGGTACAGTTGACAAAACTGAAGCATGGAAAATAAAAGTAAAGAGCTATTTTATCCACCAAAAGACATTATAAGGAAGTAAAAAGACAATCTATAAAATGGGAAAATACATTCACAAATCATATCTGATAAGGGTTTACCATGAAGAATATATAAAGAACTTGCCCTAACCGGTTTGGCTCAGTGGATAGAGCATGGACCTGCGGACTGAAGGGTCCCAGGTTCAATTCTAGTCAAGGGCATGTACCTTGGTTGCGAACACATCCCCAGTAGAAGGTGTGCAGGAGGCAGGTGATAGATCTTTCTCTCTCATTGATGTTCCTAACTCTCTATCCCTCTCCCTTCCTCTCTAAAAAGTCAACAAAATGTGTGTGTGTGTGCGCGCGCGCGTATATATCGATATATACATATATATACATATATATATAAAAAATATAAAATTTTAAAATACTCTCTAGAAGTCTTCATTGAGCCTCCCCTCACTGAAGGGATACATGGCACCTCAAAATACATGGCTCAGTTCCACAGAGTGCATGTGCGTGAGCTGAGATCCAGCCCTGTCACATATTATTAGCAGTTGTCGGAGGAAACACTGCTGGCCACAGATGAAACTGTAACTACAACACATCTGTAAGTACAATAGCACAAACATGTTTAAATCCCTACGTAACTTTTAAGTCATTGTGGAAGAAGTTAGTAAATCAACTACAAAATCCACTAAATAAAAGAATCAAGCACATACACTGACTTTCCTACATAAACTGCACCTGAAGTACCCAAAAAGCTGACATGGGGAAGCTTCCCTACAAAATATGCCAGGAATTGAATAAAGAAAAGAAGAAATGGCCGAAACCGGTCTGGCTCAGTGGATAGAGCATCGGCCTGCGGACTGAGGAGTCCCAGGTTCGATTCCGGTCAAGGGCATGTGCATTGATTGCGGGAACATCTCCAGTGGGGGGTGTGCAGGAGGCGGCTGGTCACTGTTTCTCTCTCATCGACAGTTCTAGCTTTCTGTCCCTCTCTCTTACTCTCTATAAAAAAAATCAATAAAATATATTTTTTTTAAAAAGAAAAGAAATGATGAAATTACAGTAACAACATTTTGGAACACCTAAAGAATTGACGGCTATCAGCAATGGTCATTAGTGGCCAATAATATCACAAAAGAGATAATCAGACATTATACTCACCGAAAGATAAGAAAGTTAAACTTTCTTTCTGCCAAAAATTTAAAACCTGAGTAAAAAATGACAACATGTAAAACAGGGACTGTGGGTGTGGGAGGAGGTGCAGAGTGGCAAGTCATGTAAATGTGTTTCTTGTACTCTTGTTATTAAAAAATAAATTTTAAAAACTAAAAATAATGCAAATACCAAAACAGTCCATGTAAAGACACTAGGTATTTATAAATGAAAAGAAAAAAATTTAGCCGAAACCAGTTTGGCTCAGTGGATAGAGCGTCGGTCTGCGGACTGAAAGGTCCCAGGTTCGATTCCGGAAGGGCATGTGCCTTGGTTGCGGGCACATCCTCAGTGGGGGGTGTGCAGGAGGCGGCTGATTGATGTTTCTCTCTCATCGATATTTCTAACTCTCTGTCCCTCTCTCTTCCTCTCTGTAGAAAATTAATAAAATATATTTTTTAAAAATTTCTTTTGAGAGTAAAATTTTTTAAACTTAAACTTCTTCTAATGCCACTTCTTCAAAATAGATTCACCCAGGCCTTGGTATTTTGTGAAAGAGCCACACTCAAGGGGCCAAAGAGCCGAATGTGGCTCTCGAGTTGCAGTATGCCGAACATGGATTGAGGGAGTTTACTACTAAATCAAGACACTCTAAGGACTAGGTAAAGCACAGTATTTACTCACGTGTACTACTTACCCTCTATTAAATCAAATAAGCATTTCAACAGCAAAACAAAAAATCCTAAAAACCAGAGAGCCCACCAAATATACTAGGTCCCTGATTGATAGCTTTGGCAATATTTTAGTCCTTGACATTATTCCAATTTCACAAATGAGATCCATGGCCAAGAAAATATCAGTTGTTTTCAGGACCATCTTTCTAATCAATATTCCTATTTTTATTTTTATTTTTTTTAATTGCTTTTTAGAGGAGGAGGGAAGGAGATAGAGAGGGGAGGGGGGTTGGGAGGAGAAGGAGAGAAAGAGAAAGAGAGAGACAGTGATGTGATAGAAGTAACATCGACTGGTTGCCTCCAAGGATTGAACCCACAATCTGGGTATGTGCCCTGACCTGGAATTCTGGTGCATGAAACAACAATGCTCCAACTGAGCCACACCAACCAAGTGAGCCACACTGGCCAGGGCAAGATTCCTTTTTATTTGTTTTTTGTTTTGTTAATCCTCACCTGAAGATTTTTTTCCATTGCTTTTCACAGGGGTGAAGTAAAAGAGATGCAAGAGATACATATGTCCCAACTGGGGATGCAGAGTGAACCCACAACCCAGGTACGTGCCCTTGACTGGGAATAAAACCAAAACCTTTCAGTGGGCAGGCCAACGTTCTAACCACTGAAAAACACCAGCCAGGGCAAGATTCCTATTATTCATTTTTTTTTTCATATAAAAATATATATTTTTAATTGATCCAGCCCATGCATGTTCCCTTGACCGGAATCGAACCTAAGACCCTTCAGTCCACAGGCCAAACCAGCTAGGGCTCCTATTATTCTTAACTAGTTACCTGGTGCACAAAATTCATGCACATTAAAAGGGGATTAACTAGAGGAAATAATTTAATATTGCTATTTGACCTTTCTCTATAATAGAAATGTCAGAGATGAAAGAAAATTAGTAAAATGTATATAAAACCTTCCTCCTGTCAGAGTTTGGGGCTCACCACGGGACCCATAATCAAGTTCCCGTCCACCCACATGTATGTCAAAATCATGTGAGATCCAGACCCGGCCAGCACCCCTCCCCCAATGGGCTAGATCCAGACCTGGCCAGTCCCACCCTTGTCAAGCCCTGCCAGGCAGGGAGCACAGCCTCAGGTCCTTTCTGGCCTGGTGCTGGGGCGGGGGACATGGCCTGAGGACCCCCAGGCTGGAGTTGGGGCAGGGGAGCAGCTTAAGGTGCCCAGTCAAGCCCCACAGGGGAGGAGAGGACATAGCCTCAGGCCCCTGCTGATTGCTCATTAAGGCTCTTTATGGGAACTTGGCCTCAGCAGTGGGTGTAGCCATCTTTGTGAAGGAGTGTGGGTGAATTAGCATATTCCCTCTTTATTAGATATGTGTTTCCCCGAAAATAAGACATCCTCCGAAAATAAGACCTACTCACAGGTTTCCTTCTGAGTGAAATATAAGGCATCCCCTGAAAATAAGGCCCCCCCTAGGCTAAACATGAGAGATTTGGTCCACTGATTCTGAAAGAAATGGAGTCACAAGAAATTCACCAGGAAATTCAGGAAATGGAGTGTTATGATGATGTTCCAGAAGATGATGACATGATTGTCATTGAATAAATGAGCGAATTCTTGATACTGTAGGATTCACAGTTTGTCTGGTTTGTGTTGACAACTACCGTACTACCGTACCGTATACAGGTAATAAGTTTCCTATATTTTCATTTAACAATAAAGGCGGGGAGGATCCAAGATGGCTGCTCGGGTTGACATCTAGCCGTGGCAGCACACAACAATTTCAATGGAATACAACTAAAATGTAGAGTGGACATTGCCCAGAGCTACAGGTAGTCGACTGACTGAAATTTCTACAACAAGAAGGAAAGAGAAAACCAGAAAGAAAATCAGAGGAGCTGAAAAAAAGCCTAAGGTATGGAGACATGCTGCGCGCGCCTGCCTGCCCGCACGCGCGCACGGAGAGGTCGCAGCCGGAGAGGAGGAGAGGGCAGGGAGCCGCCTTTCCTTCCCTAGCAGGAAGGAAATAAAACCCCCAGCCGGGGCTGAACCCCCGAACCGGCAGCGCTGAGCCCCCCAGAACCGGCAGCGCTGAGCCCCAGTTATGGGCCAGACCCTGGGGACCCAGGCTCCGGCGGGAGGAGACAGGGCCGTGAGGCGGAAAACGGCGAAAAGCAGGGCCCCGGGAGTCGCGCGCAATGCGCGCAGAGGACTGAATGTTGACTCTGATGCTGGGTTGCCCTAGCCGGAAGAAACAAGGCCTCCGGCTGCGCTGAGCCTCAGTCCGGACTGCTCCGAACCCCAGTTCTGGGCCAATCCCTGGGGACCCAGGCTCAGGCAGAGGGAGACGGGGCTGTGAGGTGGAGTCCGGGGAGACTGGCGAAAGGCCTGGCCCCCGGGACTCGCGCAAACTGCGCGCAGAGGACAGTCTGTGGGACTCGCGCAAACTGCGCGCAGAGGACAGTCTGTGGGACTCGCGCAAACTGCGCGCAGAGGACAGTCTGTGGGACTCGCGCAAACTGCGCTCAGAGGACAGTCTGTTGACTCTGATGCTGGACTTCCCTAGCGGGAAGGAGAAAAAAAAAAGCTCTAGGCTGGGGGAACGCGGAGGGGAGCGGAAGCCCCTGCCGGACTCCAGCCAACCGGGCACCAGCAAGGAGGCGGGCCACGAGGCCCCTGGGGGCGTGGGTGCCCCTGAGCCTTTGACCACTGAGCTCAGGCAATGGAGCCAAGGCCGGGGGCTGCTTCCTGGGCTGCGCCGTCCCGGCAACAGGCTGAAGCAGCACAGGAGCCCGCGGAGAACAAAGGGGTGCCACAGGCCAACCTGCTGAGCTCCCAGGACAAGAAGGAAGAAACCAAAGAAGTTCTCAATGTGAAGAAATCAAGTGAGAGCGAAAAATAGTAAAATTACTTAAGAAAGAATACAAAGAAGATCTTGAAAAATCAAAGACTAAGTCAGAACTCAACTCACCAGCCAACATTGCAACATTAATGCGTTTTAAAAAGAAAAAAAAAAGGACAGAATGTTGGAACAGCGACGGCCAGGCCTAGAGTGGCCAGGCACAAGGCAGTGGCAGCCAGACCCGGAGCAGCAACGGCCAGGCCCCAGAACAACAGCAGCCAGAACCAGAGCATCAACAGCCAGCACTGGAGTAGCCAGACCTGGGGCAGTGGCAGCCAGGCATGAGGCGGAGGCGGCCAAGCCCAGGGTGGCCAGTCCAGGAACACCCAGACCCGGAGTGGCCGGGCCCGAAGAAGGCGGGCCCAGAGCAGCCGGGGTGGGAGCAGCCAGACCCAGAACAGCAGTAGCCAAGCCCAGAGCATCCAGGTCGGGAGTGGCCAGGCTCGGAGCGGCCGGGCCCGGGGCAGCCGGGCCCAGAGCAGCCGGGTCAGGTGCGGCCAGGCCCGGAGCAGCAGCTGCCAGGCTGGGAGCGGCCAGGCCCGGGGGAGCAGGCGGGTCGGGTGCGGCCAGGCCGGGAGCAGCGGCTGCCAGGCTGGGAGCGGCCAGGCCCGGGGGAGCAGGCGGGGCTGGTGCGGCCAGGCCCGGAGCAGCGGCTGCCAGGCTGGGAGCGGCCAGGCCCGGGGGAGCAGGCGGGGCTGGTGCGGCCAGGCCCGGAGCAGCGGCTGCCAGGCTGGGAGCGGCCAGGCCCGGGGGAGCAGGCGGGGCTGGTGCGGCCAGGCCCGGAGCAGCGGCTGCCAGGCTGGGAGCGGCCAGGCCCGGGGGAGCAGGCGGGTCGGGTGCGGCCAGGCCCGGAGCAGCGGCTGCCAGGCTGGGAGCGGCCAGGCCCGGGGGAGCAGGCGGGGCTGGTGCGGCCAGGCCCGGAGCAGCGGCTGCCAGGCTGGGAGCGGCCAGGCCCGGGGGAGCAGGCGGGTCGGGTGCGGCCAGGCCCGGAGCAGCGGCTGCCAGGCTGGGAGCGGCCAGGCCCGGGGGAGCAGGCGGGGCTGGTGCGGCCAGGCCCGGAGCAGCGGCTGCCAGGCTGGGAGCGGCCAGGCCCGGGGGAGCAGGCGGGTCGGGTGCGGCCAGGCCCGGAGCAGCGGCTGCCAGGCTGGGAGCGGCCAGGCCCGGGGGAGCAGGCGGGGCTGGTGCGGCCAGGCCCGGAGCAGCGGCTGCCAGGCTGGGAGCGGCCAGGCCCGGGGGAGCAGGCGGGTCGGGTGCGGCCAGGCCCGGAGCAGCGGCTGCCAGGCTGGGAGCGGCCAGGCCCGGGGGAGCAGGCGGGGCTGGTGCGGCCAGGCCCGGAGCAGCGGCTGCCAGGCTGGGAGCGGCCAGGCCCGGGGGAGCAGGCGGGTCGGGTGCGGCCAGGCCCGGAGCAGCGGCTGCCAGGCTGGGAGCGGCCAGGCCCGGGGGAGCAGGCGGGGCTGGTGCGGCCAGGCCCGGAGCAGCGGCTGCCAGGCTGGGAGCGGCCAGGCCCGGGGGAGCAGGCGGGTCGGGTGCGGCCAGGCCCGGAGCAGCGGCTGCCGGGCTGGGAGCGGCCAGGCCCGGGGGAGCAGGCGGGGCTGGTGCGGCCAGGCCCGGAGCAGCGGCTGCCAGGCTGGGAGCGGCCAGGCCCGGGGGAGCAGGCGGGGCTGGTGCGGCCAGGCCCGGAGCAGCGGCTGCCAGGCTGGGAGCGGCCAGGCCCGGGGGAGCAGGCGGGTCGGGTGCGGCCAGGCCCGGAGCAGCGGCTGCCAGGCTGGGAGCGGCCAGGCCCGGGGGAGCAGGCGGGTCGGGTGCGGCCAGGCCCGGAGCAGCGGCTGCCAGGCTGGGAGCGGCCAGGCCCGGGGGAGCAGGCGGGGCTGGTGCGGCCAGGCCCGGAGCAGCGGCTGCCAGGCTGGGAGCGGCCAGGCCCGGGGGAGCAGGCGGGTCGGGTGCGGCCAGGCCCGGAGCAGCGGCTGCCAGGCTGGGAGCGGTCAGGCCCGGGGGAGCAGGCGGGTCGGGTGCGGCCAGGCCCGGAGCAGCGGCTGCCAGGCTGGGAGCGGTCAGGCCCGGGGGAGCAGGCGGGTCGGGTGCGGCCAGGCCCGGAGCAGCGGCTGCCAGGCTGGGAGCGGCCAGGCCCGGGGGAGCAGGCGGGTCGGGTGCGGCCAGGCTCGGAGCAGCGGCTGCCAGGCTGGGAGCAGCCAGGCCCGGAGCAGCAGCAGCCAAGTCCGGAGCAACTGGGTCGGGAGCAACAGTGACCAGACCCGGAGCAGCTGGTTGTGGAATGAACCAGAGCAACAGAGGCCAGGCCCTGAGCAGCCAGGCCCAGAACAGCTCGCTCCTTGCCTGCCCCTGCCCCACGGCTGCTTCTCAGACATGGCTGGAAACTTTCGTGGGAACTTGAGGGTCTGCTGAATCAAGTGATGAAGGCTTAGATCTGGATGTGTTGAGTTAGTTTAGGACTGGGGTGTTGATCTGTGAGTGCCTTGGGTGGGGCCTGGATGAGGCTGGTTGACCTAGTGGGAAATGTCTTTTGTGTGAAGTGTATCATTGGGCATGTGGAGGTATTATTGATATGAGAAAATGCTAAGTAACTGATTTACTATCTGAAAAGGGATTTACTATTGGGGAAATTGAGGGAAGAAGAGACTGAACATAAACTGCACCTATGGATGAGGACAATGGGGGATGGGGGGGGGGGACGGAGGGTGGGGTGGGAACCTGGTGGAGGGGGGAAGAAATGAGGAACCTTTGTAATAATATGAACAATAAAGATTGATTTAAAAAAAAAAAAAAAAAAAAAAAAAAAAAAGAAAATTGCGTGTTTTAAGGCAGGGAAAAAAAAAAAAAAAAAAAAAAAAAAAAAAAAAAAAAAAAAAAAAAAAAAAAACAATAAAGGCGTACCGTATTCTTCTTCATGGAAAAATAAGACATCCCCTGAAAATAAGACCTAGCACATCTTTGGGAGCAAAAATTAATATAAGACACTGTCTTATTTTCGGGGAAACAGGGTAGGATGGCAAAAGGTTAGAGTGACAAGATAAAAAGGAAATTGCTGCAAGGACAAAGGCTGTACAAGGACAGGGGCAAAGCTAACCTGACCTTTGGATTCGACTGCTCATTCCAGAACGTTATGTCCGTCTGGAAGCAAGTGTGGCTAAGGGAAGAGCATCTGGACTTGGACTTCATGCAGATTTTAGTTCCAGCCAGAAGGCACTATTTACCAGTTCTCTTATCTTAGGCAAGCTATTTAACATCATAAGATCTATTTATCTTGTTTGCAAATAAAGAACAATCAACTAGTTCACAGGGCAGTCAAGAGGCTTAAATGAGAATGAGAAATAGGAAAGTCTTAAACATTTGTTCCCTCTCCTCCATTTTATCGGAAAATTAGACTCTGATTTAATGTTGGGGGGGGGGGGGGGGAGCGAGGGGGGGGAGGGGCTTAGGAGTGTCCATCCCTCCCAGCAATTCAGTGTGATTCACAAATCCCAAAACATCAAAACTATTTTCCAAGGCTTTATTTGCCTTTTTCACTATGTTGACATTTGCACTAACAATGTGACAGAAATTTTGGCTGGGGGAAGGTCATATGTTCGGATATATGCCCTAACCTGGTATCAAACCCTCAACCTTTCAGTGTACCAGATCATGCACCAACCAAATGAGCTACACCACCAAGGGTTTGGGTATTTTTTTAAGTATTAGTTTATTTTTATTAAGTTAAATACTACTACTTATTAACCAGATGATTAAACTTATAATAAAACAAGGCAAAAAAATAATTCCCCAAGTAATTATTATTTGTAATAAACCAAATCACTTGGGGTTTTGTTTTTTGTTTTTTAATATATTTTATTGATTTTTTTACAGAGAGGAAGGAGAGAGATAGAGAGCTAGAAACGTCGATGAGAGAGAAACAGCAACCAGCTGCCTCTTGCACACCCCCTATCGGGGATGTGCCCAAAACCAACATACATGCCCTTGACCGGAATCAAACCTGGGACCTTTCAGTCCGCAGACCGATGCTCTACAACTGAGCCAAACCGGTTTCGGCTATCACTTGGATTTTTAACTACAACTACAAATTACTCATCCAACAATCAAAACTAAATTACAACTTTAAAATGAACTATAAAGATCATAAAAATAACATCTGTCAACTTTTCAAGTTAAGAAGCATATCTAAAGGACATCAACATAAAATGTTTATTTTAAGCTTGTTTATGACATACCATTTTTCCTGAAATGTTCTTAAAAATAAATTCAGATATTGATTTGTTGCCACCTACTGGTTAAAATCATATTTGCACATTATCATCTCATATCTAATATTTACTACAGTTAACAGAAAACTGAGCAGGAAATCTTATTAATGCCCTTAATTTAAATTTTACTACACTACTTTGATAAATGCAGCTTTGGAGAAGTTTTTAAGACTATATCATGATTTAATGATATTTTTACTTTTAACAAGATCCTACATAAAATTTTCCTCAGTATACTAGGTGTGCTGATTAATATTGTGGATTTTTTTCAATAGATGGAGTTACACATATGTTAATATATATGCGATTTGATATGTATGATATTTTGTTGTAATTGACAACAAGCTTCAAAACTTCCTATGTCAAATTTTCTGAAGATGTTAACATCATAGATATTTACTCTTAAAATGTCGAATTTCGTGCCAAAAAAAAAAAAAAAGAGAGAGCATTTGCAGGAAGTTTTAATTCATTACTTTATCTTAAAGAAAAGTGCCGCTGAATACTTCAGGAAGCTTCTGGTGAACATGCTCCATCTCAAGATACTTGTGAACACTGATTTAAACGCTTTAAAAATGGTGATTTCGCCGAAACCGGTTTGGCTCAGTGGTAGAGTGTTGGTCTGCGGACTGAAAGGTCCCAGGTTCGATTCCGGTCAAGGGCATGTACATTAGTTGCGGGCACATCCCCAGTAGGGGGTGTGCAAGAGGCAGCTGGGTGATGTTTCTCTCTCATCGACTTTTCTAGCTCTCTCTCTTTCCCCCTTCCTCTCTGTAAAAAATCGATAAAATATTTTTTTTTTTTTAAATGGTAATTTCGATGTGAAAGACCAAGAACGTCCAGGTCAATCGCAAAAGTTTGGAGACCAACATTCACAAGCATTATTAGATGAAGATTTGTTTTAAACTAAAGAACAACTTGCAGAAAGATTAAACATTGCTCAGCAAACAATTTCTGTCATTTAAAAGCAACAGGAACGATTTTAAAGAAAGGAAAATGGGTGCCACATCAACTGAAAGAGAGACAAATGCAAAAACAAACAGTCATCAGTAAAATGTTGCTTCAATGGTTTTTTTGCATCAAATGGTTTTTTTGCAAAAAGTCTTGATAATGATGATGATGCTCAAACCTTGACTGTGCCAAAACAAGGGCTACTTGCTGAACTTTTTAAGTTATTTGTGTAAACCAGATTGAGTTGAATTTTCTATTACTTTAAACTGAGAGAGCAGCATTAATCACAATGGCCTGGGGGAAACAACCAAACGCCCATCAAGTCATTACGAGATAAACTAAACACAGTGTATCCACAGATCGGAATATTATTCAGCAACAAAAAGGGATGAACTCCTGTTACATGGTACAGCACAGCTGTACCTTGAAAAGATTGTGCTAAATGAAAGAAGCCAGTTATAAACAACAACATATTATATTATTCCACTGATATGAAATGCCTAGAATAGGCAAATCCATAGAGATGGAAAGTAGAGTAGGGGCACCTAGGAATGGGAAGTAGGAGGTAATAGTTGATTAATATGAGTTCACTTTGGGATGATGCAAATATTCTAAAATTGTGGTGATGCAAAAAAAATCTTCTCTGGAAAGTTCAGAAAATAAAATCGCCTTTGCCCACACAAAGTAACAGTATTCAAACTTTAAGAGTATAAAGTTACAAAGCTTACGATCCTCTAAAGGTAAACTTAATCCTCGAATGTCCCTTAACTTGATCGCAAAGACACTGCAAGTAGCAGGCGTCAGTGGAGCTAAGGGAAAGAGGAGAACAGTTCTGCTATTACTGTTATACCTGTTGGGTGATGGTAACTATGTAAAGGATATTGAAAGCCTTAGCCTTAAAGCAACTAAAAATACGTGTGTATGTGTGTGTGTGTGTGTTTTTATAAAGCTAAGACAAAACAGTTACATCTTTTTTGTAAACTGTCTTACCGTATGCCAAAATTTTCTACATAAAGCAACTTCTATCCCACACTTACCATATATGCACATAATAAAATAGTCCAGACTATGTGACATGTTAAGAGTAGTCTCCATTTGCTGAAACTGGTTTGGCTCAATGGATAGAGCGTCTGCTTGGGAACTGAAAGGTCCCAGGTTCGATTCCAGTCAAGGGCATGTACATTGGTTGCGGGCACATCCCCAGTGGGGGGTGTGCAGGAGGCAGCTGGTCCATGTTTCTCTCTCATCGACGTTTCTAGCTCTCTATCTCTCTATCTCTCTCCCTTCCTCTTTGTAAAAAATCAATAAAATATTTTAAAAAAAAAAAAAGAGTAGTCTCCATTCAGAGTTACAGAATAATATATTTTCACTTTATTACTATATTTTTATTGACTTCAGAGAGGAAGGTAAAGGAACAGATAGAAACATCAATGATGAGAGAGAATCATTGATCAGTAGCCTCCTGCATGCCCCTTATTGGGGATGGAGCCCACAATCTGGGCAGGTGTCCTTGACCAGAATTGAACCTAGGATCCATCAGTCCACAGGCCAATGCTCTATCCACTGAGCCAAAATGGCAAAGGTTTCACTTTTTTCTTTTGACAGTAAAGGGAAGAATTAAAAAAATAAGGTTCTTGCCCTGACCGGTTTGGCTCAGTGGATAGAGCATTTCAGCATAAACTGAAAGGTCCCAGGTTCAATTCCGGGTAAGGGCATGTGGAAGGGAGAGGAAGAGAAAGGAAGGGCATGTGCTTGGTTGCAGGCACATCCCCAGTAAGAGGTGTGCAGGAGGCAGCTGATCGATGTTTCTCTCTCATTGGTGTTTCTAACTCTCTATTCCTCTCCCTTTCTCTCTGTAAAAAATCAATAAAATATATCTTTTTTAAAAATAATAAGGTTCTTTAAAAGATAAAATAAGATTCTTGCCCTGGTTGGGTTTGCTCAGTGGCTAGAGCATCAGTCTGCTGACTGAAGGGTCCCAGGTTCGATTCCTGTCAGGGGTACATGCCTGGGTTGCAGGCTCAATCCCCAGTGAAGGGCGTGCAGGAGGTAGCCGAACAATGAGTCTCTCTCCTCATTGATGTTTCTCTCTCTCTCTCCTTCTCCCTTCCTCTCTGAAATAAAAATGTACAATAAATAAATAAGTAAACAAACAAGTAAATAAATAAACTTCTTGCAATAATCTCTTAGGGGCTCTGAATTTTATATTCTGCATCAAGCCCAGAATGGCTTATCTTTCTGCAGATTAGATGGTAGCTTCAAAGACTGAATCAGAATCCAGGACTCTTAGCCAGCACTCTAAGTTGGCTCGGGCACTAAACAGATAAGTGACTTTAATCAAGTAGCTTTACTTCTTCAGGCCCTCATTTCTCTCTCTGCTTTTTAAATATGTTTTTATTGATTTTAGAGAGAGGAAGGGAAATAGATAACTATCCATGTGAGAGAGAAACATCTACCGATTACCCCCCAAAACACCCCAACTGAGGACAAAACCCACAACCTGGGCATGTGCCCTGACCAGGAATCAAACCAGCGCCTTTTGGTGCACAGGACAGCACTCGACCAGCTGAGACACAGCAGCCAGGGCAGGCCTTCATTTCTCTGTGACTGAAATTTCTCCACTGACGGGTAAATGAAGGCCTAGAGAATTTTAAGCTGTATCCCAAGAAGCTGCCTTGGGAGAACTTAGATAAGGTGAAGGGAAGGGCCGCGCCCTCACCTGCCAATTCTCCCAGAACAGAGCCACTTTTCCACTTTACATAGGACAGAGATTATGTAAATTTTTATTTTAAAACAACTCTGCTAATACAAAGTAAGGGTGAAAAACACTTTCTAGGCGCTCGCTCAAGTCCCTGCCATTTTATTGCATTTTCAGATCCATAGCCTTGTACTGTACATGTCCTCTGTGAAAGATATGCCAATCTTACATTAATGCTGCAATTAATATTCAGTTGTACCCTATTTTATGATAAAATATACTATGCCTCCCCCCAAAAAAAAATTTCTTTTTTTTAATATATTTTATTGATTTTTTACAGAGAGGAAGGGAGAAAGATAGAGAGCTAGAAACGTTGATGAGAGAGAAACATCGACCAGCTGCCTCTTGCACACCCCCTACCGGGGATGTGCCCGCAGCCAATGTACATGCCCCTGACCGGAATCGAACCCGGGACCTTTCAGTCCACAGACCAATGCTCTACCACTGAGCCAAACCGGTTTCGGCAAAAAAAAAACTTTCAATGGAATATTATAGAAATAAAAATAATCAATAGGATAAAACCTCTAGGTAAGTGGCTGCAGTAGCTAGCTGGCAGCAGGAACAGCAGTTGCAACTTTGTTCCCGAGATGCCAAAAGCAATGACAGTACCAGAGTGCCAGGAATCTCCCCTAAGTGGACTGTCCATCTTTTATATCTCAATTAAACTTCTGCTCCCTGAGATTATAATGGTACCTTAGTTGAAGTCTCTTTTTAATCTCTCTTTTACCCTGTCTAGTAAAAATGCAGAGTTCACACAATCTGTCCAGGGTCACATGTACTAAATTTCAGTAGTCCTGGGGATGCAGGCATCTACACTCTTTGCTCAGCTAAGGTGAATGACAGTCTTGTGTTACAACATATCTAAGTTTAAAACATTTTACAACCTCATCATGATGTTCCCTTCTATCCTTGTCCTTTTAAGCCTCATATTCTAAGGCCCTGACTTGAGAATTATAATGCCTGAAAATATTTATTTAATAATTTATACAAGAGTTAACTGAAATAAATGTATTCTGGAATTAATAACCCAATTATTAATTTTTAAATTATTAGCAAAGCAGTTTGACTGCAAAGATATTCAATGTGGAACTGAATTCAAATATTGGAGGCAAAACATTACATATACATTTGGCAGGATTTATCTACCCTGTTTCCCCGAAAATAAAACAGTGTCTTATATTAATTTTTGCTCCCAAAGATGCGCTAGGTCTTATTTTCAGGGGATGTCTTATTTTTCCATGAAGAAGAATACGGTACACATTTATTGTTAAATAAAAATAAAGGAAATGTATTAACTGTATACGGTACAGTAGTACAGTAGTTGTCAACACAAACCAGACAAACTGTGAATCCTACAGTATCAAGAATTTACTCATTTATTCAATGACAATCATGTCATCATCTTCTGGAACATCATCATAACAATCCAATTCCTGAATTTCCTGGTGAATTTCTTGTGACTCCATTTCTTTCAGAATCAGTGGACCAAATCTCTCATGTTTAGCCTGAGGGGGGCCTTCTTTTCGGGGAGATGCCTTATATTTCACTCAGAAGAAAACCTGTAAGTAGGTCTTATTTTCGGAGGATGTCTTATTTTCGGGGAAACACGGTAGTAAGGCTAAGAAAAAAATATAAAAGGTCAAATATGCCTAAATATAAGCCATAGTCTTTTCCAAAATTATCCCTCAAAAACAGAGTAATTTCCTATATTCTAATCTTTACAAAGCGTTTATTATGATAGTCTGATCTCTCAATTATCTTACTTTTAACATAAGGCAAAAAAAATTATTTAAGAGAAAAGGAAATGAATAATCAATAAAGCTAGTCCTGATGACAGATGGTCAGAAATGTGACCTATGTGATTCGAAAGAGAAAGGACATTCCCAGAGGAGCATGGCCCAGAGAAGTCCCGGTCAGACTGAGAAGAGAGGGAAGAAGGGATGAAATGTTCTTCATTGACTGAGAACTGTTTGCAGGTACTGTCTGGAGTCAATACTAATTAGACTTCAAGCCAACTAAGTCAATTTCAAAGGAGGCAAATTAATCCAACACATTTATGGGATTATTCCTCAAGGTTTGACCTCATTAAGGCTGTACACAGAGCCTTTTTTTTTTTAATTGCTTTAGCCCGGCTGGCATGGCTCAGTGGTTGAGATGAACCAGGAGATCATGGTTTGATTCCCAGTCAGGGACATGCCCAGGTTGTAGGCTCAATACCCCCAGGGCATTCAGGAAGCAACTGATCAATGATCCTCTCTCATCACTGATGTTTCTCTCTCTCTTTCTCCCACTCTCTTCTTCCCTGAATCAATAAAAATATATTTTAAAAATTGCCTTTAAAAGTAAGTAAAGCCCTAGCTGATTTGGCTCAGTGGATAGAGTTGTCCTGAGGACCTGAAGGGTTCCAGTTTCAACTGCAATAGAGGGCACAAGCCCTAGTTGTGGGCTCAATCCCCAGTAGGGGGCCTGCAAGAGGCAGCCAATCATTGAATCTCATTGAAATTTCTATCCTCTCCCTCTCCCTTACTCTCTGAATTCAATAAAAATATTTTTTAAAAGCAAGTGAATCATTAAATTGTGATAATAAATATAACTCCATATAACAAGTGGGGGTAATATCCCATTGTTTTTGCAAACTATTAGTTATAGCTTGGACACAATATCAAATATAGATTCAAAAATAAAGTATCTCAGCTGAAACCGGTTTGGCTCAGTGGACTGAAAGATCCCAGGTTCGATTCCAGTCAAGGGCATGTACCTTGGTTGCCAGCACATCCCCAGTGCGGGGTGTACATGAAGCAACTGATCAATGTTTCTCTCTCATCTATGTTTCTGTCTATTTATTTCCCTTCCTCTCTGTAAAAAAAAAAAAAAATCAATAAAAATATTTAAAAATAAAATAAAGTATCTCAGTTTAGACTAAAATAAATATCATGTATTCTCCACTATCTTCACAGCTTTTCCATAAATTGAAAATTGTTCTTAAAAATTAAATTCTGGCCCTGACTAGCTTGTCTCAGTGAATAAAGCATCGGCCTGCAAACTAAGTCCAGGTTCGATTCCGGGCAAGGGCATGTGCCTTCGTTGTGCACACATCCCCAGAGGGAGGTGTGCAGGAGAGGCAGCTGATCAATGTTTCTCTCTCATTGATGTTCCTAACTCTGTCCCTCTCCCTTCCTCTCCGTAAAAAAAAAAAAAAAAAAAAAAAAAATCAGTAAAAAAAAATTTTTTTTAATTTAAATTCTGCCGAAACTGGTTTGGCTCAGTGAATAGAGCGTCAGCCTGCGGACTGAAAGGCCCCAGGTTCGATTCCAGTCAAGGGCATGTACCTTGGTTGCGGGCATATCCCCAGTAGGGGGTGTGCAAGAGGCAGCTGATCGATGACTCTCTCTCATCAATGTTTCTGGCTCTCTATCTCTCTCCCTTCCTCTCTGTACAAAATCAATAAAATATTTTTTTTTAAAAATCAATAAAATACATTTTAAAAATAAAATAAAGTGTATAACATGCCCTGGCCAGTATAACTCGATTGGACATCGTCCTGGGTACCAAAGGTTGTTGGTTCAATAAAAATATCCTCAGGCGGCCAGGACCGGTTTGGCTCAATGGATAGAGCGTCGGCTTGGGGACTGAAGGGTCCCGGGTTCGAGTCCAGTCAAGGGCACGTACCTTGGTTGCGGGCATATCCCCAGTAGGGGGTGTGCAAGAGGCAGCTGATCGATGACTCTCTCTCATCGATGTTTCTAACTCTCTCTCTCCCTTCCTCTCTGTATAAAATCAATAAAATATATTTTTTTAAAAAATATATCCTCAGGCAGTTAGACAGACAAGAGCAGAGGATGGAGGGTGGGCCAGATACAGGCCACAAGGATAGAAAGCCTCAGGTGCCTAGCAATGGTCAATCACCTGTAGGGTGGGACCTTGCCCCAGGGTGACTTTTCCTCCCCTATCACTGCATATCCCCTCATATCACTGGTCATGAGGTTTGGCCCCCCAGATCTTTCCTCCTTAGAGATAACATCTAGGCCTCAGTAGTATTTCAGCTCCAGACCCAGATAAGCAACAAAACCAGCCTCAACTGCTTAGAATAATGATCAATCAGTGGAGACCACAACCCTGAATACACACAGCTGGGAAATGACTGAATATTCTTTTAAGATCTTCCCTGGGACCTTCCCCAAAATCTCCACCCTTAAAACCCATAGGATGGAGGACCCAGTGCAGAAAGCGTACCCCTGCCTTTCTCTCTCTTCCCCTCCCTTTCCCCACTTCCTACGGCCCAGGAACTTTACCATTAGCTTCCTCACTCCCAAGCTCCAAGGGCCTTCCTTCCCAAGGGCCCTTCCTTAACCTCTAGAACTAGTTTGCTAAGCTCTTTTCATCTAGGAATTATGTTCTCAACTCTGTAATTTACCAGTAAACGTTCTTTTAATATGTGTGTGTGTGTGTGTGTGTGTGTGTATCTTACCTAATAAGAGGGATATGCAATTAACCATCACTCATCTACACAAGCCACGCCCACCAGCCCATCAGAGCAAGTATGCAAATTAGCCCCAAGAAAGACGGCTACAGCCACACAGAGCAGGAGAGAGGCTAAGGTTGCCCCCGGCGACAGAGGAAGCTAAGCTTCTGCAGCCCTGGCCTGCACTTAAGGCTACAAAGTTTCAATTGTAGAAGTTAAATAAATTCCAGACACCAGGGCCTCCACTTGGGTCCCCAGGGGGCGTGGCTGGCCTGCAAACTACTACAGGTCCCTTCCCCGGGCCGCCCCATGCCCCAAAGGAACCCCCACCCTGATCCTGGACACCCTTCAGAGCAAATCAGCCAGCCTCCCCCATGCACCAGGCCTCTATCTTATCTAATAAGAGTAATATGCAGATTGACCATCACTCCAACACACAAGATGGCTGCCCCATGTGGTTAAAGATCCTGCCCCCATGTGGACACAAGATGGCCAGCAGGGGAAGGCAGTTGGAAGGGACCAGGCCTGCAAGGGAGAGCAGTTGGGGCGATCAGGCAAGCAGGGGAGGGCAGTTGGGAGACACCGGGCCTGCACGGAAGGGCAGTTGAAGGTGATCAACCCTGCAGGGGAGGGCAGTTGGGGGCAAACAGGCTAGCAGGGGAGCAGTTAGACATCAATCAGGATGGCAGGGGAGTGGAAGGGGTGATCAGGCTGGCAGACAGAAGCAGTTAGGGGAATTCAGGAAAGCAGGCAGACGAGCAGTTGGTAGCCAGCATCCTGGACTGTGAGAGGGATGTCCCAGATTGGAGAGGGTTCAGGCTGGGCTGAGGAACACCCACCCCACCCCCACCCCATGCACGAATTTCGTGCATCAGGCCTCTAAAAAGAAAAAAGCAACCATTACAACCGGACTACCAGATGACCAGATGGTAGCTATGACATGCACTGACCACCAAACACAGGAGCTGCCCAACATGGTCAGTGCATTCCCACAGCCAACCTCCTGTGACCAGCCAACCTCCCACAATCTCTCCCCCTGGACAGCGGCCCAATCGGCTCCAATCACCAGCCAGGCCGAGGGACCACACCTGTGCATTAATTCGTGCCCGGGCCTCTGGTAAATCTGTATCTCTCCAAATATTTTTCCTCTTTCCAGGCAATTCAAATTAGACACCTCAAGGAGTCTCCAGCCCTTGTATATATACTTCCTGAAGGAAAGGTGACAGTTCAACATGGTTTTTAAAACCATTTTGTATTTCAATAGAAGAGAAAAAAATAAAGCTATTTTATTAAAATAAGACTAATGCTAAAATCAAACAAGGTCTCTTCCTAAAGCCTTCCCTTTCCAATCCAAGTCTTACAGTACTCATCACATGTCCTGCAAGCTGGTCGACCAGGCAATCTCTCCTACTTGCCAGTTAGTAGTTTTGCTTATCTTAATCTTCCTAGCATCCAACACGTGGCCTAGCACTAGGTACTACATGCAATAGCTTATCTGCTTTGTATGTGTTTGTTGTGCTGAACTCCATTGCTGATAGCACAAATGTTTGTTGAATAAACAAATGTGTTAACAAAACAAGTCAAAAATAAGTGATTACCTTCCGAGGGAGGTATTTCCAAGTCACTGGCTAGTGATCTTGAGTTGATACTATAGGAACAGTTGATGCTTACCTAATATACCTATCAGCTGGTACCACAGCATTCCTAAATTGTTGCATCTATGATTCACTGTCCCAGTGGCACCTGAAGCCCCTTCCACCACCTTTCCCCTCCAGGGCCACTCAATGCACCCTGATCCAAGTCACCATGGTCTCCCACAGACTAATTAGCCAGCTCCTCTTTCCTACTTTCCCCTGCCTGCCCCTACACAATCCATTCTCCCAGTGGCCAACAAGGCCAGACCCACCTGACCAAGTGGCTCAGTTGATTCGAGTGTGTCCTATACAAACAGTCAGAGCACATTACGTGGGTTGTGGGTTCGATCCTCAGCCAGGAAGCAACAGGAGGCAGCCAATCAATGTTTCTCTCTCACATGTCTCTCATCTCCCCTGTCTCTCTTCTCCTCATCCTCACCCCCCCCCCCATCCTTTTCCTTCTCCCTCCAAAATCAATAAAAACATATTCTCGATACCTGGCCACTGAAAGATGGTCAGTTTAATTCCCAGTCAGGGCAAATGCTCATGTTGCAGGCTCGAACCTGGGCAGAGGGGAGTACTGGAGGCAGCCAATCAATGTTTCTCTCCCTCGCCCTTCCTCTCTCTCTCTGAAAATCAATTAAAAATCATTTTAAAAAATTTTAAAGGCCAAGCCCCCCTTCACCATCTTCTTCAACAGCTCCCAGCCACCTGACCTTCAGGTCCCTCCAACAGTCCTCGCCCAGTCCTCCCTCAGGCCTCTGCCACACTCCCATCTCCTCCTCCTAAGTCTAGCTTTGGTTCAAATGTCACTTCCTCAAACAGCTGTGTGTGGACTCTAGTCCCAGGCTGCCTTGACTCAACTTAGCAGCTGGGCATGTTACTTACTCATGCTGTGTCCCCATTGCCTTGTCTGTAAAACGGTGATAACAATGTCTACCTCACAAGGTTATCACAAGGAATAAATACATGTAAAGTCATCAGCACGGTGACTGTAGTGTCCACATGTCATCACTGTTACTTAAGGCAGCCCATCCTCATTTTCTCCCGATGCCTTAGCACTACCTGGAACTGGCATTTTTATTTGGCATCTCCTTTGGGGTCTCCCCAAACCAAACCTCCACAGAAGTGCGTCTTACTCAAAGCTCTACCAACACCTCCTAGGAAAGGCAGGTAAATACTCTTGAACACATGCATAATTATATGAAGCATTCCTTTAAAATAACGTCTTGAACCAAAGAATTAAGTTAAAAACGACATTGCTTTTATGTAACTGGGCTGATCTACTCTTGCTAATTACCTGCAGATCAACCAGTTCTTTTAGGCATTGGCTGAGGTTTGTTTTTAAACATTTTGGAGTTATTTTGTCATATATATTAATATATTGTTGCTTTTTTACAGAGAGGAAGGGAGAGGGATAGAGAGTTAGAAACATTAATCAGCTACCTCCCCCCTCCCTTCAGGGGATGTGCCCACAACCAAGGTGCATGCCCTTGACAGGGATCCAACCTGGGACCATTCAGTCCGCAGGCTGCCCAAACCAGTTAGGGCAGGCTAGGGGGTTTTGCCCTCAAGTCTTAACACATAGATACAATAGACAGTGGAAGAAACTGATTAATCTGTGGCAGTGAAAGTTGAATATTGTGGATGTATGCTAATTCTTTTTTTTTTTAATATATATTTTATTGATATTTTACAGAGAGGAAGAGAGAGGGATAGAGAGTTAAAAACATCGATGAGAGAGAATCATCGATCAGCTGCCTCTTGCACACCCCCTACTGAGGATGTGCCCGCAACCAAAGTATAATACATGCCCTTGACCGGAATCGAACCCGGGACCTTTCAGTCCTCAGGCCGACGCTGTATCCACTGAGCCAAACCGGTCCCGGCTGTATGCTAATTCTTTATAAACACACCACATAAATCCAAACTGAAGTACACCAACAGAGGCTCCTGGCCATTAGGAAAGTCATACCTTTAGTATGAAAATATGAAACATACACTTTCTTACTTAACTGCTTTTTCACACGTATGCATATATATAAAACACACATAATACTTACATTTGCATATATACATATACATAAATACATGATCTACTGAAACATACACATTCATTCAGAGCCACCCTCCAACTGCAGGGTATGCTTTTTTCCTTTTCACATTTCTGAACATAGTGGACTTGGGGGAAATAAAAGCTGTGATTAAAACCCAATACTCAGGATCTTAACCATTACTGTTCTCCTTATTGTTTAAACTTTCACATTGTTCACCAAAGGAAATACCAAATTTGAGGTTCTGATTGACTTGAAAGCTAACATTAATTAAAAAAAAAAAATCTAAAACTACCAAATATTCCATTCCCTTCCCTCCTTCCCCAGATTTTTTTTAAAAAGCATTAGGTCGATATCACATCTTGTGAAATCCTGAACTTAATTACAAATTGTATTCCATTCTGAATGGGTAAAAATCTTTGTCATGATATACAGTTTTCATAGATGCTACCAGTTGAGTATGCAATTTCCTAGACAGAGACCAAGGTGAACAGGACAGAAGCAAGCCTAGAAATTACAAATGTTGGGGGGGTTGGGGGGAGATAGCCCTCCGGAAGGAAACAACCGACAGATCCTTTGTGATTTTATTTAAAGGTAGGTGATCGTGGACTACCACTCCCCGTAGTACCAAGGGAACAAGGAAAGTCCCAAAGCTAAGGAGGAGATGTGTACAGCGCTGGCAGATTTTTTTTTAAATTAAGAAAAAAAAATTTAAAAAAGAGAAAGGTGGTGGCGCTCTGCGGTCTCGGAGCGGCTCTCCAGGAAAGGCTTCTGGCTCCCGCTCCCAGGCTGCAGGGGCCGGCCGCCGGCACCGTGTCAATATCACTCCCCACGCGCGGGCTCCGGCTCCGGGCTCCGGGCTCCGGGCTCCGGGCTCCGGGCTCCGGGCACCGGGAGCCGCCGGCGCACACGCCCACCGCTGCCGCGCGGCGCGCACGCTCGGCCCCGGCGCAAAGTTTCCAACTCGAACCCGAGAGCCGGGACGCACGGGTGTGGGCGCTGAGCCGGCGCCGGGCACACGCCCGCGGCGAGCCTCCGAGCCCACCGGCCCCGGCCCTCCGCGGAGGGGCACGGGGCGGCGGCGCGCACTCCTCCCTCCCGGCCCCCGCGGCCAGGTGCGAGCGGCGGGGCAGCCTCCCCGCGCCGGCGCCCCCCCGGGACGGGCCCGCGACCCCAGGGCCAGCCCCGCGCGCAGGGGCGGCGCGCGCGCCCCGCGCCTCCTCCCCCCGGATCGCGGGGGGCCGGGGCCCGGGGCAGCTCGCCGGTCGGTCGGTCGGTCGGCCGGCCGCGGGCTGGCGCGCGCCCCTCCCCCGAGAGCCGCCCCTCCCCCCGGCCGGCGCGCAGGCGGCGATCGCCGGGTCCCCGGGGACCAGCCCGCCCGCCCGCCCGCCCGCCGGCCCGGGAATTTGGGCAACTTCCCCGGCGGGGTCCCGAGCGGCCCGGCCCGGGCTCCGGGCGGGGACCCAGGGCGGACTCACTTTTTCGGATGTTTCTCTCTCTTCGGCCTCCGCTTTCGGGCCTGAATGGCCAGCACTGGGGAGAGAGGAGGAGACACACACATTAACGGTCGGGCCGGCCTGGGGGCCGCGTGGCCGGGAGGGGCCGCCGCGGGCCGCCACCCACCTTTCCGGGAGCTCATCCCGGCGCGGGGAAGCGGCCGGGGGGCGGGGGTCTTCGCGGCGGCGGGGCGGCGGCGGCGCGGGAGCAAAGCCGGCTGCAGCCTCCGCTCGCTCCGCCGGCGGGAGGAGGCGGGCACCGCGCCTGCGCCGCCGCCGCCGCCCCGCGGGGTCCCAGCAAGACCCGCCCCCGCCGGCCCCGCCCCCCGCCCGGGGGTCCGGACCCCGCGGCTCCCCACCTGCCCGCCCCGCCTGTGCAGGAGCGCGGCCCTCCCCTCCCGCCTCTCCCTCCTTCCCCGCTCCCGGCCCGACCCCCGCCACCGAGGCCTCGGCCTCCCCGCCCCAGCCCGCGGCCCGGCCTCCGCCTCCCGCGCCCCCGCAGCTTCCAGCCTCTCCCGGGACCCCGGCCCGCGCGACCGACCCTCCCTCCCTGCAGCCGCGGTCTCACCCCTACGCACCGCGGCCGGGGGCGCCGCCCGCCTCCCCCTGCGCCCGGCCCTGGCCCGCGCCGCCTCCGCCTCCGCCTCCGCCTCCGCGGGGCTCGCACCACGGCTCCTCGCGCGGCCTCTTCTCGCCCTTGGCTGCTCGGCATCCCTGCATCCCCATGAGCGCCGCCGCTGCTTCCTCTCCGGCGGCGGCGGTCCGAAGGTCACCGGTCCCCGAGCCAGCAGACCTGGGTCCTCCACTAGCTGCGTGACCTTGGAGAAGTCGTCTTGGGATCTCACCGTTACCTATATCCCACAAGATTGCTGAATTTAAAAAAGAAAAAAAAAAAAAAAAAGAAAGGAAAAGTTGCAGATAGCACGGAAAGTAGAAGGAAGCTTTTTTGCACCCGAGTTAAATAAATTGAGTACACGTGAACCACTCTCCATACCAACAAGTAGTTTTTTCTCCATCTTAACAATGAGGAAACTTGACTCCTGCCTGGCTGGCTCTCTTAGCTCAATGGTGGGAGCGTGGACCTATGAACCAGGAGATCATGGTTGGATTCCTGGTGACCAGGGATTCTCTCTCATCATGTTTCTCTCTCTCTCTCCCTCCCTTCCTCTCTGAAATCAATAAATTAAAAGTATATTTAAAAAAAAAAAAAAGAAAAGAAAAGAAAAGAAACTGAGTCCTAAAGAGGTTAAACAGTTTACCCAGCTATGATTCAAATTTAGGCCTACCTGACCCCAAACTCTTTTATCATGCTTCCTAATAAAGATGCGAATCAAGTTGATAGTAGGACAAAATGTTAACTGCAATGTTCACTTGTTTCTTTAAATAATTGTAATATTTTTGAAAGATAGTCATCCTGACCATTTACTCTCACTTTGGTTACACAACTGTATTCTTAACTGATCACAGAAGCTAGTCTTTATTCTAAAGATGCTAAATCCAACATGTCAGAAAGCACTAATTAGACTTGAAGAGATTTTTACTTTTTCAACATTTTATTTTCAAAAATACATAAAAATATAATGAATACCAATGTTAAACCCCTATTCACAAAATGTTAACATTACATCACATTTGCTTTCCCTGTTTAAATGTAGGGGTGAGGGGTTGTTACTTCAATAAGTATCTACTAAGAACAAAGATTCTCCTATTCTTGGTATACCATTAGCACTCCAAGAAAATTTAATATTAATACAATACTATTATCTATAATACACCATATTCAAATTTTCTTTTTTTAAAAAATATATTTTATTGATTTTGTACAGAGAGGAAGGGAGAGAGATAGAGAGCTAGAAACATCAATGAGAGTCATCGATCAGCCGCCTCTTGCATACCCCCTACTGGGGAAATGCCCGCAACCAAAGTACATGCCCTTGACCGGAATCGAACCTGGGACCTTTTAGTCCCCAAGCCAACGCTCTATCCATTGAGCCAAACCGGTCTCGGCCATATTCAAATTTTCAAAATGTTCCTTTTAGCTGACTTTTTTTTTTTTCCCAAGTCAGGATACAATCAAGGATCATGCATTGCATTTGGTTGTTATGTATTTTTTCTATTATAACATCAACTATCTTGAAAAATCCAATTCTACTGTTTTGCAGAATGTTTCTCAGTTTGTTCCCCAGTAGATTCAAGTTAAATAATTGTATCAGGTACACTACACATGTAGATGATACTGTATCTTTCTTGCTACATTGCGCAGGATGTCAGGACGGAAATCGTGTCAGTTTGTTCATTATCGGTGATGTTACATTTAATCATTTCATGGTAAAGTTACCTTTTTTTCCTTTGTATTTAAAAAGTAGACTGTAAAAAAAAAATGGACAAGAGACTCGAGAAATAGACATTTCTCCAAAGAAAATATGTAAATGGCCAACAAGGGCATGATAATATGTCCATCATCATTAGAGAAATGCAAAGTACAACCACATGAACTATCACTTCACATCTTCTAACATGCGGCTCACGAGCAGCTGTTTGCCGCTCTGTTGACTAATGAGTTTGCCGACCACTGTTCTAGGATTACTATAAAGTTTTTAATGGAAAATAAGTGATAGCAGGGATGTAGAGATATTGAGATCCTCATATATTATTGGTCGGAATGTTAATGGTGCAATCACTTTGGAAAATCACTGTGGAAAAATAGTTTCAGGTTTCCCAGAATTATCAGCAATTCCACTCTCAAGTATATCCAAAAGACGTGAAAACAGGTACTCAGACAAATCCTTGTACACAAATTTCTGGAGTAGTGTGAATTACAGTAGTCAAAAGGTTAGAAGCAACCCAAATATCCATAAGTGCATGAATGAAATATTTCTCAGCCATAAAAAGGAATGATGTACTGATACAAGCTACAGTGTAGATGAACCTCAAAAATGTTATGCCAAGTGATGAGCCTGGCCAGGGAGATCCGGACGGGGGGAGTGAGAAGGGGCTTGTTCCTGCGGGCAGTACCATCACTTCCGCACAGGCCCTTCACAGCAGCAGTGTGTTCCCCTCTCAGGTTTTACAGGGCTGCTCAAACCAGCCTCAGGTGTCCCCTTAAAGGGATAAGCAATGCCAGCAGCACCACTCCTCAGACATAGGGGCCTGCCTCCCTCCTCTACGCTTCTGAGATCTCATAGCCCCACTTCTTTACTTTGTCCCCCAGGCCTGGAGAGGGGCGCTGACTCCTATTATTACTGTTACCTCAGTGTCTCCTTGACCCTTTTTTTAGCTCTCTTATACCTATTCAACCAAACGAGGCTCTGGCCGAAACCGGTTTGGCTCAGTGGATAGAGCGTCGGCCTGTGGACTGAAGGGTCCCAGGTTTGATTCTGGTCAAGGGCATGTACCTTGGTTGCAGGCGCATCCCCAGTGGGGGATGTGCAGGAGGCAGCTGATCGATAATTCTCTCTCATCGATGTTTCTAATTCTCTATCCCTCTCTCTTCCTCTCTGTAAAAGATCAATAAAATGTATTTTTTTTTTAAATGAGGCTCTATGTATATGTGTTTGCTTAGGTAACCGATATACCAGCACTAAAAAAAGTTTTAAAAAACAATCTGTTTCTCTCTACACTGTAATAGATACATGATTCTACCAGTAATGGCTCTGATTGGGTTGTCTTCATTTGGGGCTATTATGACAAGTGCTGCTATGAATGTTCGTGTTCATGCCTTTTGGTGAATATTATATGCCTAATAAAGCAATTGCTAAGTTATAGGGCGTGTGTGTGCTCGCTTTTAGCAGATACTGCCAAAAAGCTTCCCAGAGTGGCTGTAACAATAATTACATTGATTTTAAGGTATTCCCAGGATCTCACACCTGATTTTCAGAACTTTTAAAATGTAGGGTAAAGTCACTGTTACATTATACTATTGTAATGTAACCTCTGCTTTTCCATGTTTATGTTGCAATGCTAAAGAAAACTAGACTCTAGCCTAAGCCGGTTTGGCTCAGTGGCAGAGCGTCAGTCTGCGGACTGAAGGGTCCCAGGTTCGATTCCGGTCAAGGGCATGTACATTGGTTGCGGGCACGTCCCCGGTAGGGGGTGTGCAAGAGGTAGCTGGTCGATGTTTCTCTCTCATCGACGTTTCTAGCTCTCTATCTCTCTCCCTTCCTCTCTGTAAAAAAATCAATAAGATATATATTTAAAAAAAAAAAAAAAAACTAGACTCTGTTTCTTGAGGACATACTTTGTGTCCTTAATTCCTCTATCAGTACCTGGCACATAGTAAGTGATGTTAAATAAATAAAAAGAATGAAAGGTTTAAGTCTCTTCTTTCGAACTAATGTGAAATGGTAATTAAGTTGGGTCAGTCCCACCTGGGGGATACTCAGTACCCAGCATACATTCAACTGGGCAGCGGTGAGTAATAAACAGGCCTCAGTGTCCACAGGTTGCTTCGATTGCCCTACAAGACTGATTTCTCTCCTCATAGTCCACTTACATGAATTGATACAGGAATAGATCCAACACGATAGTGGACTAAGGCAGCCTTGTGTCTCGCACATCAACCAGAGATTGAACCCGAAAATGTGGCGTATGGGGATGATGCTATAACAACTGACCTACCGAGCCAGGGCCCAAATCTATGTTTTGTTGTTGTTGTTAATCCTCACCTGCGTATATGTTCCCATTGATCTTCAAAGAGAGTGGGGTAGGGAGAGAAACACTGATGTGAGAGAGATACATCAATTGATTGTCTCCAGCATGTGCACCGGATCTGACTGGAGCCAGGGGCCGAACCTGCAACCCAGATATGTGCCCTTGACAGGGAATCGAACCCTCGACCCCTTGGTGCTGGGACTGACACTCCAACCACTGAACCACACCCACCAGAACACAAATATATATATATATATTTTTAAGTCCCCACCTGAGGATATGTTAGCTGATTTTAGAGAGAAGAAGGGAGAGAAAGAGAGACAGAGGAGAAAGATACGTCCATGTGAGAAACATAAATCGATTGCCTCCTGGTATCTCACCTGGGATTGAAACCACAACCTAGATATATGTCCCTTGACTGAAAATCAAACCCAAAACACAGGTGTGTACCCTGACCTGGAATTGAACCTGCAGCCTTTGTGGTATACAGAACAATACTCCAACCAACTGAATCACATGGCTGGGACCCAAATCAATGTTAAAAAATAATATTAACAGCCTGTGAGCCCTGTCCAGTGTGGCTCAGTTGGTTGGAGCATCATCCCGTATACCAAAAAGTTGTGGGTTCAATTCCCATTCAGGGTCCATACTTAGGTTGCGGGTTTGATCCCAGTTGAGATGCCAGGAAGCAATTGATCAATGTCTCTATCTATCTATCTATCTAACTATCCCTTTCTCTCTCTTTCAAATCAGTAAAAACATATCCTCCAGTGAGGATTAAACCACCCTGGGGTATAACAAGAGGTATATTTGGCCTGTATTACCCAGTTCTTGGCCCAGAGCTTCTAAAACCTTTGGAATTACCTGTGTAATAGGGGGTGTTTTGTTATTCATAATAAGCCCCGTTAGATCATAGCTGACCCATTTAGAATAGGGCTCCTGTATATCCTCAATATGAGGCCGGTGACCAGAAAGACCAAGTGGTGAGAAGGAACTTGCAGCCTTACCCCTGACCTGCTGGCGGTTGAGCCCCATAAAAGCTCTTGAACAAGAAGGGAACATCCAGTCCGGTGAAGCATCAAGGTGCCGGGAGGTTGTTGTGCCAGAAGGGGCATGGGAGCTTTGAGGGCCTCACTACCCAGTACTTCTCTTCTATTTGGCTGTTACCGAACTGTATCCTTTATAGTAACTAATAAGATGCCTTCCTGAGTTCCGTGAGCTGTCTTAGCAAATTATCAAATCTGAGAGGGGTTTGGGAACCCCTAATTTTATAGCCAGACAAAAGCATGGGTTATCTCTCCAGCACTTGCAACTGGTACCTGAAGCTGGGAGTGATGGTAACAGCCACATGGGTAGGCAGACTCTCCAGCTGCAGCAACCATTTCTGGAGGGAATCAAAGCTCTGGTAACCCAACCCCAAGTTCCACGAAGAAAACTGAGTTGACCCTCATGCCCTTCTACATATACACACATAGTGCTGCTGGAAACGAGGTGTCTACGTTTCCTAAAAACAAATAAACTGAATATCCTGAGGTCAAACTTATCTGCTAATAGTTCCTGGCAAGCATTAGCATCAGTTTAGCAGAGATCATGATGCTGGAAGTGTCCAGAAAATTAGTTATGCTGAGATGTACAAAACAAAACATGCTGACTATAGATATGTTGAGTGGGATAAGGTCTGAAGAACAGATCAATGATTTCACCAAGTACGAAGCTCTGTGCTGACAAGCCACTGTCACAGAGCATCCCCCTGCACCTTCACTTCCAATGCCCTGTGGAGCCTCTCTCACTAGCAGCACCCTGGACAGAAGTGAGGGCTTCTTCTTTTTGTTTTGTTTTCTTTTCCTGTCAGCCTCAGCAGCTTTCCCAAGTCTTGCTTAGGATTCTCTCGGACCCTACAAGCTCTAAGAACATGCTCCTTCACTTCTTTTCCTTAAACCTCAAAGTAAAACTGTCCTCTAAGCAGTTTTCCCCCTCGATTGTTTTGTTCAGTTATATAAACTTAAGGCTTTTTTAAAATGTCCGTGTAGAAGCCAGGGAAAACAGGTAAAAACAGTTTCACACTTAAGTGGCAAGATGATAATGTTTCTCAGCGGGTAGCTAATCTCCTAACACCCAGCCTTCCTTCCTCATTACAATTATCCCAAGCGCCTAACCCTGGAGCCAGACTTTCCCATCCCTTGCTTCAGACTTCTCTCTGCGAATCCAGCCTTCTAGAAACATGCTTTCCTTAGCCCTCCTGGGAGAAAAAGCTCACGTCTTCTTATTTCCCTCCAGCCACCCTTACAATTCCTCTCCTTTGTCCTGTATCAGATCCCAACAACTCCCTCCCGCTGCGGACATCACTGGACACTCACCCGGAAACCATTTTCCTGGCCTCCATGCCGGCAGGGCTGTATTCTTTGTTTCTGTGTCCAACGACCCTCCGGGATTGGAGGACATTAGGACTGCTGTAAGCCAGTAGTTCCCAAAGTTCCAGGGTCTCTTGATGCTCTTAAAAATGGTTGAAAACTTCAACCATTTGTGTTATCTATCACTACGTATATTAGAAATAAAAACCAGAACATTTGTATTTATTTATTTAAAAGTAACAGTATATTGCCGAAACCGGTTTGGCTCAATGGATAGAGAGTCGGCTTGGGGACTGAAAGGTCCCGGGTTCGATTCCGATCAAGGGCATGTACCTTGGTTGCGAGCACATCCCCAGTAGGGGGTGTGCAAGAGGCAGCTGTTTGATGACTCTCTCATTGATGTTTCTAACTCTCTCTCTCCCTTCCTCTCCATACAAAATCAATAAAAATGTATTTATAAAAAATAAATAAATAAAATAAAAGTAACAGTATATGTTACTTGAAAAAACATATTGTAATAAAAACAAACAACATTTTCCAAAATAAAATATTAGAAAAGTGGCATTGTTTTACATTTTTTTTGTAACTCTCCAACTCTCTAATGTCAGACTTACTAGAAGACAGCCTCTCAGAGCTACATCAACAGTCAGCCCATTGCTGTGCCATATCACGTGGCTTCTGGGAGACTCCACTGTCCACTCCCGAGAGAATGAGAATGAAAAGGAAAATATGAAAATTGCCTAGACTACCTAGTAAACTGGCCCCTAGAGCTCCCCAATCATGGGTGTTCCCTCAGGGAAAGCATGTGACCCAGTGCTTACTGAGACATGAAGGGACCGCCTCTCTAGGGCTTTGGAAAAGATTTCTTTGCCCTTAAAAAAGAGAGCGTGTGGTGTGGCTCAGTGGCTGAGCGTTAACCCATGCATCAGTAGGTGGCCAGTTTGATTCCCGACCGATCCCAGTTGGGATGCACACAGGAGGCAACCGATTGATGTTTCTCACACTTATGTTTCTCTCTCTCTCTCTCTCTCTCTCTCTCTCTCTCTCTCTCTCTCTCTCAAAAAAAAAAAAAATCCATTGGTGGAAAAAACACATATCCACTTGTGAGGATACAAAAAAAAAAAAAAAAAAAAAAGAATAGAAACCCATCTAAATATATCAAACATAAAGGGATTTAACACAGAATGTGAGATGCTTGGAAAGTCATTGAAAAGGCTGGAGAGCAGATGTCAGTGGCTGCCACTGGTCTTGGTTCAATTTTGCATCCCTGTAGCTGCATTCAAAGATTAAGAAGCTGCCACAACTGCCTCTCACAAAACTCCCAATGAGACTTGAGACTCCACTGTAAGCATTCACCACTTCAGCCTTCTCGAGAAGATGGTTTCCATCCTTCGTCCATCTTTTTCCTCTCTCTACTGCATCTGATTTACAGCCAGAATTCTAGCTGCCAAGGAAACTGGAAAATATGGTTTTTGATTTCTAAATAGAAGATAATAAAATGTATATTGAGCAAACTAATATTCATAAAGTTATTTTCTCTATATGTGAAGTTTTTATGTAAATGAATTCAGATATTCACCTTCTTGTTAAGGGCATAAGATCTGACCACTTTGAAACCTTATTCCCACAAGCAACACATACATTCTCTGGTTTGCCAGAACCTCACAAATCGCTTCAGACAGTGATATCTGATAGGTATAGATAGTAGAGCCAGGTTGCTCTGGTTTGAATCCTATATAGACTACGTGAACAAGTGATTCATTATCTCTGTGCCACGGGTGTCCTCATCTATAAAATGGGGATTATAACAGTATCTATGTCAATGAGCAATGAGTCATTGAGAGGATTAAATGAGTCAAAATAGTTCAAGTGCTTAGAAGAGTGCTGAGCACACAGTAAGGGCCATATATCTGTATATGCTTGTAATCATCATTATCACCATCAGCATCATTTTCCTGGCTCCTGTAAGCATTTGAGTTTGCCGTCCCTGGCTCAGACTCTCACACTTTAATTAGAAGCACATATTGTTTAGCTTCAAATGCAATATATCATTTCCCAGCCCAACCTTGTTCAGTAGGTTCTATTTAGGCAATGTGTATTTTTTTAAAAATATATTTTATTAATTTTGTACAGAGAGAAAGGGAGAGAGATAGAGAGTTAGAAACATCAATGAGAGAGAGTCATCGACCAGCTGACTCCTGCACACCCCCTACTTGGGATATGCCCGCAACCAAGGTACATGCCCTTGACCAGAATTGAACCTGGGGCCCTTCAGTCCCCAAGCCGACGCTCTATCCATAGAGCCAAACCGGTTTCAGCAGAAATGTGTATTTTAACACCCAACCTGATAGTCGAACATTTTTTGAGATTGCATCCCATCAATAAAGAACATTTGAACAGATTACTCTCAATATGACCTTTACTTATTTTTACACAACTATTACATAAATTATGGGATCAATATTTTGTTGGAGAAAAGGCCATGTGACAACAAAGGCAGAGATTGAACTAGAGCATAACAAGCCAAACAATGCCAAGGGTTGTGGGGCAGCATCCAGAAACTAGGAAGAGGCAAGGAAGAACCCTTCACTGGAGCCCTCACAGGCTACACGGAACTGCCGACTCGTAGGCCCTAGACCTACGAGGGAATACATTTCTGTTGTCTTAAGCCCCCCGGTTTGTTACAGCAGCTCTAGGAAACAAATAAAGGGCCCCTGGTTAAAGAGGACTTTTGGGTGTTTGAAAATAAATTCTGAATGGGGGGGTGGGCCACACATTTCAGGCTCTGTTCTTTGCTTTGGCTTTTCAAGATGTATTACTAGCACAACTCCTAATTCTATGTCACATTCTGAGCAATTAATATTAATCATCTATTTTTCTATGTTCTTTATCCTACTGTTAACCTAAAAATACAAGGCCTTTCAAAGTGAGGGCAAAAAAGTGTGAGAGGTAACTAGCATTTATTTGAGATGGAGAGAGAGAGAGACAGAGAGAGAGAGAGAGAGAGAGAGAGAGAGAGAGATATGCTCTGAAAGCACTGATTCAGGCAGAAGCCCAAATAGTGTTCCAATTAGGAGATGAAGACAAAGAATATTTATGAGAAAGGGAAGGAGAGTGATTACAACAATAGAAGGAAGGTATTTTTTATCGGTGCAGATGACATAGTGATGTTTATTCTAAAAAATGTTTTTAATTTTCAGTCTGGTTGTTATCAATCTGGTAGTCATATCTGCTTTCTCATAATCTTTGTAAACAATTCTTTGGGATACAATGTTGGCCCAATCTGAAGGTGTCTTTTTTTTTTTTATATATTTTATTGATTTTGTACAGAGAGGAAGGGAAAGGGATAGAAAGCTAGAAATATTGATGAGAGAGAAACATCAACCAGCTGCCTCTTGCATACCCTTTACTGGAGATGTGTCCACAACCAATGTACATGCCCTTGACCGGAATTGAACCTGGGACCTTTCAGTCCGCAGACCGACACTCTATCCACTGAGCCAAACCGGTTTCGGCTTTCATCAATGTTTCTAACTCTCTATTCCTCTCCCTTCCTCTCTGTAAAAAATCAATAAAATATATTAAAGAAAAATAATCCATACCATAGAGAGCCTTATATTTCTGCAGCTTAGAGAATCCACTTGGCTTTTATTGACTTAACAAGGTTTCTTTTTAATCAATAAAATTGAATACAAACACTTTCAACGGATAAAAATGTTTACCTATTATTTTTTTACCTTAGGACATTTCAAAGTGGCTTAAATGTCTTTATTGATTTGAGAGAGAGAGGAGAGGAGAAGAGATAGAAACATTGATGAGAGAGAAACATGGTTTGGCTGCCTCCTGCATGCCCCTCACACACACTGGGGATGAGCCTGAAACCCCAGCATGTGCCCTGATCAGGAATCAAACAAGCAACTCATGGAGCCAGTGCTCAACCAACTGAGCCACACAGGCTGGACTCAGTTTTTAAAAAGTTTTTTTTAAAAAAATATTATTTATTTATTTTTATTTTTAAATTTTTTATTAAGGTATTATATGTATACATATCTTACTTAAAAATATTTTAATTGATTTTTTACAGAAAGGAAGGGAGAAGGATAGAAAGTTAGAAACATTGATGGGAGAGAAACATCAATCAGCTGCTCCTGCACGCACACACACACCTCCACTGGGGACGTGCCCGCAACCAAGGTATATGCCCTTGACTGGAATCAAACCCAGGACACTTCAGTCCGCAGGCAGACACTCTATCCACTGAGCCAAACCGGTTTCAGCTTTAAAAAGTTTTTAAAAACCAAATCTCTGATAACATTTTTATGTGCAGTTAAGCTTAAACTTTTTGTTAAAGCAGGTAAATAAGCCCTGCGCGGTGTGCCTCAGTTGGTTGGGTGTCGTCCTGTGCATGAAAAGGTTGGCCGGTGCCATTCTGATCTGGGCACCTGCCTGGGTTTCTGGCTCCATCTCCAATGGTGGTTGGTCTCCTCTCTCTCTCTCCCCTCCTGTCCGTTCCTCTCTCTCTAAAAATCAATAAAAAAAATATATATATATATATATTTTTTAAAATATATTTTATTGATTTTTTACAGAGAGGAAGAGAGAGGGATAGAGAATTAGAAACATCGATGAGAGAGAATCATCGATCAGCTGCCTCTTGCACACCCCCTACTGGGGATGTGCCCGCAACCAAGGTACATGCCCTTGACCGGAATCGAACCTGGGACCTTTCAGTCCACTGACCGACGCTCTACCACTGAGCCAAACCGGTTTCGGCAATAAAAATATTTTTTAAAGAGAGTAAATAAATTCAGATGAGTTCCTGTAAGTAGTTGTTGCTCTGTTCATTTTTAAGTCTATACTGCATTAACTATTTATGTAATAAGTCCGTAGCACAAGTATATTCATAATAAAATGATAATCAAAATTAAAATTAGGAGGGAAGTGTCATTTAAACAATTGTATTGAATTCAACACTGTGTCAGAAACCTAGTCTTTGTAGAAGGCCAATTGATTTCCCATTCCCAGCTCTGCTACTTTTTAATAGTGACTGTGGACAAGTAACTGAATCTTTCCAGGTCATAATCTCCTCCTTGGTCACATGAGACTGATAACACTTGCCTCATTGGGGCTTTGGTGGTTTTGTAAAGAATAAAGATAATATGTGAGAGGGATGAGCACAGGGTTTAACACATAGTGTCAATAATAGGAAGTTATTAATAGCAGTAATAATTCAATTAGAAGTAAAGCTTAAAGACAAGATGTCAATTCCTAAAGCAATGACTCATTTGGTTAGTTAGAATATTTATCCTATCAGTGGGCAGCAAAGACTTCACACGAAACATGTGCCATGACTTCATACCAAAATGTTGGCCACATTTACAGGTTTAAAGTTTGGGATTTCTTATTAGTTAATTTCCCTAAATTCCTACATTTATATGGAATTTTGATAATTAAACTATCCCTACTATTAATATGCTCCATAAATGTACCTTCTTTGTGGCATAAATAAATAATGCATGCATACTTACATAAATCTTAGAGGCCTAAAAAGAAATGATTTAAAAAAAAATCAATTAAGTCAGCTGTCACAGATCAGTGGTTGAGCACGGACCTATGAACCAGGAGATCACAGTCAGGGCACAAGCCCGGGTTGCAGGCTCGATTCCCAGTGGGGGATGTGCAGGATATTTCTATCTCTCTCTTCCTCTCCTTTCTTATAGAAAAAAAATAAAATATATATATAATTAAATATGTTGTATTGACTTTTAGAGAGGGAGAGAGAGAGAGAGAAACATCAATGAGAGCAGAATGTCATTGATTGGCTGCCTCCTGCATGCTCCACTCTGGGAATCGAGCCTGCAACCCAGGCATGTGCCCTGGCCAGGAATTGAACCAGCGACCTCTTGACTCCTGGGTTGACACTCAACCACTGAGCCACACCAGCAGGGCAAAATTATATTTAAAATAAATAAATAAATAAATAAATAAATAAATAAATAAGTGAATTAAAATATTTTAAAATTAAAAAGCTACAAAACTGTCATTCTCTGAAGCATTTAAGATATTACTTATTGGCAAAGCGCCAGTTTTGCTCAAATAAATTCTTTTTTTTAATATATATATATTTTTAATATATTTTATTGATTTTTTTACAGAGAAGAAGAGAGAGGGATAGAGAGTTTGAAACATTGATGAGAGAGAATCATCGATCAGCTGCCTCTTGCACATCCCCTACTGGGGATGTGCTCGCAACTAAGGTACATGCCCTTGACCGGAATCGAACCCGGGACGTTTCAGTCTGCAGGCTCTTTCCACTGAGCCAAGCCAGTTTCGGCTCAAATAAATTCTTATAGAAATTATCTACAGGTTTGGATATTCTTACATTGACAGCGGGCAGTTTGGGATAAAGGTTGTGAACATTTAAAAATTATAATGACTATATAACAGGACCATGTTCTGCATTGAGTTGTAAATTGAGAAGCTGCCTGAAGACCAGTATTATTCATATTACTTAAAGAAGACAACATGAATGAACAACTATGTGCCAACAAACTGGACAACCTGGGTAAAATGGACTAATTCCTGGAAACATACAATCTTTCAAACTTCAATCAGGAAGAATCAGAAAACCTGAATAGGCAGATAATAACTAATGAAATCGAAGCAGGAATATAAATAAATAAATAAATAAATAAATAAATAAATAAATAAATAAATAAATCCTCCCAGCAAACAAAAGTTCTGAACCAGACCGGTTCATAGGCAAGTTTTACCAACGATCCAAAGAAAAACTAGCACCTATCCTTTTCGAACTATTCCAAAATTTTCAAGAGGAGGGAAGACTTCCAAGCTGATTTTATGAGACCAGAATTATACTAATCCAAAACCAGATAAATACATAACAAAGAAAAAAAATTACTGGCCAATATTCATGATGAACATAACTGCTAAAATCCTCAACAAAATATTGGCAATACAGTAAAAAGATCATACACTCCAAGACCAAGTGGGATTTATTCCAGAGATGCAAGGCTGGTACAATATTCTCACATTAATAAATGTGACACATCACACAAACAAAATGAAGGATAAAAATCACATTATCCTATCAATAGATGCAGAAAAAGCATGGGACAAAATCCAGCACCCATTTATAATAAAAACTCTTGGCAAAGTGGAAATAGAAGAAACACACCTCAACATAATAAAGGCCAAATATGACAAACCTACAGCCAACATCATGCTCCAGGGGCAAAAACTGAAAGTGTTTCCCTTATTAAGCAGGAAACAGGCAGGGATGTTTGCCTTCACCACTCTTATTCAGCGTAATACTAGAAGTCCTCGCCACAGCGATCAGACAACAAGAAAAACAAAGGCATCCTAATGGGAAAGGAGGAAGTAAAACTGTCGTTATTTGCTGGTGATGAGATATTGTACGTAGAAAAAACCCTGCTGAAACCGGTTTGGCTCAGTGGATAGAGCCAATTGGAATTTTGATAGGGATTACATTGAATCTGTAATCTCCCTGGTGATTATTGCCCAATGTTATGATTATAAGTATTTTATAATATCTGCTTTAATTATTCTATCTGTAAATAAAATCGTTGACTATGTAACTTCTCAAAAATATAATTTCTTTTTTTAATAATTTTTAAAATATATTTTATTGATTTTGTATAGAGAGGAAGGGAGAGAGATAGAGAGTTAAAAACATCGATGAGAGAGTCATCGATCAGCTGCTTCTTGCACACCCCCTACTGGGGATATGCCCGCAACCAAGGTACATGCCCTTGACCAGAATCGAACCCGGGACCCTTTAGTCCCCAAGCCGACGCTCTATCCACTGAGCCAAAGCAGTCCCGGCTCAAAAATATAATTTCATGTGGGGTAAATATAATGCTCCAATTATTATAAAGCAGAAATACAGGAAATAGGCATTTCCATATCCAAATGTCCAGTCATGACTATACAAGAAGGCTAATGAGATCATCAGATTCCTTCTCAGAGGGAAGGCAGGGGAAGATGTGGAGGGGTAGGGTAGGTTGAGGGGGAGGGAATCAATCAAAGACCGTGTATGCACCTAAGCATAATCAATGGACACAGACAATAGGGTGGTGAAGGTTGGGGTGGGGGTAGGGGTGGGGGCGAGCTGGAAGGGGTCAATGGGGAAAAAGAGGGGACATATGTAATACTTTCAACAATAAATAATTATTTTTAAACAATGGAAATAACCAGATTCCTGCACCTTCACGTAGAACCACAGTAAATGTAACAGCTACAAGCAGAGTAATATAGGTGTGTAGTGTGATGAGTTAAACATCCAGCAAGGAGCTGACATAGGTAAGATGGTTTTCTGAAATGGTGAAAAACTCTTGCTGGAGTTCAGAACGTAACAGTCAAATCTTTCTTTCATATACATGGTAACTGTGTTCTTGGAAAGTTCAGGATATATTAAAAATTCCTGTGTTTCATGATCTTACTCAATAAAGAACATTATAAACTGATGAACAAAAAGATAGATACAGAGGCAATGAAGCATCAAACAGACCGTCAAATTATAGCGGGAAGGTTAGGGAGAGGTGGGGGAGATAAGAGATCAACCGAAGGACTTGTATGCATGCATGTAAGCATAACCAATGGACGCAAGACACTGGGGGGTGAGGGCATGTATGGGGGTGGGGGGAAGATGAGGGCAATGGGAAGATATGTTCACATGAAATACCTTAATTTAAAAAATGGAAAAAAAATTCCTGTGTCTACTTGTAAAATAAAGGTGTTTTTTCCCTCCTAGGCTCAGATACATAAACAGATTTTCTACCCACATCTGATAGGACATTAAAAAGTTGTGTGTGGCCGAGACCGGTTTGGCTCAGCGGTAGAGCGTCGGTCTGCGGATTGAAAAGTGCCAGGTTCGATTCTGGTCAGGGGGATGTACGTTGGTTATGGGCACATCCCCGTGGGGGGTGTGCAGGAGGCGGCTGGTTGATGTTTCTCTCTCATTGACGTTTTTAGCTCTCTATCTCTCTCCCTTCCTCTCTGTACAAAATCAACAAAAGTATATTAATAAATAAATAAATAAAAGGGGAATTCTTATCTTAAAAAAAAAAAAAGTTGTGTGGGGCGAAGAACAAGACTTCAGTTGGCATGAATGTCCCTGGTCTCCGTGCATTAAAATGCCAGTGGTACTGCCCAATCACTGTGGCAGCTGAGGGCATCCTCAGACATTTTCAAACCCCTGGGAGGGCGGCACTGCCTTCTCTGAGAACCCAGGTATAGAGGAAAGAGCACGGAACTCAGAGCGGGGTGAGAGGGCGCTCACGCCGGCTCAAGTTGGCTTGCTGCTCTGGGTTTCATTTCCTTTTCTGAAAACAGTGTGATCTTGAATAGCTGAGAACTTGTAGACAGGTATCTTTCTTACTGTTGGGTGAAAAGTATGGCTGCTAAAAGCTATAGCCCTGTCTCCCTCTGCTGGCTGATTAACATGGTACAAATGTTGACAAAACATTTTTGATCATTTCAGTGTAGAAGTTATCTTTTAGAATTAATAAACCACACACAAAATGCTGACAAATTAAAAAAAAAAGTAGATAGCCTGATAGCCTGGGTTTCAAAGGTTAGTTATCATTTTCATTTTTCCATTTATATATATACACACAAACACATACACACATAATGTATATTTATGTGTGTGTGTATGTGTTTGTGTGTGTGTGTGTATATATATATATATATATATATATATATATATATATAATCACAACATATTCTCATATCTAAGTTAAATTTAGGAAAGCACCACTGCTCTGCCTGGCTGGTGTGGCTCAGTACTTGAGAGTTGACCTATGAACCAGGAGGTCATGGTTCAATTTCCACTCAGGACACATGCAGGGAATCGAACCTTGTTTTTTCTTTTTTTAAAAATATTTTTATTGATTTCTGAGAAGAATGGAGAGTGGGAGAGAGATAGAAACATCAATGATGAGAGAGAATCACTGATTGGCTGCCTCCTGCATGCCCCCCCTGGGGACTGAGCCCACAATCCAGGCATGTGCCCTGACCGGGAATCGAGCCATGAACTCCTGGTCCATAGGTCGAGTTGACGCTCAACCATTGAGCCATGCTGGCCGGGCTCATCATTGAAATAAATTGCGGTCTTGGAGTCCCTGGTGTTGATTGTCCAGTAGAGGGAGGCCCCACCCACCTGATGCAGTTCCATTAACCGGGTAGCCTGGGTCTCCCTCGGCGGCAATCATGGGGCAATGGTGGGGCCTAACCCCTTTCAATCATATCGCACCAGCTTTGGCTGACCTGGTGCCAGAGCATGCCATAGCCTGGCTGTCTGCACAGTCGTTCTGCTGTTCGGCCTTTCAGTTGATTTGCATATATGCTTTTATTATTATAGATTATTGCAGATAACTGCAATAAAAATTATGGTTAAGTGGTTCAAAATAATATATTGTACTCATCCTTTTTTTACTGACGAAGTGAGATGATAAAATGCCCGTGTGCAGAGATGAAATGAGGTGAATGACAAAGGCACTGTGATGGGGACATTAGGCTGCTACTGACCTTCTGACTACAGTCAGGAGGATTACCTGCTTTGTGTGGTCCTGGATCAAGTCATGAGGATTGACCCCTGGTCCCTGAAACCAAGGAAAGTGGACAAGAGGGGCTGCCGTATATCAATTAGGGCGCTTTGACATTCTCTTCTGTTTCTGGAGTCATCTATGTCTCCTCTGGGGGCTGTCGCTCAGCCTGTTCTTGGTCCTTCTCTCCATGCTGCTGCCCTTCCTCCTCTCTGATGAGCCCAGCCTCCCCTGAGGTGTAGGAGCAAAGGCCTGCATTGGTTAGTCCAGGCTGCAGTGGGTGCAGGCTTTTAAGGAGGACGTTCTCTGTCTTCCAGCTTGCCTTCCAGCGTGCCTCATTAGTATGCCTCGTTCACAGACGTGTGGGTGAGGAGCCAGCAGGCCGGCTGGGGAATCCCCAATCACCACATTAAAAAGGGCTGCACTTAGAATGGAGCAGGTTTAGTGCGTTTCTCTCTAAGGCTGAGCTTGTTTTCCCTCCTCCCCTCGCACATCCACGGTGGCGTGGCATTCTGAAGTCAGCCGGGGCTCTGCTCTCCTTTATCCAAGTAAATGCCACCTACCCACATTCTTGAGAGAACTGTTCACTGGCTTTATAGCAAGAGCCAAAGCACTTGGAAGAGGGCCTAATGCTTTACAACAAACGTTCTGGACAAGCGTTCGTTGAGCGACTAAAAGGTAGAACACAAGCGGGGAGGAGACCAACTCCATGCAATTTCCAGCATGCTTCTTTAATGAATTACCCTGAACATGGCTTCCAGGACACCTCTACTCTTTGTTTTTAAATATATATTTTTTATTGATTTTTTTACAAAGAGGAAGGGAGAGAGATAGAGAGCCAGAAACATCGATGAGAGAGAAACATCGACCAGCTGCCTCCTGCACATCCCCCACTGGGATGTGCCTGCAACCAAGGTACATGCCCTTGACCGGAATCGAACCCCGGGACCCCTCAGTCCTCAGACCGACACTCTACCATTGAGCCAAACTGGCTTCGGCTACTCTTTGTTTTTAAATTTAATTTATAGTGTGACATTGGCTAATAAAATTATATAGGTGCGAATGTCCCACATCCGGCATGGTTCAGGGTTCAGGGTCAATTTCAGGGTTTGAGTTCTGGAGGAGGTCACACACAAAGAGACCAGACAAGAAATGCTAATTTGGGAATTGAGGGCCAGGCAGAAGCCCAAGGGAGGACTCATCTTTGCACTGGCCTAGCAATGCCTTTTATTCAGGTTTGGGTTACACCCAGGACCCTTAGGCAGGCAATTTCCAGTAGCAGGCAGACTATCTTATCAGTAAGAATTTCATGAGACTAAAAAGTGGAAGTTGCTTCAGGCAGTCTCCACTAAACAGTGGGTGGACAGCCCTGACCTTTGCCAGAGCTCAAGGTCTCCAGCCCTCGGGTTCCTTGTCTGCACCTCTCTGCTAGTGAGGACAATGGGTGGTGTCCCACCTATGGGTTCCAGGTGCACAATTCTATAATACATCATCTGTGTATTGTCTTGTGCATTCACCACCCCATCTTTATATTTGTTTTCAAGCTTGTCAATTGCCAGGGTTTTCTTCATTTCATGTGGTGTGTTGGGCTAATTTCTTCTTTTTCTCTTTCACTGTGATCCCTCATGCTCACTCTCTCCTATAATTCCACCATTGAATAAGACCTTGGGAGAGAAAGTAGCTGCATATGCTTGCCTGTTATATTAAACTAGAAGTATATCTAAAAGAATAGTTACTTAAAAAATTGTATTTTAAAACATGAGTTGAGTCCTCACAAGATGAAAAGTAGAAAAAAATTAGTACAGGTTTTTCTATTTATTATAAATTGATATATTATTTGGAAATTAGGAAAAAATGATGTGTTAATTAAAAACTTGCTGAGCCCTTGCCAGTTTACCTCAGTGAATAGAGTGTCGGGCTATCCACTGAAAGGTCCTGGGTTTGATTCCAATCAAAGGCACATGCCCAGGTTGTGGTCATGATCCCCAGTAGGGGGTGTGCAGGAGGCAGCCAATCAATGATTCTCTCTCATCATGGATGGTTCTATCTCTCTCTCCCTTCCTCTCTGAAATCAACAAAAATATATTGAAAAGTAAACTAATTAAAGAGATAATAAAAATAAAAAGATAAAACCTTGCTGAAAAAATAGTGACAAATGAAAGATTCTTTTGCCTATGCTTTTAATAGAATTACAAAAATTTAATATAGCACCCACTTAATATATTTTTATTAAAGAAAATGAATGATCATGAATAACAAGTAAAATTTCAGGGCTCTCAAGGAAATAGTTTTGTCAGTTGAATATAAAATCCATTTAAAATAAATTTAGCTTTTAAAGAAAAAGGAAGTATAGAGAATATTAAATGGAAAAAATAGTTGCAGCATAGTGTTATATGGCGATTATACCCACATTAAAAATGTGTATCAGGCCTGGCTGGGTTGTTCAGTTGTTTGGTGCATCATCCTGATGTGCTAAGGTTGCGTGTGGATTTGATCCCTGGTTGGGGCACGAAAAAGAATCAACCACCCTAACCAATTTGGCTCAGTGGATAGAGCGTCAGCCTGTGGACTGAAGGGTCCCGGGTTCCATTCTGGTCAAGGGCATGTAACTTGGTTGCGGGCACATCCCTGATGGGGGTGTGCGGGAGGCAGCTGATGGATGTTTCTCTCTTGTCGATGTTTTTAGCTCTCTATCCCTCTCCCTTTGTCTCTGTAAAAAATCAATAATATATATATTTTTTAAAATCAATAAAAATATATTAAAAAAAGAATCAACCAATGAATGCATAAATGGGTGGAAGAAATCAATCTCTCTTTCTCAAATTCATAGATTAAAAAAAAAGACTCTGGCTGGTGTGGCTCAGTTGGTTGAGCATTGTCCCATTCACCAAAAGGTCGTAGTTTCGATTCTTAGTCAGGACACCTACCCAGGTTGCAGGGTGCCTCCCTGGTTGGGGTGTGTTCGGGAGGCAAGTGATTGATATTTCTTTCTCACTCTCTTCCTTTCTCTCTCTAAAGTCAATAAAAATATATTAAAAATTATCAAAGTGTGTGTATACATATATATACACATATATATGCATACACATATACAGATACATATACACATAAACATTAGAAATCACTACAAAATGTTAATACTAGTTATTTTAGTAGGTTTATAATGAATACAATGGTGATTGAGAAGCCTTAGTATCATGAAATTTATTCTAACTAGGAGGGACTAATTATATATATGTTTAATTTGAAGAAAAAATACATACTGGTGGACTTTCAGGTTCACAGTTTGGAAATTGTCACTCATGTGTTGCTTTCTTTTTTTTTTTTTTTTAATATATTTTATTGATTTTTTACAGAGAGGAAGGGAGAGAGACAGAGAGCTAGAAACGTCGATGAGAGAGAAACATCGACCGCTTTCTTTTTAATCCTCACTGGAGGATTTTATATTTTTTATTTATTTGAGAAAGCGAGTGAGAGATTCATGGGTGGCCTCTTCTACATGTCCCAACTGGGGACCGACCCTGCAACCCAGATGTGGGCCTGAATGGGAATCCAACCACAGACCTTCCTTTGCATGGGAGGACGCTCCAACCAACTGAGCCACATCAGCCAGGGCTGTCACGAATGTCTTTCTTTATAAGGAAAGGGCTGAACTGAAAATCAATGACTTTAATGACTTTTCTTGGAGCCATCAGAGAAATTAGGTTGTGGAAAAACGGTCACTTCAGAAGCTGGAGAGACAGAACACAGAGAACAGATTAGATTACCCACCTTATCCGAACATGCTGCTGGAGACATAAACTGGTAGGACAGCGGAAGTGTTAACTTTGTAAATTGCTAGGTCTGTGTGCTAAAATCTCCTAGACCAGAGGCAATAGCCTTAACTTCCAGGCCCCCACTAGGTGTTCTTTATAAGGAGTCAAGAAGAAAAGAAACACTTTTGCTTCTGGCAGGGGGAAGGGAAAAGTAGCTCTTCTGAAATATGCCCAGTGTTCTCCAGAACAAAGGCCTATACAGCAGGGCGGAATACTTTACCCGAGCCTTATCTGACTGGGGGAAGGGAAATTACCCATATCCAGCCCAGTCTAATTTTCCTTGCTTACCCAAGGGGGGGGGGGGGGAATGCTGAGAAACATTGTGTGAAAGTCACAGCCAGGGACACAGGCCCCCTGAAAGACAGATCTAACCATAGGATTATAGAACTCCCCCCCACCCCCCAATCCCTTACCACGTCAACAGGGCTAAAGTGTGATAACAGTGAGTTACAGATAAAGGAGAAGCAAGATGCAGATTCGATTGAAGGAGTTTTTAGGGAATCATAAAGACAGGAGAGACAAAAAGGGAATCAAAGCCTCTGACACCTATAGCTACAGGAACCATGAAGGCACAGACCAACAGAAAACCCATACCGAACACCTACTTATCTCAGTTCCTTTATCCGATACATGATGCCTGGCTTTCAACAAAAATTTACAAGACATTCTAAGCTTTACAGTAAAAAAAGTATGAAGAGGCAAAGCAAGCATCAAAACCAGATTTAGATATGGCACAGATTTGGAATTAAAATAACTATGATTACTGTTAAAGGCTCTAATGGACAAAGTAGATAACACGCAGATGGGTAATGGAAGCAGAGAGATGAAAACACTAAGAAAGAATAAATAAGAAATGCAAGAAATAAAACACAAACGTTGTAATAGAAATGAAGACTGCCTTTGTCGGGATCATTAATAAACTAGACACAATCAAAAAAAGAACCCGTGATTTCAATAGATGTCAATAGAAACTTCTGTGGACAAAAGGGGCCACATGCTGACCTGACCAGCTCAGGGGAGGCCTGCGTGCGGTCTTGCAAACTCAGAGACCTACAGTAACCACAAAGGATGGTCTGGAATTAAACTTTAACTAAAGGCAGTTGTGGTGGGCAATTAGTATCTTCAATGACAAGGTCAACCTTTATCATAACTGAGCCTGTCTTTTTGCATCTATGATAACATACTTGTAACTTCCCCTTTTCTGGAGCCCCTAGCGCACAACCAAGTGTGGTAGGCGCCAGGACAGATACCACGAAGTCCTCCATTATCATGTTAATTGTTCCTGCACCCACCTAAGTATGTGCCCATCATTTCACTTTTTATCTAATCCTAGGGGTCCCCCGCCATTCCCCCCCCTTGCTTTGCTTTATCTAACCTTACTCTATCACCAATAAATTTCATGTAACTCACCTAAGTCCCTCCTTTGATTGCAAATGTAACACACAATTCTCCGGAGTATTATTCAATCTAGTGAGATTCTGCTTCCCGGCAATTGTGGACAGTTTGGCTCAAATAAACTCACAACAAATTCTTCAAAGGTTTGAACGTTTCTTACCATGACATACATAAGCACAGCAAGGATGAAGGGTCTGGTACAGATGGTCACTAGGGTGGAAAAGTTAAGGTGGTGATTTATTCCAAGTTGACCAAGTTCCTAGAATTAGGTGGTAGGTCCCCAAGTCTCAAAATGGTTCTAAGAATCCACCTTGAATCATTGTTTTCCAACTGGTGGTTAAGAAGAGACACACACAAACTGGAAGTTGGCTAATACAACCAAGAAAGCGAACTCACCTGATAGGGCCATAAGTATTTCCCAGATGAAGGAAACATACATTCAGCCTATTTTTTTTTTTTTGGGGGGGGGCAATATAAATGCAGAAATACTAAATGCAGTTGCAATAGGCAGAGTTAGATTCCCTTAATAAATACTCTTTTACTAATTAATATGATAAAGGGGAATAACTTGCTAGTACTGAAAACTACAAACAGATCAATAGACATTTAATACATTTGGCCTTAGAAACTAACCAGTTACAAAAGTAATGTACCATATAAACATATTTTTATTGATTTCAGAGACGAAGGAAGAGGGATAGAAATACCGATGATGTCACAGAATCATTGATTGGCTGCCTCATGCACAGCCCCTCACTGGGGACCAAGCCTATAACCCGGGCATATGCCCTTAACCAGAATTGAACCTGGACCCTTCAGTCTGCAGGTCAATGCTCTATCCACTTATCCAAACCAGCTAAGGCAGTATTGTACCATATTTTATTTATTTAATTTTAAAAAATATATTTTATTGGTTTTTATAGAGAGGAAGGGAGAGAGAAAGCTAGAAACGTTGATAAGAGAGAAACATCGACCAGCTGCCTCTTGCACACCCTCCACCGGGGATGTGCCCGCAACCAACGCACATGCCACTGACCGGAATCGAACCTGAGACCTTTCAGTCCACAGACCGACGCTCTACCACTGAGTCAAACCGGTTTCAGCAATGTACTATATTTTAAATCCCCTTTTAATTTCTGCAGTGTGACAAGAGGTCAGTAAAGTATAACTGAAAAAGCTCTCAGTCTCATTTCCACTGCCAGATTTGGGACAAATGTCATTCTCCTCCCCCCCTCCCCCAATTCTGAGATATTCCTGATAAGAGTTGCTTTTCATCCTTCTTTTCCACTCCACAGAGTGGAAGACAAGTGAATGGTGCTACTATATGACCTTGAATCCAGTCTTCTCTACAACTTGAGATTCTGTATTATTTTCATGATACTCACACCCAATAATAACACAGCTTTATGTCAGCACCATTTCTGAGGATCCTTCATTAGTTCCTTGTCTTCAGTCAGAGCCAAGATTCTCATTTGCACTCAATTTCAGATATTATTAATATAACCAGTAGAAAGGAGTTTTAAAAATATTTATTATATTTGGTTCTAGAAATTATAGAAAATAAAAACTGGTACAATTATGTCACACATTTAGAAAGCATATTTATCTTTTCACACCAGACAAGAGTTATGCAATGCCAGAAATGGAAATACCTAGGCAGTCAGTGACAAAGGTTAATGCTGCTGAGAGGAGCCCTTGTGAATTTTTAAAGTTTTCTTCTCTGCTGTCATTTATTTTGGGCAAATACTAGTCCAGCGGAAAGAGTTCTGAACATAAAAGGCACCTAGAGTAAAAATTAGACCTTGACTAAAATAGGGCACATGTTTACATTAAGAAAAAAGGTCCTATGAATGCAACTCTTCTGAAAGACAGTGATAATATAAATGCAAAAGCCATTGTAACTAAAAACAATTACCTGAACCTTATACATAAGCTAGATAATGGCAATCACTTTTGTGTCCATAAATCCAAAGATGCTTCATCATCACTTAAATAAGCATGAGTACTATGTTTATTTTCATAGGGCAGAGGTGTTGTAATTGTTTACCCATCAAGATTTGTTTGGTTGCATTTTTCTCTTAAAATGCATTATTGTGTACTCATTTCAGAGATGTTAAAAATTCCCATTGTCCAAAAAATGTTAGCAAAACCTGCCCTGGTTGGTGTGGCTCAGTTGTTTGGAGTGTTGTCCAGTGCACCAAAAGGTCATGGGTTCGATTTCCGGTCTGGGCACATACTCAGGTTTTGGGTTTGATCCCTGGTCGAGGTGAACATGGGAAGGCAACCAATTGATGTTTCTCTCTCTCTCTCTCTCATCGATGATGTTTTTCTCTCTGTCTTCCTTCCACTCTCTATAAAATCATTAAAAGACATCATTTGGGTGATGATTAAAAAAAAAAGGAGCAAAAGCTAAAACTGCCACTTTAAACTGAAGTCCTTTTTAATTATTATAAAGCCAGCGAAGCCAGTATATTTTACTATGACTGAAGCACCTGAAACCCACTGTAACCCATTTATATTCTCTAAACTAGACTAAGGATCCTCAGGATTTGTATATGTGTATAAATATTGCAAATTAAGCTAATAAAAACTTGAAAAAATACAAATAATCTTTTGCTACAAAGATCCAAAACCCACTCTAAGTCTGTACTAAGAGAAAGACGAACAGGAGGCTAGCAAACACTTGTCTGCATTTTCTGATCTGGGGACAAGGGGCTCAGCGGAGCCAGGTAGTATTCAGCTGGGTCTGGTTCTTGATGCTGGTGTCCATTTTTAGCACTTCACGAATGGCCATGGTAGCGTAGGTGGAGGGAGGAAGAGAAAAATCCATCTTCAGAGCTCTGTATTTGCCTTCTGCCAGGCAAGAAAGAAGAGAATACTCAGAAAAGTAAGGCAGTTGCAGACTGACTGGGGCAAGTCATATAATCTCTACACAAATGAAAGTATTGTGCTCTTGTCCCCAGGGTTCCATTCCCAGGGGGCCTCAGAGAACAAGCCTCAGAAGTAAAAGACCTGTGAGTGTCTGACCCAGTTGACTCTCTCCATGTATTCTACCTGGAACTGTCATAAAAAGGGCAAATGACAGAATAGCACAGGAGAGAAATGCATGTAAAATAAATTTTAAAAAAAGCCAATAAAACAATCAGAGCACAGGGTGAAGACAGACAAAGCAATGGCAACCAGAATCTGACAATGACAATGTAAATTTAATGTTTTAGATATTCTTCCTAGATTTTTGCTCACCTTTGCTAACCCTTTCTGGGGGTATAGAGGAAATATTCAACCACCTAAAACGAATACCTTCTATAACTGTTATACATTTTCAGTGGGATTTACTGTCTTAATCACTGACTTCTAGCTATAATTATGAAACTGATAAAACACAAAATAGAAATTACAGAGTGAATGGGAAGTGGTGGTATTATAAGAGCTTTAAAAAAAAATTTTTGTATGAGAAATACAGGGTGTGTCCCCCCAAAATGTAAAGCACAAATAGTTAACAGCTCAATTTTGAAAATGAAATTTATTTTCAATTATAATCACTGCCTTTCTCATTATTCAAACGGTGTACGGTATATATTTTTTGGCGACACCCTATATTTCAAAGTTGACACAGACCTGATGGTTAAGTAAACTTACCAGAAGCAAAAACTGGTGGTGGTTTCCCTTCTAGATTGTCCACATCTGTGTTGAAGAGTGGAATTTTAGGGTCATCGTATGCAACAACTTCCCTTTAAAACATATGAATAAAAAAGGATCAACGTGAATTTCCATAAAAGGTATCAAGTCATTCAACACCATTTGTTTAGTAAGGAAAACACAGGTCTATTATAGGCAATAGTGGAACTATTTAATAACAAAACAGGGCTAGATTTTATGCATAAATACTACTTTTATATTATTATATAGCAAGGTTACAGATGATGCCAGCCTATGGAAAAGAAAATGTTTACCCAGAATGAAAAATCTTTAATAGGGAAGAAGTTCATTCTCTGAACAGTTTTCAATAATTTGTCAATAAGATATAAATGAAGTCACTTTCACTGTATGTTTGCCTTCATTTATTTCTCGATGATTTAAAAATTATCAAAAATAGCAGAAATAGTATTAGTTATGACAACAACTAACACTTACATGCCAGGTTTGTTTTGTAAAAAATATTTTTAATGATTTCAGAGAGAGGAAGGGAGAAGAGATAGAAACATCAATGATGAGAGAGAATCATTAATCAGCTGCCTCCAGCACAACCCTACTGGGGATAGAGCCTGCAACTCAGGCATGTGTCCTTGACTGGGATTGAACCTGGGACCCCTCAGTCCACAGGCCTACACTCTACTCATTGAACCAAACCAGATAGGACCATGCCAGGTTTTACACACTGAAAAACATATATGTAGTGTGAAAGTTTAAAATCTCACATAGTAATTCAGTTCTATTTCATTCTGGACTATTACTCACCAGCTGACGTTCTGAGGACGAATAATGATCTTTCGGTAGGCCCCTGATAGAGAATAATCTCGGATTTTGTGTCTCATGTTGTCGATATCAAGATTATCTGCTGTGAGCATTTCCCTGTAGGCATCACTAACTAACATAAAATACAAGTTAGTGGGTATGTACCATGTCAGCAAGCTACCGTGCACTAGACTACAGAGTAACATGTAAATTCAGTTGGTTCACCCTAATACAATTAATCACACTAATATATGATCCAGTCTATTCTCTGGAATCAAAACTTAGTGACTCACTAAATAGGACCAAGCCTCTCCAGGTTAGGTTTGAACCTACTTATAAGTTACCTTTGCAAACAACTTCAGTATCTGGGGAGTAAGGTTCCCAAGCCAGTCACAAAAGGCCATTTCATCATAAGTTCCTAAAGTTCAATTTACACATGCTCCGAGATGGAAGAGAACATATATAGAAGCCTCCAACTCTTCTGGCAGAAGGCAGTTATAAATAAAAGTATAGGAATCAGAGACCTGAGAAAACCATCTGGCACACCCGGGCACCTGGCGTAGCATCATTCCCATCACACCGAGAGAGCTGCCGCAGCCCTGTTGCCGTGTGAGGTATGCAATTATTAAAAAGTCTTCCTGCCGAAACCGGTTTGGCTCAGTGTTGAGCGTTGGTCTGTGGACTGAAGGGTCCCAGGTTCGATTCCGGTCAAGGGCATGTACATTGGTTGCGGGCACATCCCTGGTGGGGGGTGTGCAGGAGGCAGCTGGTCGATGTTTCTCTCATTGACGTTTCTAGCTCTCTATCTCTCTCCCTTCCTCTCTGTAAAAAAAAAAAAAAAAAAAAAAAAAAAAAAAAAAAAAAAAAGTCTTCTTGCTCCAAGCTGAAATCTGTCTTCTTGTAATTTCTGTTGGCTGCTTTGAAACAAGCAGATGAACAGTTCACTTCCACATGTATTCATGAGTACTGGGCCTTGAAGCCATACCTTCTCTAGGCCAAACATCAGTTCTCCCAATTTGACATTTTTGCATTCTGCACCAAATCCCTTTATCTGCCTCTGGGGTAACAAGCTTAAGTTCAACAGTAACTCCAGATACTTTTTTAAAAATTGAATTTATTGGGGTGACACTGGTTTACAAAACCATATAGGTTTCAAGTCTAAAACTCAATAAAACATCGTCTGCCCACTGTATTAGGAACCCATTGCCCCAAGCAGTCCTTCTAAGTCTCCATTTTCCCTTCCTTTGAACCCTCTCTACTCCCTACCCCCCGCAGCCCATTCCCTCTGGTTACCACCACACAGTTGTCTGCATCTATGTGTTATATACATATATGTATGTGGTTTTTTCTTAATCCCTTAATTTTCTCTCATCCAGTCCAACTCCAGATACTTTTTATGTAGACTACTATTAAACTGAGCCTTTCCTATCTATGTATTTGATCTTGGAGCATAAATGTGAGAATTTATATTTAACCCTATTAAATGACCCCTGTAGTTCTTTTTAAATGCTTATTTACATATAATTAATATTAACTATTTTGGGTTATACTACTTGCACATATGATAAGCAGATGTCCTTATTCAAGTTATTTATAAAAAATGTTAGGATCAAGGAAAGACTTGCTATCAGGACAACTCAGGGTTGCTGGGCCCCAAGTGTAGTAGGCAGTTAGGTGTGACCAGGGCAAGGATGATGGGCCAGGTATGGAAGGTCACCGTGGTGGAAAGCCCTGTGCCCAGCAAGGAACAATTAATTAGAGGGTGGGACCTTGCCCCGAGGGTGACCTTTCCTCCCCTAGTATACCCCTGCCTATGGCATGGACCCCCTCAGAGGAGGAATGAAGGGATGGAGAAAAACCTCAAATGACTCCCATACAAGCCCTTGCACAACTACTCCTTATGCATTAAGCTCTCAAGACAAAGAGGAGCACAGCAACTCTATAAAGTTAATTAACAGGTAAGTGGCAGATTACCATTTAACTGTTTTATAAGTATTTGCATTATCAAAGAAGGATGTTAATCCTAATCATTTCACTATTAGTAAAATATCAAAAACTATAACACTGAGAAGTAAAATAATTCTGGCCTCCTCAGAGATGTCTTAACAGGAAAACATCTCTCACAACCCAGGCTTGGCTAGGAGTAAACTTCCAGGATCAGTTCCACCAAGTTGGTACCATGCGCAGAGCTGCTTTCTTTTAAATTTCTGAATCTTTGAACAATAAAAGTTCCAATCTTTGCCCACTCCACCCCCCACCAAAGGCATCCATGAGGTAACAAAAGTAATTCTTTGTTTTGTTTTTTGCTTATTTTAGAGAGGGAGGGAGAGGGAGAGATAGAAGCATCAATGATGAGAGAGAATCATTGATTGGGATCAGCCCAGAGAATCAACCAGAGAAACTTCAGTCTCTGGTGGATTACGCTCTACCTATCCATTGAGCCAAACTGGGTAGGGCACAAAAGTAATTCTTAACAGACTCTGTGGAATGGGAAGTAATTCTAACTTTTTCACATTATAAACTTCTGTGTTTGTTGACTTTTAAAACACAATGAGCAGTTAAAAAAAAAAAAAAGTAAAGTTAAAGTAGAATTATCCGCCGAAGCTGGTTTGGCTCAGTGGTAGAGCGTCGGTCTGCGGACTGAAAGGTCCCAGGTTCGATTCCAGTGAAGGGCATGTACATTGGTTGCGGGCATATCCCCAGTAGGGGGTGTGCAAGAGGCAGCTGGTCGATATTTCTCTCTCATCGACGTTTCTAGCTCTCTATCTCTCTCCCTTCCTCTCTGTAAAAAAGCAATAAAATATAAATTTAAAAAAAAAAAAAAAAATAAAGTAGAATTATCCATTAACTTCCTCAAGGATTCTTTCTAAAAACTTTCCATCCTTAGTAAGAACTAATGAATTTCAGAAATTTAAATAATAATGCCCATAACAACAATACTAATAACAACACCAATACCAAATACTACAACCACCTTACTTCTTAATTTAAATAATCTGAATGCAACCCTTTCTGGGAGACTTCTACAAGTGAACACAGTTTATATATGTTTAAAGTCTAAACATGATGGATAACTAAGTTCTATTATATTTAAAATATAACTGAATTTTCCCCCCTCTCTCTACTCTTAGCTGCCAGTGGCTGAATTGTGTTAGACTTTGTTTGAACTATTTCTCCATACAGAGCACTTACTTTTATGCTTTGGGTAGATAACCTCAAAACCAGGCAAGGGCATTACCACATCATGGATGGAGTAATTATTAACATCTTCTTCCTCGATGTAGGTGGCTGTGGCTACAAATTCACAAATAAGTAAATTAAAAAAAAAAAAAAAAGGCAATATTTTCATGAGCTCAGTCTTCTAAAATTATACACATCTGAGCTGTCAGAAGCGCAAGGTGGTACAGTTCTGTGGCCTACAAAGAAGTTAGAGTTGGAATATATATCTTTCACTTTTTCTATTCTACCCAAGAAATAAAAAATCACAGACTTGAAAAAAGTACTAAGTTAAAACTTTCATTTCTCAGCTGCACTTTCACTGTTTGGGAATGCTCGCTTTTAACAGTCAGCTCCTTTTCCTTATTAAGCGATGCTACAAAATACTACTTGGAAAGCTATCACAAATTAATGCATTTTGCTAAAAGAATGAACAATAAAAAACCAAAATGGTCTGTAGTTAGAGGATAAAATACGGTGGCCTATGGGAGATTAAAATACATTTGATATAGATCCCGGCCGGCGTGGCTCAGTTGATTGGGCGACATCCTGTGCACCAAAAGGTAGCTGGATGGATAACTGGGTGGGGCCTACACGAGGCAGCCAATTAACGTTTCTTTTTCATATCATAAACGTTTCTCTCCCTTCTTCTCTAAAACCAATAAAACATATATTTTTTTTTAACGTTTTTTGAAAACATACAGATATGATCAATATTGGGAGAAAAACATTTTTAAAAATTAAAAAATTCATTTTTACATTGACATAAACTATGCACAACTTACTTTCTTTACCAAAAATAACAGCAATGTTTTCTGTCTTATTCCTAGAAAACCACAAAAACACGTTTTTGTAGGTTTTCCTGGTTTTGCTAATATATCAAGAAGATGCAGTCGATACAGTCATGGGAAGACAGAATAAAGCAGACAAATCAGTTGTCAGTATCCATGGCCTCTGATCCTGTCTTGACCGTGAAAGGAAGTGTTTGACGTATGCCTGCTAAAAAGCTTATGAAGATATAGGCTCCATAAAGGAATGTAAACAGCAAAAACAGATGTGAAACAATGGCAGGGTCTTCCATTCAGTCTTTAATTGTATCTAGTTCCTTGAAAAAAGATAAAAATCTACACTGAGCCCTGACCGGTTTGGCTCAGTGGATAGAGCGTCGGCTTGTGGACTGAAAGGTCCCAGGTTCGATTCCGGCCAAGGGCATGTATGTGCCTTGGTTGCGGGCACATCCCCAGTAGGAGGTGCGCAGGAGGCAGCTGACTGATGTTCTTCTCTCATCAATGTTTTTAGCTCGCTATTCCTTTCCCTTCCCCTCTGTAAAAAATCAATAAAACATAAAAAAAAAAAAAAAATCTGCACTGAAATCTTTGTTTGGCAAGCTCACATTTTTCTTTCACTGACTGGCAACTCCCTTAACTTGATTACAGATTTTAATAGCATATTTAAAACCCTTGCTATTCAAATGTTAATTGTGAGCTCATTGTAAGATTTATAAAATGTATTCTTTCCTCTCAGACCTCCTCAAAATGCATTTCTTCAAAGACTTGATAATGCAATACCTCAACAACAGACAGACTTGATCCCGAATCCCAGCCTTTTCCTTCTTTAACCGCCTGTGGAACCCCAGGCAAGTGACTGAAAATCATCTGAAGAATGGATAGAATTCTTGGCAGTATTACAATGAGCTTCAAACTAGAAGACACAGATGAGGGACTCAGCATAGGGACTGTGCCCAGTAATAGCTCAACAGCAGATGAGATTGTCTGGGTGACTGAGAAACATTTCGGGCTCAGTGTGTGCATAAAATGCTCATCAGGTCATGGCCCACGTGTAAAGGGAGCTCCAATCTGAAGTTAGGAAACTCCTTAAACCTGGCCAACAGTCCAGAGGCTGAAGTCCATCACACAGCGCAGAGAAATATTTGTTAGACTCATTAATTTTAGGTAACATCTTATTCCAGCTGAGAAAATGGGCAGTCAGGCGCTAACTCAAACTAGAGGTATATTTTTCATTAAAGATACACATCTAAACTAGTCAGTCTGAGTTTACAATGTCTTCCCATTTCAAACTTACTAGACATCTCTCTCTCTTAACAAGCAGTCAGGCTGGATTTTAAACTCTGGTATCACATGCTTGGACTCTAGTTTGACTGCATGATGACAATATCTGCCTTTTTACCTCCTTTGAGAACTAGGTCCCCTGGAACAGGTGTCAGTCCGTACTCTTCTATTCTCTTGCTCACCATGTTATTCCACACATAGCTTTGGTAGCTATGAATATACATTAAGCGGTTATTTCTAGGTATCTAGAGGGAAGAAGAAAAAACAAAACAAAACAAAACAAAACAAAAAACAGGCAAAAAGTTCTAAATATTAAAAGTACAGTACTTTCCACAGCATCTTACTTTAGTGGTGACCCCACTATAAGACACTTATACCTTAAACCTCCAATATGTAGCGACCGGTGTTAGACATGGAAGCCCTCACACTCAAGGTTATTCACAATGGGCTGCAGCCATAGCTGTGCCCATGTGTACCCACAGTGCAAACATTCACACGGATAAAGCAAACACGACAGAACTTATGCCCTCTGTCAAAGACATAGACTACAAACCCATTCTAGAGCTAATGGTGCTTTCTCCCCCATAATTTTATGTCAGGGAGAAAACCTAAATGATGGAACTAACAAATAATTTCATGAAGAATCCTGCTTTTTTTTGAGTATATTCCTGGGGAAGAGTCAGTAAGACTCAAGTTTAAGAGTTAAACTGTTGTCTATTCTGGATTGTAGTTACCCAAATACTAGGCTACACAAGAGTGGGTACCAATTTGCATTACCACGAAATGCCATCACTTAGACCCCTTACTGTGCAACCCTCTTAACTGAGGCAGGTGACCGTTCTGATGCCAGAGAATGATCAAGAAATGAACTCAATGATGCATTCTGAGTTTTTCAAAAAGCAAGACAGTGAATTTAAATTTCCTCGTAGATAACATTTCCCACATCACTGCTCTTCTCATGCCCTCAATGTTAACTATTACGCGGACACCGTTGCCATCCACTACCCGCCCCCGTGACCTTTCAGGGTCTGAAGCAGCACGCAAATATCACACAACCCTCCTTTACTTCCTGCGCTTTCGGAATTTAGTAAAATATTTAAAGATAACATTTAAAAAGCATTAAACCACCTTGAATCATTTGCCTGACTTTACAAATCACACTCACTATGCCAAATGCAGAGACTATATTCTTCATTCCATATTTTGAAAGTCCTCGAAGCAGCTGCCCTTCCACACACCTTTTGGCAGGGAGCTTTCTGAGGGCAGCAGCCGGGTCTTTAGTCTTCGCCCATTCTTCCCTGCATTTAACCAAATACCCCTTTTCGGCTGAAGGAGGGGTGGAGGTGGGGGGGAGAAAGTTGTGATTAAACAATTTATCCAATAGGCAGATTTGCATAACTTAAAATGCTTCATACAGAACACAAATTACAAAATGCTATTTGTAAAAGCTTCTGCTAACCTGAGAATCACCATCAGAAAATAAATAGATGGGAAGTGTAGAAAGTTACAGAACTAGACAGCTTTGTCATCACCAAAGCCAGTGACTGTTCATTATCATAGCTGATTCAACATACCACAAAACCGTGGCCTGCCTGCCTGCCTGCCTGCCTGCCTTCCTTCCTTCTTCCCTTTTTCTATAGGATTGTCAAATTTAATGGGTTACTTCCCTCAAAATTAGATAATTTTATCTCTTTTAAATATGCAAATGAATAAAAAAGTGGGCATCATTTTTGATCATCTGTAAAGTAATATTTAAATCGTTTTTCATGCAGTATAATTTTAGAAATATTTTCTGGAAAGTTTTAGTGAATTTTTCAAACTAAAGATTCTCAATATATTTTTGCCAAGTTTTTATATCCTAATACACTTTTAAAAATTAACCACAAATTCCTGGGTTCAGAGACTTACTAGTGCATGAAGAAAAGGGATTGAATGTATTCATTAAATAAATCAGATGAGCTAAAAAGCTGAAAACAGCATATAAATGATAAACCTCAAACATGGACATAAACCTTAGGAGAATAAAGAAATACACTATACTTTCTATTTTACCAAAAAACCCCACAATTTTTAAAAATTCTGAACTCCCCTAATTTTCACATACTTTCATTCACAGTAATGCCATGAACATCTAGCCATATATTCTATTTTTTTTTCATAACATGAATTTTATTCTCACCTCCAGAACGGGGTTTCAATATTAAATCCATGACTTCAGCCCAAGAATTTTGTAGTATAGCTCTAAAATGAAACAGCATTTAATTTAGTTACTTTCACATGAAGATGGAATTTTTTATGTCCCAATCCGTGGAGTCAACAAATCACATTGACTTTATGTGTTTTACTAAATTTAAAAGTAAACAGAAAGCCCAATATGACATAGATTTCAAACGTAAATGCCAAAAGAACTTAAAAACAGAGAGAGGATCCTGTTCTACCCAGATTGAGCACGGCCCTTTACAGAGAAGCCAAACTCTGCCAGCCAAGTAGCTGAAGCTGTTTTATCACAACAAAGGCCCAGTTTGTTCCATGAGTATGTATTTTGTTTCTTCAGTTAAATCCTTCAAAAACACATAATAAATTTGGACCAGGGAATTTTTATATATTAAAAAAAAAAAGAGAGGAGAAAAAAACATAAGGTCTACTCATGACATTTAGTATCATTTCACACTTTTAAAATTCTATACATTTTATTAAAAAGTGTGAATACTACACAGTTATGCTTTAAGTTGCTACAGATGGTATTATCTGTAAATAAAAGTTATGTCTTTAGGTGCCTAAACTTACTTGAAACTTCTCAAAAAAATTTCTTCCTGTGTTTTTATAAACCTTCTGGCCTAATGAAACAGAATAAATACAATTTATCATTTTCTATTATTCTTATTAAACGAAAAGCCTTTTTTTTTTTTTCTGATTATAAGTTATATATGTGTCTTAAAAATGAAACAGTACATTAGAAAGTTACCTGTTATCTAATCTCTAAGAAGTTAAACAGTTAACACTTTAGAGAGTATTTTTAAAAAAAAATATATTTTATTGATTTTTTACAGAGAGAAAGAGAGAAGGATAGAGAGTTGGAAACATCGATGAGAGAGAATCATCGATCAGCTGCCTATTGCACACCCCCTACTGGGGATGTGCCCGCAACCAAGGTACATGCCCTTGACCGGAATCGAACCCGGGACCTTTCAGTCCTCAGGCCGACGCTCTATCCACTGAGCCAAACCGGTTTCGGCAGAGAGTATTTTTTAAAACTTTTTGATGCATCTATTATATAAGCATATGCAATTTTCTTTTCTTCTATTAATCTACCTTTTGCCATACAAAAGTAACATTTTGTGTAACATTTCTGATTTTGGAGTCACTCTTAGAAAGGTCTTTCCTAACAAAATATAGAAATCCTTTCTATTAATTTTTGTTTTATTTTTTCCCTCCAGTTAATTAGTATTTATATTTTTCTCATTTAAGTTAATCTATATGGGATATTTTGTATATTAAATTGTATGAAGTGTTGTTTAGTATCTGTTGATGAGATCATATGAATTTTCTTTTATTTTTTAAAAATTATTTTTTATTTATTTCAGAGAGGAAGGGAGAGCTTTTATATATATAGATATTCTCTACTGGACAGCAGTATAGCATAAGTAGGTTTATGAATACAAATATTTATTGATGGGATTCCCTTCATAGCTAGAGGGATTTCCTATTAACTAAAAGTTAACCAGAATTCTTAAAATACCGTGTTTCCCCGAAAATAAGACACCCTCCAAAAATAAGACCTACTCACAGGTTTCCTTCTGAGTGAAATATAAGGCATCCCCCCGAAAATAAGGCCCCCCTAGGCTAACCATGAGAGATTTGGTCCACTGATTCTGAAAGAAATGGAGTCACAAGAAATTCACCAGGAAATTCAGGAATTGGATTGTTATGATGATGTTCCAGAAGATGATGACATGATTGTCATTGAATAAATGAGTAAATTCTTGATACTGTAGGATTCACAGTTTGTCTGGTTTGTGTTGACAATTACCATACTACCGTACCGTATACAGTTAATAAATTTCCTTTATTTTCATTTAACAATAAATGTGTATGGTATTCTTCTGCATGGAAAAATAAGACATCCCTGAAAATAAGACCTAGCGCATCTTTGGGAGCAAAAATTAATATAAGACACTGTCTTATTTTCGGGGAAACAAGGTAGTAGGTCTTACTTCACTAATTACAATCTATACCATTTTAAAAATAAAAGTCAATAAACTGGGAAGCACTGGTTAAAGGAGATTCACAACGGTGTCATCTCTGTCAGGCTACTCTGAGTCTGAGTTACCTAACTGCTAATTGTTAGCTCACTCACTGAACCAAAATTTACCTGTAAAAAAGAAAATAAAAGCAGAATACCTGGATGGACAGTCAAGGGTGGGAGAAAAATGTACTTTTCTGGTTATATCCTTTTGAATTCTGAGTTATTATTTTACCTGTGTATGTGTTAATTCATACAAACAACAAAAATTAGGAGGCTGTGGACCAGTTAATTGTCCAAAAGGCTGACACACTGGCTCATGTGGCCCAGACACAAGGAAATCTGGAAATAATTAAAAACACCACCTGCTTCTGCCGAAACCGGTTTGGCTCAGTGGATAGAGCGTTGGCCTGTGGACTGAAAGGTCCCAGGTTCGATTCCGTCAAGGGCATGTGCTTGGTTGCGGCCACATCCCCGATGGGGGTGTGCAGAAGGCAGCTTATCGATGTTTCTCTCTCATCGATGTTTCTAGCTCTCTATCCCTCTCTTTTCCTCTCTGTAAATAATCAATAAAATATATTAAAAATAAATAAATAAAACCACCACCTGCTTCTTTTTTATGAGAGAGCTCTTTTAGACGAGAGTTAAGAACTTGAATACAAACCTTCCAACTTGATATGTGGGGACGGCTGTAGTTCCAAACCTTTGCATTCCGTAGTAGTTAATAAAACCAATCTCCTTGAGAGAGTTCATGGCTTGTTCTACTTGGTCATCAGTTCCTGTTATATTTCTGTAGGGGCCCAGATTATCCAGAGAAAAGCATTTACAGTCAAACACATTAAGGGATGCACCTCATAAATGACATGGCTTGGTTTCCATGCTTTCCCCTCGTTCCTCGCAGCTTCCTCTCTGCTTCCTGACAACTTTGATATTACTTTTTATTTAATTGTGGTAGAAGAGATGTAACATTAAATGGACCATTTTAGCCATTTCTAAGCTTGCAATACAGTGGCATTAAGGACAGTCACAATCTTGTGTAACCTTCAATGGTATCCACTTCTAGAACTCTCTCATCATCTTCTCAAACCGAAACTCTACACCCATTCAACACTAACTTTCCACCCTCCTCTCTACCCCCGGCCCAGGAAACATCCTTCCACTTTCTGGGTCTAGGATTTGCCTCTTCCAGCCCTCACACATAAGTGGAACGGTGCATTCTCCATCTTTTAACACAGTAGTAAAGGAGATGGCATCTTTCTAAAGGTGGTGCTGAGTTTTTAGAGGGGTGTCAGTACAAATACTCCGGTAAGATTTGCTCTCCCAACCCTAAGAGGCCCCACTCTGCCTTCCCTTGCTGCCATGCCTACTAGTACCAGCTCCCCTCGATGCATAACCGCTCTGTTTTTTCCTTATGAGGTCACATCGAGCATAGACGTGATCAGGCAAGACCCTTTCTGGACTGCACCGGACCCAGTTCTTTACCTGAGAACAACAGTGAAGTGATTCCCTTGAAGCTCTCCCAATTTCAGTGGGTTTTTTTGATAGCTGAAATTCCCTAGCTTAAAGTTCATCAAGCACTTGTTCAAGTGGGCAAGTCTTTGTGCAGTTATTCTAAAAAACAAAACAAAACAAAAACAAAACACATTACAACAATAATCAATAAAGCAGAGCAGGTGAGAGCATGTCAGGACCTTCATTTTCAGGGGTTTTAAAAGGCTGGGTGTTTAGGGTAGTCATGGAGGCTGGACACATTAGGCTACATTAGGTCACTCTACCAAGCCTGGGAGATGTAGCAACTCTACCTAAAAAAGGAGCTCCTGAGGATCCCAAACAAGATGAACTCAAAGAGGCCCACACCAAGACACATCATAATTAAAACGCAAAAGGTTAAAGACAAAGAGAGAAACAGTCACCTAAAAGGGAGCTCCCATAAGACCATCAGCTGATCTCTGCACAGAACTTTGTAGGCCAAAAGGGATTGGCAATATTCAAAGTGAGGAAAAGTAAGGACCTATAACCAAGATTACTCTTCTCAGCAAAGCTAGCTTTTTGAATTGAAGGACAGAAAAAGAGCTTCCCAGATAAGAAAAGGCTAAGGAGTTCATTATTACCAAACCAGTGTTATATCTGCTCACATGTCTTTCTGTTGTTCACATCTTAAGAATGATTTGAAGTCACATTTAAAAAGAGAGGGAAAGAGGAAATAACACCTTTTGGAAACTGTTACTATTATTGCATTATTAAGGAACCCACATCTATGACTGCCATGTTAATAGTGACATGTTCCTACACACCGCTCTGGACTTTCTCTTATAAACAGTGTCTTCTCTTTCAAACTCAACTGAAAACCCAGATTCATGAGGCCTCAGTCTCTGCCCTCTATTCCTGGAAGGTCCCAAAGCCAACCCTGTAGGAGGTTTTATCAAGGAGAAGATTGCTTTGTCTTCCCAGATGACAAACACTCTGCTTTGCTTTATGAGGCAGATAGCAACCCCAAACCACAGACAGGTTGGGACCTGCGCAGGCCTCAATACAGCAATATTTCTATGTTTACATAAGGAAAAAAAAAAATATATATATATATTATAAGATATTTTTACTGATTTCAGAGAGGAAGGGAGAGGGAGAGAGAGATAGAAACATCGATGAGAGAGAAACATCTATCAGCTGCCTCCAACACCCCCCTCTCCCCCAATGGGGATGTGCCCGTAACCAAGGTACATGTCCTTGACCAGAATCGAACCTGGGACCCTTCAGTCTGCAGGCCGATGCTCTATCCACTGAGCCAAACCGGTTTTGGCTAAAATAAAATCTTTATACACACACACACACACACACACACACATTTACATATATATATATATATATATATATATATATATACACACACACACACACACACACACACACACACACACAAAGAATCTGATTTGTTTTTTTAAATGAAATCCACATATATATATACACATATATATAAATGAAATCCTCTTATATACATACATACATACTGTATGTGTGTGTGTGTGTGTATACATTTTTATTGATTTCAGAGAGGAAGGGAGAGGGAGAGAGGTAGAAACACCAATGATGAGAGAATCACTGATTGGCTGTCTCCTGCACACCCCACACTGGGGACCGAGCGCACAACCTGGACATGTGACTGAGCAGGAATTGAACCGTGACCTCCTGATTCATAGGATGAGGCTCAACCATGGAGCCACGCCAGCTGGGCTGTTCTTGTTCTTCTTTTTTTAAATGAGTTGAGGTAAAGTTTATTATTTTAACCTTTATAAAGTGTATAATTCTGTGGTTTCTAATACAGTCACAAGATTGTGACACTGTCACCACTATCAAATTCCAGAACAATTCCATTACCTCTAAAAGAAACCTTATACTCCTTAATCCCATTCCCTCTCCCTGCAGCCTCTGGAAACCACCAATCCTCCTTCTGTCTCTACAGATTTCTCTATTTTGGACATTTCATCTGAATATAATCATATAACGTGGCTTTTTGTATCTGATTTCTTTTACTTAGTACAATGTTTTTTAAGATTCATCCATGTGGTTGTATCTATCCGTACTTCATTTCTGTTTTGGCAGAATCATATTCTGCCTATTCTTGAATATACAACAGATGTGTATTTCCAAATCCCACTAGCATAGCAGAAAGCAAGAGCTATATTCAGTTCTTGTTGGTCTGGGTGCTCCTGGAGAACAGCTGAGATGGAGTTGACAATATCTTCACAAAATTGTTCACAGTTTTAACTTTGATGACCCTGGATCCGGCTTCTTGGTTGTAAACTCATAGCCAATTCTGTGACTAAGCTGGCAATACCAAAATCTCACTTTTAAATGCCAACTTAAGCAGCATGTCACACAAAAGGCCTTTATTAACAAAGCCAGGGAAATACTGGCTCAGAAAGGAGACTGAGAGGGAGAAGCAGGAAAAGAAACAAATCATTCTGAACGAAGCTGTGCCCGCTTGAGATCCTATTAAAATTACTGGGTGACTTTGGAGAGCTGCATGAAGCTGGGGGAAAAAATGCAGCTTATCCCCAGGATTGGCCGATGCAGCTGCAGTGAAATCCTTGCATGACAGAGTGGATTTCTCCTGTGCAACAGTGTTCAGGGGAAAGGCCCATCTGCCCAGCCCCACATCATTAAGCAAAGTAAGCCTGCATCTGTAAGATAAGCGCTATGGGCTTTCCACAGGCCAGCAGTGAGGTGTCTAATGTAATTTCTTACTATCGACAGATGATAAAGGCAACAAAGGTTTAAAGACAGATCAGCCTTGTGATGAAGTGTGACACCTGGTGGCTGACCAAGAAGACAATAAATACCTTCACTCTTCAAATATTCAAAAATTTCACAGCATATATAATGCAATATAATTAATGAAGTGCCTTTTTTTTTTTACTTTTAAATAGGCAAATGACATTTATTTATTTATTTATTTATTTATTTATTTAATACGTTTTATTGATTTTTTACAGAGAGGAAGGGAGAGGGATAGAGAGTTAGAAACATCAACCAGCTGCCTCTTGCACACCCCCTACTGGGGATGCGCCCGCAACCAATGTACATGCCCTTGATCAGAATCGAACCTGGAACCTTTCAGTCCACAGACCGACGCTCTATCCACCGAGCCAAACCAGTTTCGGCAAATAGACAAATGACTTTTAAAAATGTCGACACATGATTGGTCTAAAGAACCAATGTGGAGAATTCTAGAGAAGCAGGATAAAGATAGGTACCACCTTTCTACAGAACAATTAGGGTTTCCTACTGAAAACCCAGAATTTCACATTCCCTTTAAATCAGTAATTCCACTGCCCTAGCCGGTGTGGCTCAGATGGGAGAACATAGTCCCATGCACCTAGAAGTCACCAGTTTGACTCCTGGTCAAGGTACATGCCTGGGGTTTCAGACTTGATCCTCAGTAAGGAGAATGCAGGAGTTTGCAGATTAATGTTTCTTTCATCAACATTTCTCTCACTCTCTCCCCCTCTTCCTCTAAAATCAATGAACAGAAAAAAACACTTTAAAAAAAATCAGTAGCCAAAACTGGTTTGGCTCAGTGGTAGAGCATCGGTCTGCGGACTGAAAGGTCCCAGGTTCGATTCCAGTCAGGAGCATGTACTTTGGTTGCGGGCACATCCCTGGTAGGGGGTGTGCAAGAGGCAGCTGGTCAATGTCTCTCTCTCTAGCTCTATATCTCTCTCCCTTCCTCTCTGTAAAAAATCAATAAAATATATATTTTTAAAAATCAGTAATTCCAGGGGGGAACAGGAGCGGGCTGGAAGAGGTTAATGGGGGGAAAAGGAGGACCTATGTAATACTTTCAACAATAAAGATTAAAAGAAAAAAATTCGGTAGTTCCACTGCTAAGTTTATCTTAATATAAGTATTACAGGTATGTGCCAAAATTCAGCTACCAATATGTCTGTCATGGAATTGCTTATGATAGCAAGAAATGGGAAACAATATAAACATCCAGAAACAAAGTAATCCTTCATAAATTAGGATATGTCCATATATTTAAGTATCTTTTCCTATGTAATATAATGATTTTACTAACAGGGAAAGAGGTGCATCATTTATTGTTCACAGGAAAAGGACTTTATGTAAATAGTCACACTTTATGTAAATGTTTTGGCTTATGAGAGAAAATATGCCAAGTTATGAACAAAGCAATCTCTGAGGGAGTACGATTATGGCAGAACTATCATTTCCACCTGATTTCTTCTGTGTTGAAAACAAAACTAACCAACTTAAATTTTAATTTAGGTGAAAAATTCACAGAGCCAGGCAGAAAGAACAGGACTTGTCCACAGCATTACTTTAGAGAGCAAAGAGATGGCAACAAGCCCCCCGTGTCCCACACCCCCAGCGTATGGGCAGCCTGAGCTTTCAGGCCTGGCGCTCACCCGTTCTGCAGAGTTGCTGGCAGCCCTGGCCCATTTCCTACTGAGGCTGTTCCAAAACCTTCACCCTCTTCTCAAGTTCCCTTCCCCATGCCTGCCCGCTTCCCTCTTAACAGATGCCCACATGCCATGTGTCACAGGAGGAAAAAACTAGGCAGGAAGGTAGGAGCACCACCATTTCAAGTGTTTCCTCCTGAGTCTCTCTCAAACACATCGCATCTGCACACACCACTGTCATGGAGAGAACACGCTCTCCCTCTGCTTTACTGCCACAGCATACCTCTGTCCCAGGCCAGGGGGTAAACGGACTGGAGAACCCGTTATGATGCAAGCAGGAGCTCAATCCCCGGTTCTAATGAATCAGAAAAGTGATGGGAAAGAAGCCAGATTGTGGGGTAAAAAGGAGATGCCACGTCTAATTCATTATGAAAAGATAGGGGGATTGCAAATAAATTAAGTATTTATTTTAAGTAGGGACAGCCAGCACAGATGTCTTATTTATTTATTTATTTATTTATTTATTAATTAAAAATATTTTTATCAATTTTTTTAGAGAGGAAGGGAGAGGGATAGAGAGTTAGAAACATCGATGGGAGAGAAACATCAATCAGCTGCCTCCTGTACATCCCTCACTGGGGATGTGCTCACAACCATGGTACATGCCCTTGACCGGAATCGAACCCAGGACCCTTGAGTCTGCGGGCTGATGCTCTATTCACTGAACCAAACCAGCCAGAGCACAAATGTCTTATTTTTAATCCTATACAATAAAAGCCTAGCAATCAAATGCAGAATGACCAGAACAACCAGTCCACCAGTCACTATGATGTGCACTGACCACCAGGGGGCCGACACTCAATGCAGGGGCTGCCCCTGGTGGTCAGTGTGCTCTCACAGTGGGAGTGCTGCTGGGCTGACCAGGATGAGTGGTGCTCCCACAGCGGGAGCAGCCGCTCAGAGGGCAGGTCCACAGCCACTTGTCTGACAGGGATGAGCAGTGCTCCCACAGCAGGCCAATCCCCACAGGCCACGCCCCTCACCAGCGCACGATCCTGTGCACCGGGCCTCTAGTTATATGATAACTAACATAAGGCAAAGTATACATATTAAAAATATACAAGTTTTGCTGAAACCAGTTTAGCTCAGTGGATAGAGTGTCGACCTGAGGACTGAAAGGCCCCAGGTTTGATTTTGGTCAAGGGCACGTACCTTGGTTGTGGGCACATCCCCAATAGGGTGTGCAAGATGCAACTGATTGATGACTCTCTCTCATCGATGTTTCTAACTCTCTATCCCTCTCTCTTCCTCTTTGTAAAAAATCAATAAAATATTTTTAAAAATACTAAAAAAATAGATATATATACAAGTTTTAATATATGAATAAACTCATGAAACTATCACCACATTCAAGGTAATGAACATGTATGTGCATCACCCCCAAGTTTCCTCCTGCCCGTTTTCCTCGTCCTCCCAGCATTCCTCACCTCAGGGGTGCACTCGGATGAAAGCCTTTACCTCTGCTGAACTGACTGAGTTCAGACTCCTGGTCTTCCTCCTCAGGATATGGCAATACCTCCAAAATCTCCAGTTTCAGTTATATTGCTTTACCCACAACTCATAATCCTGCCTCTAAACACAACTTCCTGTGTAGATCAAGTCCAACACCCTGAATATGACATATAGGGCCCTTCACATCTGAATCCTGTCTACCCCCAAGCCTATTTCTTGCTGTGCTCCCACACAACTAAAGTATGTGCCAGGTACCAAATGTGCTATGTTCCCAATTCCATCCCAGTGTCTGTTCACAAGCTGTTTTCTTAGCTTGGAACAAACAACCCTAGACCTGTCCCAGCCCCAGGAAACTCCTACCCATCCTTCTAGACCAGTGGTTCCCATCCAGGGGCAAGTTTGCCCTTCACGGGAAAATGGCAATGTCTGGAGACATTTTTGGTTGTCAGAGTTGGGTGGTGGTGGGGAATGATACTGATATCTAGTGGATAGAGAGCAGCCAGGGCTGCTGCTAAATGTCCTGCAATGTACAGGATGACCCTGCAACAGAATTATCTAGTCCAAAATGTGAACAGTAAAAAAATTGAGAAGCCCTAATTTAGATTAAAACTTTAGCATACCATTTTCTGAGAAAACCTTCCCTGGCTGTCACCAACAATGAGTCCCTGGCTTTGCTGTCAGATCTATCCTACCACCACCAATATACTTCTATTTCAGCATTAAGCTCACTGTGTAACAGGTTCTGATTTACTTGTCTGCTCTACTAAATAACTGCTTCAAAAGCAGAGACCATCTTTTTCATCTGCATATCTACAGGGTATAACAAAAGTGTTCATTCACTGTTTTCAAATAAAATTTTAAGTAACTTATCCTATATAATAAAAGACTAATATGCAAATTGTCTGAATGGGGCAACAACTGGTCGCTATGATGCAGACACTCAATGCAGGAGCTGCCCCCTGGTGGTCAGGATGCACCCACATGGGGAGCACCACTCAGCCAGAAGTCAGAAGTCTCACAGTTGGCGAGAAGTCAGAAGTCAGAAGTCAGAAGGCTCACAGTTGGCGAGCACATCGGGTGGTGGCAGGAGCTAAGGATGATTAGGCAGTCGGACATCCCCCGAGGGCTCCTAGACTAGGAGAGGGCAAAGGGTGGGCTGAGGGACCCAAATTTTAAGCACCGGGCCTCTAATTTTTAATAACGAATGAACAAGAGAGAGCGAAAGATGCACTATACTCATGGATCTACCACAAAAATCCGTTAACATCACACAAATAATACCTGTGTGCTATAAAAACTTTGGGAAGTACAGACAAGCAAGCAAGAAAAGAAAAAGAAAAACAACTTTTGAACAGGGAGAGATACCATCTAACGATTGGAGAGAAACACCCCACAAAGCAAATGTGAGGCTTCTGAAAGGTGGTGCTAGGATTTTGCAATGTGAACCCCAGTATGTGCTCTCTACTTACTTGAGAACAGCAATCTCTTGGACAGTGATGGCCCGTTTATCTTTGGTCCCCATGTAGGAGAATATGTTTGGCTTGACTCTGGAAGGACAGAAACAAAACCATCCGAAGTAGTATACCAGTAAGAAAGCACATTTTTCATAACTTAAGATTCAAAATATACTTAAAATCATAATAGATTAATAAGGAGATACAACTTAAAAACATACCCAGAAAAGCATAAATGCAACATGAGAATGTAAGTGATGCCTGAACAACCCCCTAGCAATGCTTGACTTAACATGTGTGTGGCGCTAAATAAGTAACATACGGTTTAAAGACTTAGCTGGCCAGTAATAAGAAAAGAAATAATGCATATCCTGTTAATCATATGCAGTGCATTACACTACATAGTTGTGAAGGTTAAAAAAAAAAAACCCACAAAAAAACCAAAACACCTCATTCTAGCTATATAATGTGCCACTCTGAGAACTTTGTATCTTCAATTTAAAAAAAGTCTATGATGATATGAACTTTGTGAATAGACATGCTATTTCTTTGAATTAAAAAGCCAAATGCTAATGCTGGGATCTGAACAGTTTTGCAACGAAGCTATAGGTAAGCTAGTTTGCTAAGACATAGGTTATAAAAACTGCTCCATACTAACTGGAGAAAAACAGGAGGAATTTCTTAAACTCTGAGCAATCCTCAACCCAGCCCTCAGAGGAAGCCCTCCACACCGCCTCCCCTTCCCTGTGACGCCGTGTCTATCCTCTCGGGCTCAGGTGCAGGCAAGGCACCACAACCCTCTCCCAGAGAGCTAGCAACCAGAGCGAAATAAATGTTACCTAACAGAGTGCTGTGTCCTGGGCTGAGCGGGGTTCCCCCCAAATGCCTATGATGCAGCCCTGCCTCTAGGCACTTCTTAAAACATTTGAAGACCGAACCTTTAAAGACATGATTAAGTTAAAATGAGGCCATAGGACGGGCCCTCATCCAATCGGGACTGGTGTCCTAGTAAGAGGAGGAAATTTGGACACACACGGAAACTCTGGGGACACGACACACAGGAAAATGCCATGTGAGGACACAGAAAGGTGGCCACCTGCCGACGAAAAAAACCCCAAACCTATACCACCTTGACTGACACTTCTCGCCTCCAGAATGGTGAGAAAATCCGTCTGCGCCTGTGGCTTTTTGTTATGGCAGCCCCAACACGACCCACCTTGTTTAAACTGGGTTAAATATATAGTAGAAAGCAAATCTGTATTGAAAAGGCATTTGCTGTGGTGCCTGTACCCATTTCTTAGAAAATAAAATCAACTCCTTCAGCACCTGGCCCATCCTCAGAGTGTCTGCATTCCTATGAGGAAATCCGACTGGTCTCGGCCTTTCCATTGCCTCATAGTTTAGTGAAACAAACCTCTGCAGCCCCATCACAGTGTAGGCTTCGGAGAAGAAAGGTAACCTTATGTTCAGCTGAGCAGACTGGTTACTCACTACTACGTGTGAACAAGTTACTTATGGAATTTTCATCTTGAATCATTGGCAATATGCAGGGAGATTTTTAAAAAATTAAATCATGCCGAAACTGGTTTGGCTCAGTGGATAGAGCATCAGCCTGGGGACTGAAAGGTCCCGGGTTCAATTATGGTCAAAGGGCATGTGCATTGGTTGCGGGCACATCCCTGGTGTGGGGTGTGTAGGAGGCAGCTGGTCAATGTTTCTCTCTCATTGATGTTTCTAGCTCTCTTTCTCTCTCCTCTCCCTTCCTCTCTGTAAAAAAGCAATAAAATATATTTTTAAAAAAATAAAAAAATTAATTCACCTACTGTGTAAGGAAACTGTAATTAGGAGGCATATTTGCTACCTGTTTGCCTATTTTCCCACTCCTTTCTTATTAGCTTGGAAAGAAGAAAATGAATGGGCACATTTTGACTTTGTATAGTGACAAGAACAAGATACGCACCTTAAGTATTTGGACAGCACGTTAATAGCATCCATGGTGTCTTTGTTCTCCTTGTACAGTACAAAGTGGCAGTAGCTTCCCCTAGATTTTGGCCAAGAATGTTTTCTTGGATCTTAAAAACAAAAGAATTAAACGTTATAGACGCTGCAATAAACGTTATCTGAGTTTTCCCCCCCTTATGAAACCCTAGTTCATTGTTCGCTGGAGAACCTTTGAGTAGAGAAATCAGATCTAGCCTGACAGGAAGTGCAGGTGAAGTGGTTGCAGCTGTGTGGACTCTAAGTATTAAACGTTTTGTGACTGGATACTAACATTACCTGATCATATTTAAAATCAAAAGCTGAAGGCAGGCGGTGTGACAGGTGACTAAGACTAACCGACAACCTCCACGCGGCAGTCACTTTAAAGCACACGCAGGACCGGGGGGCCGACGGGCTCTCGGAACGCATGCAGGCCGGAGGGAACCCCCCGGCGCTGCCTCGCATCCCGGGGTGCACACACACGGGCTGGACGCCTGAGACGGGACAGGATGGAACTTGCGAGGAGCTGCCTCAGGGACACATTTAGGTTTTCCGAAGGTCACCTCCATCACAAAGCAGCTAAAACTGATGGTTTACAGAGAGAGCAGCTGGCATTCAAGACCTAACTGCCATTTTTGGGGAAAAGGAGGTGTTAACAGGTAAGCCAGGTGTAAATGTTAACTTCTGAGCTACCGTTACTTCGCTTGCTGGGCTTTTTTGGAAATAAACATTTCAAGACTTTGGAGAAACTGGTTTTTTTTTTTTTTAACACTTCTTTTATATAACATTTCCATTATCATATAATATATAGGCACACGTTTAAGCAATATTAAGATTTAGACTTAAGCGGCCCAACGGGTATTTAAAAAAAAAAAAAAAATCAACACTTTGGGAAAAATATGTAAATCACAACTGCACTTCCCAGACATACAAGAATACCCGTGAGTCTCGGGTGACACACAGCTGCAGTTGTTAATTGAACACATCTAATTTACTCAGTGTCTGTCACTTCTATGAGAGAAAAACTGAAAAAGTATTTCACACAATCCCTAGGGAAGTGCCTGCTTTTAAAAACGGTCCTTTGTCTTTGTCCCTAAAATCGTCCATTAGCATGAATTCATGCATCCCTCTCAGAAACCTGAGAAACTTCCAGGAGGGAAGCTAAAATGTAAAGAGCAAAAGAATCAATAAAGCATCTGGGAAAACGGCCAGAGCACGGAGGCTCAGTGAGTTGCTTTTTCTTTCTGGTAAGTATGACTGTGCGTCTTTTCCGCCTTAAACAGAAACGTTTAACAAGTGTTTCTTTGGCTCTCGGTGTGAGTTCCTCACAACTCATCCTCAGAAAATTGCAAATGGGAATATTATTTTTGGTTTCCCTTCCAGATCACTACAGTTAAGCAAAGTTGTCTACACTTGGCACTTGTGACAAAAACCAGTGGCGTTTCATTTCGTCTACATGAAACGCCAACCGCTCTTACCTGCTGCAGTTCTGACCTCTGTCCAAATGCACAGCGTAAAGAGCACAAGAGAGCAACGTTTAATTTATAGGAAATAATACTAACGTGCTTTAGAGGTGAACATGCAAATGATCGCATGGAAAGTTTCTACCAGGGACTTGGACAGCACCTGGTAGAAGGCGGTGGGTTAACAGCCATGTAGACATTGACAATGGAATGTCGCAGAGGCAAACGGTGAACAAGCAGAGAACTCACCTACAGGTACAAGCCTCCCTGCCTCAATCCCCTCACAATCGTCTGTCAGGTCATCCTCAAAGCTGCACTGTCTCTACCCACTGGAAGTAGCAAAAGGTTTAGGACTGGATGCAAGGCCCTGGCCAGGGAGCTCAGTTGGTGAGAGTGTCAGCCTAGTATGCCAAGGTTGTGGGTTCGATTCCCAGTCAGGGCTCATACAAGAGTCAAACAATGAAGGCATAAATAAATGGAACAAAAAATTTATGTTTCTTCCTCTTTCTCTGCTTCCTTTCTGTCTCTAAAATTAATTGGGGGGTGGGGGTGGGGGAAGAAGTTCTAGCTGGTTTGGCTCAGTGGATAGAGCGTCGGCCTGTGAACTGAAGGGTCCCGGGTTCGATTCTGGTTAAGGACACATGCCCGGATTGCAGGCTTGATCCCCAGTGTGTGTGTGTGTGTGTGTGTGTGTGTGTGTGTGTGTGTGAGGGGGAGTGGGGTGCAAGAGGCGGCTGATCCGTGATTCTCTCTCATTATTGATGCTTCTGTCTCTCTCACCCTCTTCCTTCTTCTCTAAAATCAATAAAAATATACATGCAAAATGCTAAAATGCTTCCCCACCTAGAGATTTTAGAGATTGTGTTCTTAAATATGGGAGGACATGTACAGAAATGCTCTTTGTGATTCACATTTGGTGGTGAGATTGCAAGTAATTATTGCTTTGCTTTGTGTTTTATGAGTTTCCTATAGTGAGTTACAAATATTTTTTATTTGAAAAAATGTGAAATTATTATGAAAAACAGTTCTTAAGCCAATAGATTCAAAGAGATTTAAGAGATGATTGATATAATGGGATTAATATACTACCCCCTTCATTTACGTGCATATCTAAAAATGTCCATAAAAAAAAAAAAGTTAAAAATATATTTGTGGTAAAGGTTGATGAAGTATAGCTACATTTTCCTTTAACTAATACATTTCCTTTCGGTAGTACATTCACAATAAACCAAAAATGGCAAAAAAATAAATGAAGCCAGAAGACTAAAAAACTAAATGTTCAAAAAACAAACAAATAGCCGGGACCGGTTTGGCTCAATGGATAGAGCATCGGCTTGGGGACTGAAGGGTCCCGGGTTCGATTCCGGTCAAGGGCATGTACCTTGGTTGCGGGCATATCCCCAGTAGGGGGTGTGCAAGAGGCAGCTGATCGATGACTCTCTCTCATCGATGTTTCTAACTCTCTATCTCTCTCCCTTCCTCTCTGTAAAAAATCAATAAAATATATTTAAAAAAAAAACAAAACAAAAAAACAAAAAAAACAAACAAACAAATAAAAAAAACCCTAAATGCTATAAAACCTTAAGAGTATGACAACTGATTATGAGTTTTGGCTCACAAGCATGCGTCTGTTCTTTGTTTTGTTAACCACCTGAGGTTATTTTTTCCCATTGCTTTTCAGAGAGTGGAAGAGCGGGGAGGAGGGGGCGAAAAACATGTGTGTGAGAGAGACACATCCACTTACTGCCTCCCACACTCACCCCAAAGAGTGGGGTGGGGAGGAGCAAACTCGCCAGGTATGTGCCCTTGATGGGGGATCGAACCCGACACCTTTGGTGCATAGGCTGACACTCTAACCACTGAACACACTGGCCAGGATGAGCATGCATCTTTTATTAGCAAATCCAAGCACTGAGCATGCATATCATTACCTCCTCTGCAAATACCAGATGCAAGGATTCTTTTTCTAAGTGCATTCGGTATACAAAATATTAAGCATATGCATTGATTAACAGAAAATCTATGAGTATAAATTTATTTCTGGGTAGTCTGTTTAACTTTATAAACCCCCAAATCCCTAAAATGCTAAATAGCACATGTATAGCTTTACAATTTAAAATAACTTTCAGAATGCTTGAGACATTCTAATTTAAAATGTTAATGCAGAGAAGCCTCAGGCTGAGAAAATAGGAAGCGGCCTTCTGATGGTCTGATATGGCAGCCCTCGTCTAGTAGAAATAGAAACCAAACAAGAGAAATGTTCAGGAAGATTCATGAACCCTGGACAGAGACCCTCATGAATAAGGAAGAAAAAAAAAAAATGTTTGTAGCTCAAGAAAGATGACAGGAGGGGGTAGCATGCAGAACATTCTTTCCTTCTTAGTCAAGGCTCTGTCCAGTGCTGCACCCCTGCACGCCAACCTTCCGGCTTCCTCAGGGGTCCTGCTCCATCATCCCACTCCTCCCGGAATTTTCACCCTCCCTCGACTGGCTCTTCCTTCCGTACATCAACATGGTCAGGGCTCTTCCCCTTTACTTACTTACTTATTTATTTTTTAGGGCTCCCCTTTATAAGGCAATCTTATGTCTCCCTCTCCTTAACCACGTCCCTTTCCTTTCTCCTCCTCGTGAGAGCTTATTTGAAAAAGCAGCCTGTATTTACTGCCTTCCCCCTCAGCCCACTGTGTACACTGGTTTCCAGCTTATCCCACGGAAACTGCTCTGGCAGGCACCGATGATTTCCATGTTGTAAATCCTGGCGGACACGTTTCAGAGCTCCGTTCTGCCGGACCTACCTGTCACATTTCCACTGCTACCCACTCTGGCTACCGGAATGCCATCACACGAGTCTCTCCCAGAGTTTCCTCTTCACCCGCCTGGCTCTCCCTCCTGAGTCTCCGTGGAATCCCAGCCCAGGTATCCGCCAGGGACGGAGAACCTCTACGTATCACCCGGCAGAACTTTGTTTTGTTTTTTTCACTTAAGTCTTTGAAAAGTTCTCAGAGGTACTTGGAACGTACATGAGCTATCCCAAAACATAAATCAATTTACCCGATTAGATGATTTAATAATAATTACATGTTTCCAAAAAAACAACAAAAAAAACCCACTATAGGGATGCTCTGATAGATACATCTATGTGCCATATCTATCAGGCTGGATGTCTAACTTGAAGTAGTTGGTGACGTTTGGGCACCACGATTCAGAACCCATGATGCCTATGGTTTAGGACGCACGCTCTGTTTGAGAAAACATTGAGAATTTGTATCAGGGTTTGGTAGTAAATGGACTCTGAAAACATTATAAATGTAGATTTGCAATGAAGATTTAAAAGCTAATTAATTCAGCCCTAGCCGGTTTGGCTCAGCGGATAGAGCATCAATCTGCGGACTAAAAGGTCCCAGGTTTGATTCCAGACAAGGGCACATGCCCAGATTGCGGGCTCGATCCCTAGTGGGGAGCATGCAGGAGGCGGCCAATCAACGATTCTCTCTCATCACTGATGTATCTATCTCTCTCCCTCCCTCTACCTTTCTCTCTGAAATTAATAAAAATATATTTAAATTAAAAAAAATAAAAGCTAATTAATTCAAATGCTAGGCAGGGTGGCCCAGGAGAAGAAGGTGTCATGGGTATCAGGTTCTATTTTATTTATTATTATTATTATTATTTTTTTACTTTTTAATTTTTTTTTAAATTTTATTGATTGGTATCAGGTACTATTTGCAGGGGCATGAACAATATTCTCTGGATACCGGCTCTCCCTGCCTTCCCAATGGTGATTACTTTAAGCCACTCTCACTCGCGGGTGGGGATCTAGATCTGTGAGAGATGAATGCAGGTTCCCAAGAGCCTGTCTGGGTCTAGGAGGAGATTGAGAGGAGAGCTCAGAGGGAGACCTCTCACCCCACTTCGCTAAATGCCACCACACCTCAGGCCTGAGAGGTGCGAGCAGTGATCCAACCTAACCTGCCTTCGTGCTTCTTTTTAAAGGGAAAAGCCCATTATTTTACTGAAGATGTGCACAGGGAGATGGGGAGGGTGGTGCATGTCACAAGGAGCTCAGCATCTCACCGGGAATTTCTTTCTTTTTTTTTTTTTTTTAAATTATATTTTATTGATTTTGTACAGAGAGTAAAGGCGAGAGATAGAGAGTTAGAAACATCGATGAGAGAGTCATCGATCAGCTGCCTCTTGCACACCCCCTACTGGGGATATGCCCGCAACCAAGGTACATGCCCTTGACCGGAATCGAACCCGGGTCCCTTCAGTCCCCAAGCCGATGCTCTATCCATTGAGCCAAACCGGTTTCGGCTCACTGGGAAATTCTTAAGGGAATGTCTTTGGGGAAAAAAAAAAAAGAAAAATGGTGGGTGTGGCATAAAGCAGAGAAAATGTAGCTAAAGACAGAGCCTGAGAGACCTGGTGCCATTCATTCCCTTGAGAAGGAAGGGGTGAGAAAACGGCGCTGTGGCCTCCAAGGCCCTCGCTCCCCTCCTGGAAGACCACAAGCAACCCCTAAGAAACAACGATCACTCTCAAGAGGTGCCCCGCCAAAGAAAGTCAGGCTTTACCTTTTCCAGTTTGCTTCCTCAAGACCACACTCGGCAGAACAAGACCCTGACTTTGCTTTTTGCCTTTGCGAGAGGGTGGCTGACCGACACGCACGGCCTCTCGTAAGGAGCGTCTCCCTGGCAGCCCTTCTCAACCTGGGTCCCAAGGCATTGGACGGAATGGAGCAAGTCACCTTCTCTTCTCCCCATCTAGAATAGCTGCCCAGCTACAAGCTAATCGTGGGAGGATGGAAAAAAATAGTCACTCGGACCATATTCCACTGGGCTGAATTCTCCTGAACAATTCTGGCTGAAGAGAGACTACTACTAGGTAATATTTTATACTATTGACTCAGACATCAAAGTAACATACAGCAACCACACCATTAGTTTGTGGAACTGGAAGTATGTTAACAACACGTAACTGCAAGTAGTTTCGGAACATCTGATCTCACTTTTCCTTTTTTTTGGCATCCACCGAGAAGTGGCCTCCAATCTCCTTTTCCTTCTCCCCAACTGCTCAAGGTTTCTCATTTCTGTTACCATCCATACTTACTGATCTCACTATATTATTTTCTCAGGCATAGCTGAACCTAATTTCTGCCCATGTGTCTTATATCCTTTCACTTCACTAGAACCATAGTTAAAAAACCACAAAGGTTTCGTACATTCAGAGCATTAACCTAAGGAAATATGACCAAGCATTAATGCTTTGAACAGTCTTTTTTTTTTTTTTTTTTTTTAAATTTGGTCTAACAAATATATCCAGAAGTAACTCCACTAATAGATACCATTCCTAATAGGGGAGGAGGAGGAAGAAATAATTTTTTCTTACTGTAATTTTCATTAAAATTGTAACTGTTGATTTGACAAGGAAAAACTATCTACTATTTCTTAAGGTTATATACAAGTAGAAATTGTCATGGCTGTAGAAAACACATCCTATATGATAAAAGGCTAATAGGCAAATCAACTAAATGGTGTAACAACTGGTCGCTATGACCACCACGAGCTGCCCCCTGGTGGTCAGTGTGCTCCCACAGGGGGAGCACCCGTCAGCCAGAAGCCCTGAGCCGGGTTCACGCCAGCGGCAGTGGTGGGAGTCTCTCCGGCCTCCGTGGCATCGCTAAGGACCCTCGGGATGTGGGGGGAGAGGACCTAAGCCTTCAGTCTGACATCCCCCGAGGGCTTACGACCGTGAGAGGGCACAGACTGGGCTGAGGGACCCCTAGGCCTCCCCTCCACCCCCCAAGCCCAGTGCATGAATGTCATGCATCGGGCCTCTAGTCAGAACATAAACATCAGGGATTCACTGAAAACACACCCATGTCAAATGAATGATACACAATGAAAGTTGGGCTTAGGCAAAGGGGTGCTTTTTCTATATATCTCGTGGTTTTTCTTTTATTATTTTTTCTGTGGTTTTTCTATGTGAGTGAAGAAAAATACAGTTGGAAAGCCAGCAGCTCTTTCAAGATAAGAACTTTGCTAAAAAATATACTATTAGGATAGGTGACAAGCATTTTCTGTTCACCTGAAAGCTTTCATCTCTCCATTAAGAACACAGAGTGAGCAACAGCCTTTCATTTTCTTCTTGAATTGCCCACTCTGCTCTTCAGGGGACAGATAAAATTCCTAAGACCTCTCTCAGGCACCACTGTAATTTCAGCAAATCTTTTCTCACACAAACGACCTAACGCCCCCTATCAGACAGACATTCTATACGATGGCTCCACCATCTGAAATGATATTATCCACCCTCTTTGAAGAAGTGACGTGATCAATATCCTTCTTTGAACAACAGCAAAGTAGAGGAGGGGCGGACCTGCCTCTGGGGCTCGCCAGGCAGGAGAAATGCCAGGTCACTCACGTACTTACTTGCCAGAGCCTTCTTCCCAGCGGCATGGTAGGCTACAATATATTTCTTCCCCTCTCTGTCCTCTGTTTTTGTCTCTAGTCCTGGAAACAGAGACTTAATTGCTTGATGGATGACAGTTCTTTTCTCTTTGGTGTCCTCAACAACCTATCAAAAGCATAGATAATGATATTACACATTTAACAAACATGAAATAGAGAAATTATACTAATGAATGAGATAAGACACTACTCATTTTATTAGCTAGGTGAAATAACGAAAGGACACAGGTGTGATTTCAGAAATCTTTTAGACCGCCGAAACCGGTTTGGCTCAATGGATAGAGCGTCAGTCTGCGGACTGAAAGGTCCCAGGTTCGATTCCGGTCAAGGGCATGTACAATGGTTGCGGGCACATCCCCGGTAGGGGGTGTGCAGGAGGCAGCTGGTTGATGTATCTCTCACATCAACGTTTCTAGCTCTCTATCCCTCTCCCTTCCTCTCTGTTAAAAATCAATAAAATATATATATAAAAAGAAAAGAAATCTTTTAGACCTTCACAGTACGCAAGCACAACGAGCCTATTGGTGGCGCATGTCCATATACCAGGCACTGTGCCAAGCACTTTGCAGACGCTCCCTCGGGGACTCTGCTGGACCAGCACTTCAGGGCTCACAGACGGAAATGCAGGGATGGCAGAAACTCAACGCCCTCGAATAGTCCAACCCACAATTGCCTCATAATGAGTTTTATATGACTCATTTTGTAATGACGTGCTAGAACATTTGTTCACAATAATAATTAAAAAAATCAACATCAAGAAAATATAAACTTATAATGGTTTTTCAATTTTTGAATGGGTCTCACATTAAGAAATACATTTCACATCTGGATTCAACAGTCGGAAGTAAGTATGTGTACATATCTTATTAACAATTAAAAATTATTTTTAAAGAAATAATACTTATTTGGACCCTAACTATGTACAATATACTATAATTTTCTATTTTATTTTATTGCATTAAAAAAAGGTAAGATCCATTAAATTGGGTCTATGACCCACTAATGGATGAAACATCAATGAGAGAGAATCATCGATCAGCTGCCTCTTGCACATCCTCTACTGGGGACATGCCTGCAACCAAGGTACATGCCCTTGATCAGAATTGAACCCGGGACCTTTCAGTCTGCAGGCCTGACACTCTATCCACTGAGCCAAACTGGTTTCGACCTGAAACATTTAAAAAAAAAAACACTTTTTTGGCCACGGTTTCTGTGGGTAGTGGTATCTGTTAGTGACAAAAACATTTTTTTAGTGTAAATAATGCCCTTTTAGATAAAATAGAACATCATTCTTTTGTTAACTACTATGATTTTTCCAACAGACACTTAACAACATCTACCCCCAAAAAAGCAATGCAAAACCTCTACAACCTTTTCATATGTTTCTTTACTACTCACCTCAATGGCAACACTGGTTTCCTTATTTTTAAAAAGCTGAAGCTCTTCTAAACGCTGCTTTTCCTCAGCTGTCAAAACTGTAAATAGGTCTTCTGGAGGATCCTTTTAAATAACCACAAAAACTCCCAATGAGTCACACACAGAATTCAAGGCTCTAAAAAACGCTACTTTTATACAGAAGGTGACTTTTGCCAGAGAGTGGGCTCCTACCTCCTCATCCACGGGGACGGACAAGTCATCCAAATGGCTGATGCGCCCATCTTTTCCTATTTCGTGGACAACAAAGTCAGAGTATCTGACGAAAAGAAAACACAAACTTTCAGAGCATTAGCATTTTGTTTCCTGTTAATTTTAGGAAACAGTCTGACAACAGTAAGCCTTACAAACTCAATATAGAAAAATCCGTTGTTTCTATATGCTAACAATAAACTATCAGAAAGAAAAAAGAAAAATAAATAAAATAAAATAGCTAGGAATAAACTTAACATAGGTGAGAGGAAGGAGCCCGATTCCAGGGTGTGTCACCCAAGAACTGCCCTGTAGCAATCCGAGACCCCTCGGGGGATGTCCGAGAGCAGGTTTCGGCCCGATCCCCACAGGCCAGGCCAAGGGACCCCACTGGTGCACAAATCCACGCACCAGGCCTCTGGTTTCTTTATAAAGAACTAATATAACTAAAATAACTTTGTACATAAATGAAACATACCTTTCTTTTAAGATTCCCGAGAATCCTTGATGAGAACTTACAAACTTGGTGATGCCTACATCAAGTTCAGTGAGTCCATGCTTCATCATGTCTGCAAAACTCTCAGCTTCCTCTTCCTCCTCACCCTCCTCTGAAAGGCCATCTTCCTCCTCCTCTTCCTCTTCTTGCAGCTGGGCATCAGAATTTCTTTTACTCTTTCCAGCACTTACAGCTTCAGGTAGCGCAGGCACATTTTCACAGCGGGGTGGAGAGTTATTTTCTATCCCATCCTGACCTTTGGTTAGCCAGCCTTCCGAGACCTTCTGTCTTTTTGCCTCCTCAGCTGGGGCCAGATTGTCATTATCTTCAACAGCGAGGGATCCACGTTTCAGCGACACACCAGTCATTTCTGTCATCTCCATTTTTAAGGCTCCAAGAAAACCTTTTGGGAATACAGAGTAGAAAAGTAATAATCACTTCTTTAATTAAGTGGGTTCCAGCCGAGACCAGTTTGGCTCAATGGATAGAGTGTCGGCTTGGGGACTGAAAGGTCCCGGGTTCGATTCCGGTCAAGGGCATGTACTTGGTTGCGGGCATATCCCCAGTAGGGGGTGTGCAAGAGGCAGCTGATCGATGACTCTCTCTCATCGATGTTTCTAACTCTCTATCTCTCTCCCTTCCTCTCTGTACAAAAATCAATAAAATATATTTTAAAAAAAATAATTAAGTGGGTTCCAGCAAACAGAAGCACAGTTAATTTTATTCCTAGTCCTAAAAACCATTTATTTTTTATTTTTATTTTTAAATATATTTTATTGATATTTTACAGAGAGGAGAAAGGGAGAGAGATAGAGAGCTAGAAATGTCGATGAGAGAGAAACATCGAACAGCTACCTCTTGCACACCCCCTACCGCGGATGTGCCCGCAACCAATGTACATTCCCTTGACTGGAATCGAACCAGGGACCTTTCAGTCCTCAGACCGACACTCTACCGCTGAGCCAAACCGGTTTCGGTCTAAAACCCATTTATTTAAAGAATTCTTCCTGCCCTGGCCCTTGGTGCTGTCTTGGAAGAGCACCAAGAGATTGTCGGTTCAACTCCCGATTCCCAGTTAGGAGCCAGCAGTCCCGGATTGTGAGAGGGATGTCTGACTACAGGATCAGGTCTCAAACTGGCAGTCAGACATCCCCTGAGGAGTATTGGAGAGGATGCAGGCTGGGCTGAAGGACACGCCGAATTTTGTGCACTGGGCCTTTAGTGAAAAAAAAATTTTTTTTTAAATAATAAAATAAAAATAAATAAATGAAGGGCCAAGGCAGCTCTGCCTAGGCTCACTCCTGTTTCTGAGATCCTGCCTCTTCTCTCTTAAGTCCCTCCTTTGTTTCACTGTTCCCAGTTTTAATAAATTTACTCTCAAAATCACCTGGACTCATGCCATGAAATCTTTCCTGCACAAAATCAATAACCCACACATTACAGACCCTACTGGGGCAGACCTGCCTTGATCTCAGTCCATTTCCAGTGACAAGACCACATATTATAACCATTCCCCTTAACATGGTAACCCTCTTAAGGAAAGCCCATAGTTACTTCAGGATTCATTCCTCAGCACTGCACTTCATCCCTTCGACAGACATTCACCAGGCACCCCTGCACCAGAAATTACTCCCAGGAGTGAAAAGACAAGGCAGTGAATAAAATAATTGTCCCACCGGTATTTACTTCCCAAATCACAGTCATTCAAGTCTGGCCCTATATGACATCCTTTCCCAAATATATTTTTAAAATATATTTTATTGATTTTTTAGAGAGGAATGGAGAGGGATAGATAGCTAGAAACATTGATCAACTGCCTCCTGCACACCCCTCACTGGGGATGTGCCCGCAATCAAGGTACATGCCCTTTGACCAGAATCAAACCTGGGACCCTTCTATCCACTAAGCCAAACCGGTTTTGGCAGATCACTGCTTTCTTGCTTCAAAACTCCTCTCCTACTTCTTTTCCTGCCTCTGGAGATGCTTGCCCCTTACATTTGGGCTTCTCTAGGTCCCTTCTCCAGTCTTGCTCCCTTCTCACTCCTCAGTATTCCAGTCAAGACTCCTCCGTCTCCAACTCCTACCCAGGGTCCAAGGCAATCATAGCTAAGCAATAATAATGTGTAGGTGGTGAGTTTGTTCAAGCCCCGCTTCAACCCTATGACAGAAGGGTCATTACCCTTCTCAGCTAAGCACTGAAAAACTGAGGCCCAGAGATGAAGTATCTTGCTTCTAGTTTAGAGACAGTAAGAGGTAGAATCAAATGCTCAAACTCAACATGCTCTAAACTGATCTCATCTTTTCCCATCACAAACACACTTCTGTTAAACTGGACCTCTTACCTCAGGGAATATTACCGCAAACTAAATACCAGTCACCTGTGTCAGAATATGGGCATCATCCGAACTCCTCACTCTCCCCTACACCTACATCAGTGATTTCGTGGATAAAATTCTAGAAGGTTTAGGACAACATTGTTATGCCCGACATCCCTGGAATGAGTGTTAGCAGACCAGGAACTGAAATATCAACCCTGGTTTCACTCTTACTTGGTGAATGGCAATCTGTGGGGTATAATGTGGAGCCTGATCTAGGCTTTGCCATTTAATAAGCAGATCATTTAATCTCCCTAAGCTTCAGTTTATTTCTCTGTAAAACTGAAAAATGATCACTTGGTCAAAGGCCTGTACTAACGGTTCTATTTAACTGTTGATCATTAATATTTATTATGGATGGTTTACACAGAGTTGCTACTGCTGAATCTGGAGAAATAAAACAAAGCTTATGCTTTTTTCATTCTCTAGGCTAATGATTAAACATGATTTTCTCTTTCAAATTCCACTAAATTCTAAGAAAGCCTCAGAGTACTGCCAATAGCAACAAATAAAAACATCTTTGGTATTTTTTGAAAGTCTCTCTTGGTCCTGTGGATCTTTGCCTGATCTTTTTTCTTATTATATTTAACCAGAGGCCCAGCGCACACAATTCGTGCATGGGTAGGGTCCCTAGGCCTGGAACTGTGATCAGGACTGATCTTTCCCAGCTATCGGCAGCTGCCCTGTGTGTGTGGAGCGACCAGCAGGGCTATAGGGTCCCTGGCGCCGCACGCATCAGCCACCACCCAACCCCGGTTTCCAGTTCCTTGTTCCCCATTGGGCGATCGGAGCTGCCAGCTGGGGTAGAAAGAACCAAGAGGTTGGCTGTTCCCACTCACTCGTTGGACCTGCCCCCTGCTGCCACCAGTTGCCCTTGGTGTGTGGGGCTACTGGCAGGACGATTGGATCGATTGAGGACCTAGCAGATACGCTGCCACCCACCCTCAATTCCCGGTTCCCCATCGGGCAATCAGAACCTGCTGGCCAGGGGGAGGAACCAAGAGGTTGGCTGGCAGGTCCCAATCAGGTGATTGGGACCTGCGGGCTGGGGGCAGCTTCTCCATTGAGCATCTCCCCCTGGTGGTCAATGTGCATCAAAGCCACCATCCAGTCAATTGGCACATCATGCTTTTATATATATAGACTAGAGGCCTGGTGCACACATTTATGCACCAGTGGGGCCTATCGGCCTGGCCTTTGGGATCAGGCCAAAACTGGCCCTTCAACATCCTGGGGGGGGGAGGGGGGTGCGTGTGTCCCCGGATTGCAAGAGTTCATTACATTTGTTCATTCCACAATGTTTATAGAGCATCTCTTATGTGTCTGGCACTATTTTAGGTGCTGTGAATAAAGGGAAAATTTTCCATCCTTATGGAGCTTATGTATACTTAAGGATATATGGCAGAAAAAAATAAAAATAAAAGCAAGTAGCCGAAACTGGTTTGGTTCAGTGGATAGAGTGTTGGCCTGCGGACTGAAGGGTCCCAGGTTCAATTCCGGTCAAGGGCATGTGCCTTGGTTGCGGGCACATCCCCAGTGGGAGTGGGGGAGTGCAAAACGCAGCTGATCGATGATTCTCTCTCATCAATGTTTCTAGCTCTCTATCCCTCTCTTCCTCTCTGTGAAAAATTAATAAAATATATATTAAAAAAATAATAGCAAGCATAAGAGCTATAAATAAAGATGAATAAGAGGAATGAGGGAACGAGGGGTACTCTTTAGTGAAGCCTCTCCAAGGACGTGCTTTTATTTATTTATTTATTTTTATTTTTATAATTAGGAAGTTGGTTTATTACTTTGTTTAGAAAATTGAAAAATTTAAATTGTCTCAATCTACATTTTCAGATCCTCCTCACCCAAAGGCCCACCAACAACCCACAAAATACCAAAAAGGTCAGAAGGATGAAGGCACCATCATGGAGGGTCTGAAAAATGTGGGTTCCCATTGAGCCAAGAGGAGCAGGAGCTGGTATGTGGGAGCCTTGAGCCTTTTGAAGCAAATTCAGCTTCCTTCCTCTCCTCCTAAAGAGGGATGTGGATAGCAGGAAAAACAGACTCTAGGGAATCCTGTGTGTGTGTGTGTACTGCCAATAGCAGGAGAAGGCAGGTTGTCTTTGGGTCTTGAACTCCAACTGAGACTCAAGGAGGTGCTTTCAAAGGACCTTCGCCAGCAGTAAGCTCAACGAGGTTGTAATTTCTCCTACCTCAGAGCAAAAGTTTTTATTTTTTAAATACGTGTGAACCTATATTGCTGCATGTTTTTCTAAAATGAATTATTATTGATTTCAGAGAGGAAGGGAGAGGGGAGAAGCATCAATGATGAGAGAGGATCATTGATTGGCTGCCTCCTGCACACCCCTCACCGGGCATCAAGTTGGCAACCTGGAGGTGTGTGCCCTTACCTGGAATCCAACCTGGGACTCCTCGGTCCGCAGGCTGCCGCTTTCTGTCCACTGAGCCAAACCGGCCAGGGCAAAAGTTATGTGTTATTAATACCTGTATTGGCCCAGCCTCTATAAATAAAGATATGATCAAAAGCTGCTATTACATTAATAACTACTGAGTGTTGGCTACTTGTTTAATGACTGAACAAAATCATTGCCTAGCCAAAATCGGTTTGGCTCAGTGGATGGAGTGTTGGCCTGCAGACTCAAGGGTCCCCGGTTTGATTCTGGTCAAGGGCATGTACCATGGTTGCGGGCACATCCCAGTGGGGGATGTGCAAGAGGCAGTTGATCGATGTTTCTCTCTCATCGATGTTTCTAACTCTCTATCCCTCTCTCTTCCTCTCTGTAAAAAAATCAATAAGATATATATTTTTAAAAATCATGGCCTATCCATTCATTCCCTTTTCAGTCTGAGTGTACTGCTGGATATGTGGCAGATCCCTCCCTTGTCAAGGCATCCACAGGCCAAGGGGGCATGACTGCCTCACAGATGATTAGAAACTTGTAACAAAAGCCCTTAGGAATCCTACCCTCGTGCACAGTCGCAAAATGAAAGGGGGCGGGGGAAAAAAGTGGTCTGACAACGGGACCCAATATTTGAAAAATTAAAACTCCAAACCTGCTTTTTTGGCAGGCGCTAAAGCCCAGGCCAGGAGGGTGTACTTTTGAACCTCTCCGTGCGGGGCTGGCGGTAACAACCCGCACAGCAGCACGCCCTCCGTCCAGCCGGCACGGTGGAGGGTTCGAGAATACACTCCTGGTGCCAACCTGTTCGCTCCTTCTCCCACAAAACCAGGAAGCCTCGCAACAAACAGTGATGGAAGCCGGGCACGAGGAGCTGACCCTGCAGCGGGCTGGCCCTGCGATGCATGGGAACCCTACAAGGCTTGGGGATAGAAGCCAGTCTTCTCTTCCGGGAGGGAGGAGAGTTTAGGGAGCGTCTGGGGCCCAGGAAGGAGGAGTGGGAACGGGATCGTCGGGCTGACAGCGCCTCGCAGAGGAAGGAGGGCGCAGCGCTCCCCGAGGACCAGCCGGGTGGGAGGCGGGGCCGGCAGGACCCGCGAGGCGCCCGCCGCGCTCCCGCTCCCGCTCCCGTCCGACCGATCGGTCATGGAGGCGCCGCGGGCACAGACCGCGGGGGGGGGGGGAACACCTTCCCAATCCGCACTGCCCCCTGCTCCCCCCAAGCGGGGCCTGGGAGCCTGGGCGCGGGGCCGGGCCGAGGGCCGGCGGCGGAGCCCGGGCGGCGGCGGCAGGGAGGCCGCGCACTTACCCGGGACCGGAGAGCGCGGGCGCGCGGCGGGCCGCACGGCGGCGAGAGGGCGGGCGCGCCGCTCCGGGCGCAGCAGGGCAGCCGCGGCGAGAGTCCCTCGGAGGAGCCAGCGGCAGGGGCGGCCAGACATAAACACCCCCTTAGCCGCGCCGGGGGCCGCAGAGCTCGGCTGGACTAGCCCCGCGGCGACCCGGCTCGTCCACGTGCGGCGCAGGGACGCGCCGCTCCCGCCGGCCCCGCCCCCGGGGCGGAGCCCGTCGCCGCCGCCGCCCCGCCCACCGCCGGGAGCCGGGGCGGCCCCGCCGCCGCGCGCCCCCAGCGGCCGTCCCCGGGGCTGCAGCTGCGCTCCTTGGCCTCTTTTACCAGCTACGATGTGCGTGGCCCATTCACTCCAGGAGCTGCCCAGGCGGTGGCTCCTGGCCTGTGCCGAGGACTAGAAGTGATTTTACCAAGGAGTCCTCTTTAGGTGACGTCTAAGTCAGCAATTGCCGTGGGGATGTCAGTTGCATGTTAATGCCATGTCAGTTGCATGTTAATGGCCCCCCCTTTTTTTTTTGTAGCCTTCCACCACGCAGTGAACGTAATAACGAATAGAGAGTCACATGAGGATCCGTATAGTTCTTTTATATAATTCCTTCGAATGCAACGGATCCAAGAGCACCATTTTCCCACGTCTTCCATGCTCGATACCTGCGTGCTAGAAAGCTCCCCTTCCAAATCACGATCACAGTAAGTGTGTGCTCTTTGTAAAGCCAAGTTACATCCATTACCCTGCCCATGTTCTTCAAGGAGCACGTGCTCCCCCCCCAGCCCCCCTTCATGACTCTCTGGCACCACCACACATCTTGTTTCTGAAGTTGTCAAACCCCTGGGGCCTCCACCTACTTCTAGCTACCAGGTAACCCCTGTTCCTTCTCCCTAGCAAAGGGCAGGTTTGGGGCGGGCTCTGCATGGGGTAAAAGTGCATATTAGACGCTGGGTTCTTGTCCTCCCGTCAAACTCCCAGGACATCTGGGGTAAGTTGCATCAGATCAACCTTAAAGGATCCAAAGATAATGACAGTGGAAAGGCTCCAACCAAACAGCCCGACCGAATTACATTAGAGTCAGTCATTAACCTCCCTCCCCCTTCCCCACACACACTCTCAGAACATCTGAGATATCATTTAAAACGCGCATCGAAATGACCCATATTGAGCCCCAGCCCGTTTGCCTCGGTGGATAGAGCGTCAGCCTGTGGACTGAAGGGTCCCAGTTCGATGCCGGGCAAGGGTATGTACATCCCCAGAAGGAGGTGTGCAGGAGGCAGCTGATTGATGTTTTCTCTCTCATAGATATTTCTAACTCTATTCCTCTATGTAAAAAAAAAAAAAAAACTAATAAAATAAAATAAATAAAATATATTAAAAAAAAGAAAAAGAAGAAGAAATGATCCATAGGGAATGCATGGTGTGGAGGAGCGGGTACTTCCAAGCTCCAGCAGGAAGGGCCCAGCGTGGTGGAGGAGGACTGGCCCCCTTTCTCCCGAGAGCCTCCGGGCGGGGCCCGCGTCCTCAGCGGCGGCGGGGCGCCCTGCCGGCAGGGGGCGCGCGCACGCGGGCCGCGGCTGCGCGGCAGGCCTCTCTGGGAGAGGAGGAAGCGACCAGCGAGACGGAGGACGTGGCCCCCGACGCCGGCCCCGCAGTGTCCGAGCGGAGCTGGTGGCCCCGGCGGGCGGCCGCGCTCACCGCCACGCTGGCGGCGCTCGGAGCCGAGGACGCGCGCGAAGGCGGGATGCTCCCGGCCGGCCATCCCGGCGAGGGGCCGGCGACCCCGGTGAGGCGGCGCTGGGGCCCGGGGCGGGAGCGGGCACAGCCCCGGCCAGGGGAGATGGTGGCGGGGAGGTGGCCCTGGCCGCCGGCGGAGGACGTGGTTCGCGTGGCCCGGGGAGCTGGCTCAGGCACAGACTCCGGGGAGGGAGCCCCGGAGCGGGAGCTGTGGCCGTCCCGGGGAGATGGCACATCCTCCTGGGGAGGTGACAGTGGCGGCCTCGGGGTGGTGGTGGTGGTGGTTTTTTTGTTGTTGTTTGTGTGTTTTTTTAAAAAATATATACTTTATTGATTTTTTAGAGAGAAGGAGAGAGGGATAGAGAGCTAGAAACGTCGATGAGAGAGAAACATCGACCAGCTGCCTCCTGCACACCCCCTACCGGGGATGTGCCCGCAACCAATGTACATGCCCTTGACCTGGGACCCTTCAGTCCGCAGACCGACGCTCTACCACTGAGCCAAACCGGTTTCAGCTTTGCTTGTTTTTTTGTTTTTTTTTTGAACCTGCATCGGATGGCCCTGACCGCTCAGGAAGGCCCCCGGGGTCTGGGACCTCGCAGCCCTCCTGGGGATGGATGCCCTCTGGGAACCTCCTGTGAGTTCCATTTATCACTCCCCTCCTAATGTGTCTGTCACACCTGTTCTCCTTCCAGGGCTGCTCTGAAAGTGGGGATGAGAGGAAGACCGTGGAGGAGAAAAGTAAGCAGACTTCATACACCTTAGCACTGTCCACTGAGCCATCTCTCCACACTCAGCCCTCGGGGGTCTGCCTCCCAGAGGGGGCTGTTAGATGAAGCGGTGGTTTTGTGTGTTTTCTGTACAGTATGCGTGCATAATATTAAATGCTGATTATAATTATACACATATTTTTGTCTTTCTAAAATTGTAAAATATGGGGTGACCCCTACCTAGTGTAGGGACTTGTGTGGTTTCCCTGGAGTTCTGCCCATCATACTGGGTTCCTATAATTGTGGCCTGCCTGTTAGTTTAATTAAGCACCAACTTACTGGAGCATCAGGAATTGGGAAGGGCTAGTGATCTAGGAGAGATGACCAACACCTTAATTGGGTTCAAAGAAATCAAGTGATAATTGTTTAATAAGACTTGGCCAGTGGATTTGCCCTTAAAAATTGATCTGAACCCTAGGCAGTTTGGCTCAGTGGATAGAGTGTTGGCCTGTGGACTGAAGGGTCCCGGGTTCAATTCCCATCCATAGCATATGCCTGGGTTGCAGGCTCAGTCCCCAGAAGGAGGCAAGCAGAAGGCAGCCATTGATGTTTCTACCTCTCCTTTTCCCTTCCTCTCTGAAATCAATAAAAATTTACTTAAAAATTTTTGATCTGAGCCCTTGTCCGTTTGGTTTAGTGTCAGTTTGGGGTTCAAAGGTGCTGGGTTCTTTTTTTTTTCTTTTTAAATATGTTTTATTGATTTTGTACAGAGAGGAAGGGAGAGAGATAGAGAGCTAGAAACATCGATGAGAGAGAGTCATCGATCAGCTGCCTCCTGCACAACCCCCGGTACATGCCCTTGACCGGAATCGAACCCGGGTCCCTTCAGTCCCCAAGCCGACGCTCTATCCATTGAGCCAGACTGGTTTCGGCCTATTTTTTTTTAAAATATATTTTATTGATATTTTACAGAGAGGAGGAAGGGAGAGAGATAGAGAGCTAGAAACGCCAATGAGAGAGAAACATCGACCAGCTGCTTCTTGCACACCCCCTATTGGGGATGTGCCCGCAACTAATGTACATGCCCTTGATCGGAATCAAACCTGGGACCTTTCAGTCCGCAGACCAATGCTCTACCACTGAGCCAAACCGGTTTCGACCTGGGTTCTATTTTGGTCAAGGGCGCATATGTTGGTTGCAGGGTCCTCCTCAGCCTGGGCCCTGGTCCAGATGCTTGCAGAAGGAAATCAATCAATGTGTTTCTCTCACATCAGTGTTTCTTTCCGTCTTTCCCTATCTCTCCCACTCTCCCTTAAAAAAAAAAAAAATCAATGGAAAAATATCCTTGGGTTAGGAAAACATTGATCTGAGAAGAACACAGTGGATAACTTGGTTCTTGGATCTTGGACTGGACCAGGAAGAGGGAAAGGTTAATACCTCCATCTCCTACTAAGCACAGGAGTGTATGTCAGGGATGGGGACATTTGCCATTTTATTTAACTCATTGCTCAGCAGGCTTTTGGAAATCAAGAAATCTTGAGGGGCTTTTGAAGTGGAATTTTTGGGGGAAGAAAGGAAAGGCATGTAACAGCCATTCTGTCAGAGGGTTTTTGGTTTTTCTGATCATGGCAAATGGTCTGGGAATGAGAGGTAAGAGAAAGGGTGCCCATGTTACCATATCAGCTTTAGGAGCTAGGCTTTCCCTTTACTCTGATAAAATCTGCATCAGAAAGAAAGCTTTAAGAACTCCGTAACACTTGACATATCAGAACGGTCACAGCTCAGCTCCTTTCCTAAAGGATTTTTGAGTACCCCATTTCTTTCAGTTAAACCCTCCCCTTTTCCACCTTTGCCCCATTCACATGCCTGGGAGTCGATGCCTGTTGAGCTGTTATGTTAATAAAATGATAGACACAGACTGTGGACTTTATCCTTGTTCCTCCATTGGCTTGGGCAACTGCTTTGCAATTAGGAGTGTTCTTTACAAAAAAAGAGAAAAGGAGAGACATAAAACTCCCCAAATCATCAATGTGTTATTTTGAAGAATGTCTTTGACTAAGAACAGTCTGTGCTCTATTTAAATGATTATAAAATATATTTTATTAAAAAGTCAATTTAAAAAAAATATATATATTTTATTGATTTTTTTTTTACAGAGAGAAGGGGAGAGGGATAGAGAGCTAGAAAGATCTATGAGAGAGAAACATCGACCAGCTGCCTCCTGCACAGCCCCCACCGGGAATGTGCCCGCAACCAAGGTACGTGCCCTTGACCGGAATCGAACCTGGAACCTTCCAGTCCGCAGGCTGATGCTGAGCCAAATTGGTTCCAGCAAAAGAGTTAAATTTTCTAAGTGAAGATAGAATTTACTCCCTAAGCTAGAGAAACCTTAGCAATCACAAATATTCCCTCTGCACCTAGCCCTGCCTGTGTCTGCAGATGTACCGCATAACTCACTTGTTTTATTTAAGATAAGTAAGAAAGAAGACATTGTGACTCCTCTATATAACAGTAGAGTGTTTTCTCTATTAATAGAAAATATCAATGTGGACCAGTCAATTCTGTTCATATTTGAAGGAAAAGAATATAAGAGTATTGGGCTGAGAGTTAGAAAACATGGGTTTTAGTCCTATTTACAAACTTTAAATGTAAGCTGGGAAAATATTATAATTTATAGATGGGAAGCTGAAGCATAGGCAGATGTAAGCTTTGCTTCTACCTGCTTGTGAGCTCCTGATTGTTAAAGCGTAAGAATCGGGTTTTCAGTTCTTTTAAGTTGAATAAAACAAAGGAAAATTTATTTTGGGGGTGTTGAGGAAAGGAACAAACTCAGTACTACACACATAGTCATATGTTTTGTTAACATTTAACACAAGTAATTAAACAATATACAATAGTTATATTTTCACTTTAGGCACATCTTTTCATATATATTTTTAAAAAATATAATTTTTATTGATTTCAGAGAGGAAGGGAGAGGGAGAGATAGAAATATCAATGATGAGAGAGGATCATTGATCGGCTGCCTCCTGCACACCCCCAGCTGGGGATCAAGCCCCCAACACCCGGTATGTGCCCTTGACCGTTATGGAACCTGGGATCCTTCAGTCCGCAGGCCGACGCTCTATCCACAGAGCCAAATCTGCTAGGGCCATCATTTTATTTTATCAGATGTGACAGTTGTTTTATATTGAGGCTGATTATCACCTCTCGGCTTTCTCTCATTACTGTGTCCTTAAAACTTTGTTTTTCGTAAAGAGCCAAGTTGTACAAGGACAGCTCCAAGGAATAACAGGTGAAAGAGGTGAAGTCCAACCAGTCCTGCTCCCCAGGAGGCTGTTTGTCTCCCAACTTTATTTCTCATGCCACACACTTTTTTATTTATTTAAAGAAATTCTTATAGTTCTTGTTTCTAAATATATGCTAATTCAACCAACTATTCAATTTGTTCATTAACTCACCATGAGTGGCTTGTTTCGAGAGGACCAAATCCTTCAGGCAAACCTGCAGTAAAAATTCCAATGCTTGGTTTCCATGAAGTCACTCACTCTCGCCTTCTCTGGGGCCTTATTTTATAGTACTTATTTTCATTTGGAGATCAGTCTACATTTTTACATCATCTTGCTTTTGTTTTCATTTTTAATTCCTAGGTACTACTCAAATCTAGGGAGATTAAGCCCTGTATATGGAATAATTCAAGTTGTGGACTGAGTGTAGTTGAGCATGGTTAATATCAGGGAATTTAATGAGTGCACAGTGAAGTGGAGTTACCATTATACCAATCTTGACCCAAAATTCAGGTTCTGTAAACTTCTCCAGGAAGAAGCAAATCATAAATAACCGAAAGGGGAGAGCTTATGGAAGCAGATACTTCAAAGGGAAATCATTTATCTTAGCACACTGGGGTGGAGTGGAAGGAGCAAGATATGACAGCCAACTGTGGGTCATGTCACTGCTACCTTCTTTGCTAAGAAGGTGCTGTGAGCCTTCAGGTTTCTCGGGTACAGGGCACGTTCAGAAATCCACCCTGGCATAGATGATCAGCAACGGTGTAGCTAGAGATACTCTGGGAAAGAGGAGCAGTGCTGTTAGTCCATAAGCTTAGGTCAGTGGAAAATAATTCCTTTGCAATGGAATATGTTTCTAGAAAATTTTTTTAATATTTATATTTTATTGATTTTTTACAGAGAAGAAGGGAGAGGGATAGAGAGTCAGAAGCATCGATGAGAGAGAAACATCAATCAGCTGCCTCCTGCACACCCACTACTGGGGATGTGCCTGCAACCAAGTTACATGCCCTTGACCAGAATTGAACCTGGGACCCTTCAGTCTACAGGCTGACGCTCTATCCACTGAGCCAAACCGGTTAGGGCGAAATTTGTTTTCTTAAGTGTTTTGTTTAAGTAAAAATAGCACATTATTATAAGCCGTGGACTCTGGGAAATATCACATACTAAATGGGATGAGAGCAATGCTGTCAAAAGCTAGTCAGTGTTGCCTGTGCTACCACTCTTCTCTAAAAAACTAGTAGCCCTGCACACAAATCCGTGCACCAGTAGCTCTCTGTGGGGCCTGGCTGCTCTGTGCTCAGAGGCTCTCCACAGCCCAGAGGTCCATCCGTGGCCAGGCGTGGAATGCTTACCTCGCTGCCAGGGCGATGACACAGCATTCCCCCTCACCCCCCACTCCATGCCCGCTGCCCAGAGGCCCGCTGTGGCCGGGGCAGAACCCCTGCCTGGTTGCCATGGTGACAAAGCAAGCAGGAGTAGGGAACTCCAGCAGGGCTGAGAGGACTGGACGCCACCATCTTGTGGCTATGGGTACCACCATATTTGTAATGGAGTGACAGTTAATTTGCATATTACCCTTTTATTAGATAGGATAGCTTCCAGAGCACCTGTTTTTGTCATTTAATAAGGCCCCAGTGGCTCAGTTGGTTGAGTGTTGTCCTATGCACCGAAAGATTGCCGATTTGATTCCTGGTGAGGCCACATACCTGGGTTGCAGGTTTGATTCCTGTTCTGGGCATATATGGAAGGCAACGGGTCAATGTTTCCCTCTCAAATTGATGCTTCTCTTTCTCCCTCCATCCTTCCTCCCTCTATGTCCTTGGGTGAGGATTAAAAAATAGTAAGTCCAGTGTGAATTAGTCCAAGACTAGTTTATTTGCCATGGATAGAATCTCACTTTGGACTGTACACTCAGTGGATACATCAGCCATTTTATTTTCCCTCGTAATTTGTGTTTTCTCTCCGATTTCCTTTTTACATTTTTTTTTCTGTTTCTGACATGAATATCTTCATACAATGACATTTAAAGGTTTTAAAACTTTTTTACTCTTACATAAGGAGGAATTTTGTCACTCAAATTTTTTTCATATACTTGAAATCTTTTACTACTATTTTTTTCTTGTTGTAACATCTTGGAAACAGAGTTCTACCATCTGATTCCTTACAGATTTTGAAAATATATTACAAATTTAATAAACACTGCACCAATAAAATCAGATTTGACCTTTTCCCCCCAGTAATAAAATAGGTTATTAAGAAGTAAAGTCTCCTAGAAAACTTCAATATATGTTTGTAGCTGCACTAATATGCCAACATCTATTGAAACCTGTGTTTATTAGGACTTTAGGAATTTCTCATTCACTCGGAGAAATTTTTTTAGCTCTTATGCATTTTGTAATACTTGATCCATAGATTGCTTTATAGTTATTTATTTGGGTATTTCTGTGTATGATAAACATACAAATTATATATAGATGTATACACAAAAATATCCAAATGAATATATATATATATATATATATATATATATATATAGTGTACATATGCATATACATGTACACTGAGTGGCCAGATTATTATGATCTCTGAATACATAATAATCTGGCCACTCAGGGTGGGGCCTGGCCAGGGGGAGGGTACATGGGTGGTTGGCTGGCCTGCTTCCTGGTTGAGGGGACAATTTGCATATTAGCCTATTATTATATAGAATATTTGGATATAAACTTTTTGTGTGTGTATATAATATATAATTTACTGTATGTAGATAGTTTTCTTTAATAACTTTTGAAAGTAGGTATAGTGCCTTGTATATTTTTGTATTTCCTTTAACTCTATAGTATTTAGTGGTATTGATTAATTGCTTTTCTTTCATTTTAGGTGACTTAAATATTGCAGCTCTTGTTGGAAATGAACAAGTCAGTGAAGTTACAGATAATGGAGATCTCTCTTCCTATGTGTCTGCATTTATAGAAAAGGAAGTTGGAAATGACCTTAAATCTTTAAAGAAGCTTGATAAACTCATAGAACAGATGACAGAAAATAAAGTGCAGTTAGAGGAACAGGCAAGTATTAAAACTCACAGAAATAATATTAGTAATATACTCATAATTAATATAAACATGACCATTATTATATAGTTAATATGAATATGCAAGCTTATATATAGTTGAAATACGTATAGCTTAATATTTTATGATTAATACTTGAGGCCATCCTATTAATATAAATCTATCTTTTTAAATGGCTTTATGACATTTAGGTATGTTTTTACATACACCATTTATTTAACCAGGCCATTATTGGTGGACATTTTTGCTGTTCTGTTTTTATTATTACAAATTATATGAGAGTAAACATAATTGTTCATCACTTCACCTTTCTAAGTCATAAATCTAATTGAATTATTTCCTTATTAAAAACTTTTTTAAAAATATATTTTATTGATTTTTTACAGAGAAGAAGGGAGAGGGATAGAGAGTTAGAAACATCGATGAGAGAGAAACATCAATCAGCTGCCTCTTGCACCCCTCCCACCGGGAGGTACATGCCCTTGACCGGAATCGAACCTGAGACCCTTTAGTCTGCAGGCTGACGCTCTATCCACTGAGCCAAACCGGTTTCAGCCTTATTAAAAACTCTTATTGGAAAAAGCCCACATTATCCAGAGGCACAAGATGCTATCCTATGACCTGGTCTCTCTACCTATTTAGGCTCATCTTTTCTGTGTTTCTCACATGAGTGTTTCTTTCCCTCCTACCTCTCTCTAAGCATGTCCTTGGGTGAGGATAGTTTCTTTGAACTGTATTCTGTGCCCTAGTCATATTTTTGCTGACTGAGCTGTTCCTCTGCCTGGAATGCCCTTATCTTCCATAGTTCCCTAAAAAGTTCCTACCACTTCTATAAAAGTCTGTGTATGAACCATGCAAGCACAATTGCCTTGTACTTCAAAACCTTGCTACTCAAAGTGTGGAGCTCAGTCCCTGCTTCAGACCTACTGAGTCTGACTAGGCCTTGTAACAAGATTTCTGGGTAATTCTTCTTGTACGTTCAGGTTGGGAAGCATTATCTTAGGACATAATTGCACCTAGCATCTCCTTTATTTCATCAACGCACTGTTGAAATATTTGCTTACATTTTCTTCCATACCAACTGAGCTTTAATGGCAGATGCTGTTTCTTATTTATGTTTATCCCTAGCCTGGTACAGAGTATCCAATCAGTGTTGATTAAATTAAAATTATTCTATAATTTTTTTATATTGTACTGATGCCTAATATTTATATATGTTATTCCATATATAATATTTATATATGTTATTCCAAAGTACTCTCTGAAAGTACTGAGCTTCATGAAAGCAGATCCATACATGCTTACAAGGGAGTCCTTGTGATGTACCTCTCTCTACTTAGGTTTGGTTGATAAGGATGCAGAAATCATATCTTTCATTTGGAGCTTTTAATTGATAATTTTCAATTCTATTGGAACAAACATGTATTTTAAAGATAATGAACGAATAAAAAAGGCTATGCAAATTTTTCTGATGGCTGCTATTTTTTGTTTTTGGTATAATTAGGTACTTACAATTTCATCAGAAATCCCTAAAAGAATTCAGAATGCCTTAAAAAATGCAGAAGAATCAAAGAAATTTCTTAATCAGTTTCTGGATCAAGAGACTCAGCTTGTCAGTTCCATTAATAGCCATTTGCTGACTGCACAGCCCTGGATGGAAGATCTTGGGGCCAAGATTAGCCAAATTGAAGAGATAGAACGGCATCTCGCTTACCTTAAATGGATTTCACAAATTGAAGAACTAAGGTAAAATGGGTTTCTTTGTTCTCATAATTATTATTTCCCTTTGAGGCTCTTAGAGATTGCATGCATGCCATTAAATAATTGAGTTAATTAAAGATTATAATAATGTAATTTTACCAGTTGTTATTAAAGTAGCATTATGATAATGATTCTTTTCCTTTATTGTGAATGAATATAAACTTTTCAGGGAGCTTAATTTGCATTTGAAAGAAAGTAATCAAATTAAAAAATTTAAGTCTTATAGTTGTATTTGAACACATGATAAAAACCACTTTTTATAATGCCAGTTTAATAACATATTCCCTCGGTGTGATAATAATCCTTTTTTTTCGTTTTAGAGATGGTCACTTAATGACATAGATTACTTTCACTATAATTTGAATTTTTTCCAGTGGGCATTATCTAATAAGAGCCACAAGTGATCTTAGATGAATAAGAGTTTACTTTTTTCCCCTAGCATAGTTACTTCTCTTTTTAATAACGTCGATTTTCCTGTAGGTCTTTTGTGATACATCTCTATTTCTAGCTCTCTTTTTTAATTGAATATATATCACTGGTTGATTGTATCAGTATTACCTCTCAATTAAGCTAAGTTAACATTTCTACCTAGGTTGGCAGATTATTTGTTTTTTTGATATAGTCCCCAGCCCCTCTTCACTGTACAATTTCATTTTTGCTTTGTTTTAACTATTCTTCCCTCAAAGCTGTCAGTAACCATTAAGGGAAAAAAGTCATCCAAGTGTCTTGATGTCTCATTTTAAATGTATCATCCTATATAATAATCCCTATATAGTAAAAGGATAATATGCAAATTGACCAAAAGACAAAACGACTAGTTGCTATGACATGCACTGACCAACAGGGGGCAGACACTCAACAGAGGAGTGTCCCCGGGTGGTCAGTCCACTTCCACAGGGGGAGTGCCACTCAGCCAGAAGCTGGCTCATAGCCGGCGAGTTCAGCAGCGGTGGTGGGAATCTCTCCTGCCTCTCTGGCAATGCTAAGGATGTCCTAAGGGGAGTGGGCCTAAGCCGGCAGTCGGACTTACCCTGAGGGGTCCCAGACTGCAAGAGTGCTGGGCTGAGGGAATTTCATGCACTGGGTCTCTAGTACTTTATATATTTTATGTATTTCTTCTAAAGAGTACCAGTAATACTGTATCACTTTGTCCTGCATATGTTTTCTGAGATTTTAAATAATTTTTTAAAAAAATATATTTTTATTGATTTTTTACAGAGAGGAAGGGAGAGAGAGAGAGTTAGAAACATCCATGAGAGAGAATTATCGATCAGCTGCCTCTTGCACAGTCCCCACTGGGGATGTACCTGCAACAAGGGTACATGCCCTTGACTGAATCGAACCTGGGATCTTTCAGTCCGCAGGCCGACGCTCTATCCACTGAGCCAAACCGGTGTTGGCAATTTTATTTATTTTTATTTTATTTTAATTTTTAAAAATATATTTTATTGATTTTACACAGAGAGGAATTGAGAGGGATAGAGAGCTAGAAACATCAATGAGAGAGAAACATCGACCAGCTGCCTCTTGCACATCCCCCACTGGGGATGTGCCCACAACGAAAGTACGTGCCCTTGACCCGAATCGAACCCGGGACCTTTCAGTCTGCAGTCCGACGCTCTATCCACTGAGCCAAACCGGTTTCTGCTAATTTTAAATAATTTTACTATCAGTACAATACAAAAGTCTTTGCATACATGTTTTACCTTTACAGAAAAAGTGATATGCCTAAGATTGTAGCATTATTAGAAATTCCAGAAGTTGACGTAAGCTTTTTAGAGTGTCTCTTTATTTAAATTCTTTACAGTGAAAGAATTTTAAACCTTGCTTTAGTTTACTTTTTTTTCCTTTCCCTCTGAAAGAAAATACTACAAGGGATAATATTAATAACCTTATTAAGTTATTGTAATAAATTCTAACCTTATTAGGTAAAAGCTTCAGTCTTGTAGTAGCCAAAACAATAAGTTAATTAAAGTAGGGCCATGGTTATGGGTAGCCTTTTTCTGGTGTTGAAATTGTTTAAAAGAAAACATGTCCAGGGAGTTACATTAGAAATAGGAATCAAATTCATAATCAAGTTGAGCAGTTAAGACTTCTTTTAATAACATGTTTTTTCCTATAGGTTTTTTGTGATGCATCTCTATTTCTAGCTTTCTTTTGGGCTCCTGAGACTTTCCTTATCTCTTGATTTCCCTTTAACGACTATTTTTATTCTGTAGCGCTTTCTTTTTAAAAAAAGTAGTTTCTTCTTTTTAGAAGTAGCATCTTTACATTTAACCCTGTTTCTTGAATACTACAGTTCAACAGTATCACTCTGAATGAACCCTATAACCCTGGCTTTTCCTATGCTCTGAATGTCATTCATGCTTCATGAGATCTAATCCAGGTCGGTACTCCTGTATTCTGTGGTTATTTGTACATTTAAAAATTTCTTTTATAACATATAGACATTTCTTTAACATGGTAGTTTTTGTTTTAACATAATGCAACACTTAGTTTGGATTTATGTCTTCAAAGTGGGAAATTGGTGAGATTTGTCACAATGCATAGGGAAGAACCTCATACAGCAGTTAATTGGACATGCTAACTGTCAGAACAAGAGCAACTACCAGCATCATTTTTTTTTGTTTGTTGTTGTTGTTATTTCTCACCCAAGGATATTTTTCTATGATTTTTAGGAAGAGTGGAAAAGAGAGAGAAACATTGATGTGAGGTAAATACAGCGACTGGTTGCCTCCTGCATGAGCTCTGACCAGGGCCTTGGCCTGGGAGGAGCCTGCAACCAAGATAGGTGCCCTTGACTGAAATTGAACTCGGGACCTTTTGGTCTGCAGGCCAATGCTCTATCCACTGAGCCAAACCGCATCTTAATTACAGAAATGGTGGATTTGTTGATGCCCAATGAGGGGGGGAAAAGAGTATTTTAAATTCTGAGAGTAACTATAAGAGACAAGATCTGTTGGAAAATTTAATAAAAAATATTAGTAAGGGAGAAGAAAGAAAAGAGAGAGAATGAGTGTGGGGGATGGCTAAAAGGGCTGGCAGAATAATAAAACATGAGCTTAGTATTCTTATTGAGGCCTGGAACAGTGACAGTGGGAGCCTCAAGCAGCTCCTGAAGAAAGGAGAGGAACATACTAGTGCAGGTGGAGCTGGCAGGGTGTGCTACATCTTTCCCTTTGTGAGGAGGCATGTGTCCACCCCAGGAACATGACTGGCCGCACACCCAGCCGGGAGGAGAGTCCCGCACATAGTCATCTTCCAGCGCATGGCCAGGCGCCCAGGGAGGATGAGCATGGGCTGCCTAGTGGAGAACTCACTTCAGGTTTCCTGCAGGGGTGACCCCAGAACTGAGATTCATTACTGAAAAAGTTAATTTTATTCCTTATTCTTAGATGACCTTAAAGGTATGGAATATATTATTTTTATAAAAAGAAACAATTCATTTTAAAATAAAATGTTTTGTTTTATAGAACCCAAATGGTAGCTCATAGGCTGAATTTGTCCTAAAGATATGTTGAATTTGGCTTGTTTTAAACAATTTGAATAACTGGTTTGCTTTTACATGAAAATCTTTCTTTTTTTTAAATTCCTCTCCTGAGGATATGGTTTGGGTTTGTTTGTTTGTTTGTTTGTTTGTTTGCTTTTAATGTATTTTAGAGGAGGGGGAATGGGGGGAGCAGCCAGGGGATCAAACCTCTAACTTATATATGAGCCCTGATCAAGAATGGAACCTGAAACTTCGTGTTATATGGGACAGTGCTCCAACCAACTGAGCCATCTGGCAGGAGCTTACGTGAAAATACTGTTAATTTTCCTTTCTACAAAAATTTTAAGATTTGGTCACATTAGAACCACACTTTAGTGTTGCAACAATTGGCTGGAGTCTTAGGATACTCTATTACCCACCCACTTTGCTCTTTTAAATTTACTTTCCCTATTCGGTCTTTGTAAACATTTGAATTTGCAACCCTTGCTGTGGAGCTTACTTTAAATTTTATTGATTTTTTTTATAGAGAGGAAGAGAGAGGGATAGAGAGTTACAAACATTGATGAGAGAGAATCATCGATCAGCTGCCTCTTGCACATCCCCTACTGGGGATGTGCCGCAACCAAGGTACATGCCCCTGACCGGAATCGAACCCGGGACCCTTCAGTCCGCAGGCCGATGCTCTATCCACTGAGCCAAACCGGTTTCGGCCTTACCATAAATTTTATCTTGAACTTTACTAGCGAATTTGAAAGTCTGGGCTCTAAGGTGTCTAAAATTCAGTTCTTCATAATCAAATTCAACTGGGCAAAGTAGGTAAAGATTGAAGACTACTGTATTTGGCCTTACCAGATGCCACCCACATTATTCCCTTGGATTAAGAAACTAAAGACTACAAAAAAAAAATAATAATAAAATAAAGACTTTTGTAAAAGGCAGATTTATCAGAAATGAGCAGTGCCTGAGGGAATGTGACCAGGACAAATGTGTTCCTTGGAGGAGTGGGAAGGGAAAGGTGTAGGGAGTGTCTTGACCTTGGGCAACTGTTCTTAGAAGGGTGTGAATTTGAAGACTAGGTTCCCAGAGAAATGGGCATCAGGTAAAAACGCCACTTCTGTGTGGTGCTTCTTTCTTCCTTGGATTAATTTTATATAAAGCAGGAGGGAGAAGCAGTTTTTCTGCTTTGGAATTATTTTGAACTGCCTTTAAAGTTTGCTTTGCCTTGTTTTTCAGTGATAACATTCAGCAGTATCTGATGACCAACAATGTCCCTGAGGCAGCCTCTACTCTGGTGTCTATGGCAGAACTTGACATCAAGCTTCAGGAATCATCCTGTACGCATCTTCTGGGTTTCATGAGAGCCACTGTTAAATTCTGGCATAAAATTCTCAAGGACAGGCTTACAAGGTAAGGAATTTACTCATATTTTATGGTAATTACTTTCAGATAGATATTTGGTGATCGCTGGATTTTATTGAAATATGTATATTACTTTTCTGTTACAGTGATTTTGAGGAAATTTTAGCACAGCTTCATTGGCCGTTCATCGCACCCCCTCAGTCTCAAACTGTTGGCTTAAGTCGACCAGCCAGTGCTCCTGAGATATATAGTAACCTGGAGACACTATTTTGTCAGCTTCTGAAACTACAAACCTCGTATCTTTGTTGGAGTTAAAACTTACTAAAATTTATTTTTCTATGGTAGATTTGTGACTAGAGAGTAAAACTTTTTCAAAGTGGCCAAAAGCCAAATGGGACTGGTTTGGACTTGATCTGTATAAGCTCACAGAGTAGTAGATTGTTTTCTTTCATAGTGAACTGCATGTGGGTGGGAGGGCAAGGGTCAGCCTAAAATACGTAACTGACCCAAGTTTGACTCACATATTCTCTTGGGACAGTAGTTAAAAATGGGTAATTGGGAGGAAACCTATTATTAACTTAGTGTTAATTTAATAAAATGATTATTTGAATGTGGTTTTTTTTTTTTTTTAACTATTTTTTATTTTAAGAAAGACATTAATTCTAATAACATTTTTCATGCATTTTCTAACTAATGTATAGGAAGATTACATATTATCAGTATTGTAATTTTTACTTAGTATCTTATATCTTTGTTGGAAAAATGTATGTGTGCATATACACACATACACATGTGCTTTTGATTGTTTTCCCTTGACTTGACTATGTCAGAGATGAATTACTCACCGAGCCAAAACAACTTCCAGAAAAATACTCCCTTCCTGCATCCTCTTCTGTCATCCTGCCCATCCAGATTATGCTGACTCCCCTACAGAAGAGGTTCAGGTATCACTTCAGAGGGAACCGACAGACTAATGTTATAAGCAAGGTGTGCTTTGCCAACTCTTGTCCTTGGTTTTTATTAATAGCAAATGTTAAGGGTTTCTATACTTTTCCTGGTTTAAGTTAAAATCTGATCCTATTGATATTTCTCTAAAGATGTAAATTCCTGTTTTATCACTGTCCTTTATAGATATACTAGAGGCCCAGTGCACTACATTTGTGCACTGGGGCCGGGGGGCGGCGGGGGGGGGGAGGGGGGCGCGGGTCCCTCAGCCTGGCCTGTGCCCTCTAGCAGTCTAGGACCCCTTGGCAGACATTCCCTGAGGATCTTTAGTGCTGAGGCAGAGGCAGGAGAGGCTCCTGCCATTGCCACTGGGCTTGCCAGCTGTGAGCCTGTCTTCTGGCTGAGTGGCACTCCCCCTGTGAGTGCACTGACCCCTGGTGAGCGTCTGCCCCCTGGTGGTCAGTGCACATCCTAGTGACTGGTCGTTCTGTCCTTTGGTCTATTTGCATATTAGCCTTTTATTATATAGGATTTTGGGACTTACATTGATACATTGTAGGACTCAGCTCACTCATTTTTACATCATCAGTTTCTCAAGTTTTCCCGTGGGTGTGCTGTAGCAATTGCGTGGTACTTTATACAACTGGATCCACATGTAAATTGCTCCTTCAGGTTTATAAATAAATCAGAAAGACAAGTGAAAGTCAAAAGATAGTAGAGCATTAGCTTTTGAAAAGAGGGGCTGCTGCTAAAATGACTTACAGCTGTGCAAGGGAGAGAATGGGAATAAGTGATGGCAAGGGTTTGAAGAAATTATCACCAACATTTTAGTTGAGCATATTGGTGAGATTTTTCTTTAATTTGCTTGAAAAACAATCTAAGACATTTGTTTTCAATGAAATTTGGTTAATTTATTGAGAATTATAAACTTGTGTATTGCTAGGCTATGGATCATACCTTGTTTATACTTGTGTTTTGCTACATCTAATGCAGTGCAAGCAACAAAGGTGTTTAGCAAGTGCTTTTGAATTAAATGTTATTAAATTCTAGATTACACCAGGTTTTGTATGTCATATATAAGTGAGTTTAAAGGCTTGATAGAATTGTTAAGGAGTCAAGGGGTAGGCAGTTATGCTAGCAAAGGAAGGAGCAGAGTGGCTGTGGATTTCTGGTCCTTAATTTCAGCTTGTCCTTTTGTACTTCATGGGTTTCCTCCTCTTTTGGATGGGTATTGGTAAGAGGAACAGTAGAACCAATTAGTAAGTAGTGAGACAAAGCAGTCAACCTAAAGCTATAGAGAGGTAGTAATTAGAGGTAAGAAAATTGAGTTATGTTGGTTGCTTTTTAAAGTGTGGTTCCAGTGGCCCAGGTACTCTGATATCAAGCCTAACCTACGCAGCTTCTGAAATTTGTGATTGCCTCTTACTCATTTTTGTATTCCTAACATGTAGCACACAACAGGGATTTACCATTCATTAAATGTTTAATCCCTGTCTAGCAAAACTTGGAAGGTTTATGTAATCATCTGTAGGGACAATTTAAAATGCTGCATACTAACATTTCCTATTCTATAATTATACCTGTTTTAAGGCATGTATAATTTTTGTAATGCAGACCAGCCAACTTATTTTCTTAATTTACCTTTTGAAAAGAAAAAGCAGAAAATAATGTTTAAAAATTATTTTTGGCCCTAGTTTGGTTCAGTAGATAGCTTGTCAGCTTGTGGATTGCAGGGTCCAGGTTCGATTCTGGTCAAGGGCACATGCTCCAATAAGGGGCATGCAGGAGGCAGCCAGTTAATGATTCTCTCTCATCATTGATGTTTCTATCTCTCCCTCTCCCTTCCTCTCTAAAATCAATAAAAATATATTTAAAAAAAATTATTTTGGGTCCTGGCCAGTTTTGCTTAGTGATAAGAGCATCGGCCCAAAGACCAAAGGGTCACAGGTTTGATTCCTGGTCAAGGGCATGGTAAGGGTGAGAGCAGAGGCAACCAATCAATGTGTCTCTCTCTCATCAATTTTTCTCCCCTCCCCCTCCACCTCCACCCTTTACTTCCACTTTCTCAAAAAAAAAAATTATGGAAAAAATTTCTTACTCAGGTGAGATTTAAAAAAATTATTTTGGAATGTTACTTCAAAAAAAAAAAGAATTTAAAGATCATCAGTTCTTTGGAACACTGATTTTATAAATTTGTAAATGCTAGGTTTTAAATATATATAGGATAAATTTGAGTTTATTGATGTAAGCCACATTGCTGGAATCTGTTGGGAGTACATTAGGAAACATTTGATTATTAAGCTTTGCATGAGTTTAAAATTCAGAATAGAAATTGTGCTCTTACATGTAGAAATTTTCAACTAATTTTTGTAAGTGTTGTGTGTATACAATGAAATAGAGCCATTTAATTGTAACTCTAGTTGGAATGACTACACAAGTCAAACTATTTTACCTCCTTTCCTAGCCTGAATGGTACTTGACTCAAGTGCTTATGTGGATTGGGAACCACACACAGTTTCTGGATGAGAAGATTCAGCCAATATTAGACAAAGCAGGCTCTTCAGCAAATGCAGTGGTAAGAGACTCAGTCCTAAGCATTTCAGTGTTAGAGTGTCCACGAATATCTTGTCATATATAATACCTTATGTTTGCTTATGTATTTCTTTTAGCTTGAATTTTCTCGGGGCCTTATGATGCTGGTTCTGGAGAAGCTAGCAGCTGATATTCCTTGTCTGCTCTATGATGACAATCTCTTCTGTCATTTGGTGGATGAGGTGCTGTTGTTTGAAAGGGAGCTACACAGTGTTCATGGCTATCCTGGCACTTTTGCTAATTGTATGCATATTCTATCAGAGGAAACCTGTTTTCAGAGGTGGTTAACTGTGGAGAGAAAATGTAAGTGCTCATGTAGCCATAGGGTGGGGAAAGATGTCTCTTTTTATGCATATTAATTTTTGGTGTTTTTCTCCAAGAAATTTCTTGGTCACAGTTTACCAAGTTGCCTTTAGAGATCATGTTCTTTTCTTCTCATCAAACATTGTTTTTTTCCCTGTAATTGCCCTCTCCATGTTTCTAGAGTATAATATTTAAGCCAGTAGAATATCTATACTTATAAAAGGGTAATACGCTAATTAGATTGGACATCTTCCGGACAAATTTTTTACAAAGCCATGATGGTGGGGGCCGAGGCAGAGGCAGTTAGGGGGATCAGGCTGGCAGGGGAGACCAGTTAGGGGGATCAGGTTGGCAGGGGAGTGTAGTTAAAAGGATCAGGCTGGCAGGCAGAGGTGGTTAGTGTTAGGGTCTTGGATTGGAGAAGGTGCAGGCTGGGCTGAGGTTACTCCCCCTCCCACCCCCCATGCACAAATTTTGTGCACTGGGCCTCTAGCATACATATATTTAACTGTTTTATAGATTTTCACATATAGTAGTTCTGCTCTTGGTAGAATCATTTTGGATGCAGTTTGTCTAGTCAGTATAACTATTTTGAAGATTTTGGGAAGGGTTGGCAGGGAGAAGTATCTTGTTTAACCTTAAGATAGAGCATGTTAAATACAATGCAACTATTAAGAGGCTGTTGATTTATTTTTTATAGAAAAGTCATCATTGGGGAGAAAATGGAGACATATGTACTACTATTTGTAATACTTTAAACAATAAAAAAAGTCATTATTCCTAAAAAATTGGGAGCTAAAAAATTAAAAATAAATGTAACTACTTGACATAATTCTTTTTTTGCATTATCAGTTGCTCTTCAAAAAATGGACTCAATGCTTTCATCAGAAGCTGCCTGGATATCCCAATATAAAGATATCACTGATGTGGATGAGATGAAAGTTCCAGACTGTGCAGAAACTTTTATGACGCTACTCTTAGTTATAACTGGCAAGTATAAGTCTTTTAAGATAAAACTTTGTCTTAAAAGTACTAACTCTTCCCATGATACTTTTTTCAAGTAGTTCAACAAAATTAATATTATATTGTAGTTATAAAATCTTCAAATTCAGTTCTATTTTAGCAGAACTCTGGCATAATATTCTAGGTTTCATATTTTTAATAATTTAAGTAAGATCTTAAACATTGGTATATATGAGGGGAAATCCATGAATTGTTATGTAAAAAACAAATAGGACTTGATTTTACTACCTGAATTCTCTTGCCATCTAGTTTGTGATTGACCAAAATTTTAAATATTCCAAAAACTGCAGAAAGCAAAATAAGGTAACTTTAGGGGTTAGAGTAGTAATATAAACTTTCCAATAGAGCAAGGATATTCTGGCCAGAGGGTGGCATAGAAGCCTCTAACCTGGTTGATCTGCAGCATCTGCATGGTTTCCTACAGGCCTCTGGTTCTGCAGGTTCCACCGCGTCCTCACTACCTCCATCCTCTCTGTCTTGTCCATTTCTTGGGCCTTTATGTGTAACCCGAAAAGTGTTACTCCAGCCTAGTCAGTAAATAATTTCATATCTGCAACTTAAGAAAAATATGAAATCACAAACATAAAAATTTTAGAAAAACTCAGGCTTTTTAAAAAAAATAATTCTTTATTGTTCAAAGTATTATGTATGTTCCCCTTTTTCCCCGTTGTGTCTTTAAAAAAACCCAAAACATTCTTATTGATTTTTGAGAGAAAAGAAGAAACAGAAATATCAATGATGAGAATCATTGGTTGGCTGCCTCCTGTACGCCCCTCTCTGGGGATTGGAACTTGCAACTCGGGCAACTGGGAATCGAACTGTGACCTCTTGGTTCATAGGTTGACACTCAACCACTAAGCCAAGCCATGCTCTAAAAAGAAAAACTTTACTTTTTATTACGGAAATTTTCTTTAAAAAAAAAAATGTTTTAAAAATATTTCTTTGTTGATTTTAGAGAGAAAGGAAGAAAGAGAGAGAGAGAGAAAGAGAGAGAGAGAGACAGACAGACATTGTTGTTCCACTTATTTATGCATTCTTATATGTGCCCTTACTGGGGACCGGACCAAACCTGCAACTTTGGCATATTGGGATGACATCTAACCAACTGAACTACCCAACCAGGGCAAATGGAAATTTTTTTTTTTTTTTAAATATATTTTATTGATTTTTTACAGAGAGAAAGGGAGAGAGATACAGAGTTAGAAACATCGATGAGAGAGAGTCATCGATCAGCTGCCTCTTGCACACCCCCTACTGGGGATATGCCCGCAACCAAGGTATATGCCCTTGACTGGAATCGAACCCGGGACCCTTCAGTCCCCAAGCCGACGCTCTATCCATTGAGCCAAACCGGTCCTGGCTGCAAATGGAAATTTTTAAACATACACATTTAGCATAATATAATGACCCCTCAGGTATATATTATTAAGGTTTTCTTAAATTCTCACTTTTCTATTATATATTTTTCTCCCCAACTCATTTTTTTCCTGGAGTATTTTAAAGAACATTTCAGACATATAAATTCTTATTTCACCTATAAATTCTTATGTAGGTATCTATTTAAAATATATATATATATACACATATACATATATATATGTATATGTATATGTATATATATATATATTATTGATTTTTTACAGAGAGAAAGGGAGAGAGATAGAGAGTTAGAAACATTGATGAGAGAGAAACATTAATCAGCAGCTTCCAGCACACCCCCTACTGGGGACATTTCCACAACCAATATACATGCCCTTGACCGGAATTGAACCTGGGACCCTTCAGTCCACAGGCCAACGCTCTATCCACTGAGCCAAACCAGTTAGGGCATTTAGGTATCTATCTTAAGCTATCATAGTTCCTCCTTTCTTTTAAAAAACTGTCATTTATTTGGTAAAGAAATGGAGTGCTTTTTGTATATAATTATTTCATATGTCCTTTAAAAATCAAGGCATGATTTATATATAGTGAAAAGCATAGATTTTATGTATACAGTTCAGTGAGTTTTGACAAATACATAGACTTTTGAAACCCACATCCTTAGAAAATTTAAAAAGAGATCCATACTGGAATGGGCAATTGATTTTTTACAAAGGCACCAAGGCATGTCAGTAGGGAAAACCTATAACTATATCATAAACAGTGCCAACAACCTCATATGTCTTGTTAACTTTCTCCACAGACAGGTATAAAAATCTTCCCACAGCTTCCAGAAAGCTGCAGTTCCTGGAGTTACAGAAGGACTTAGTAGATGATTTTAGGATACGACTGACTCAGGTGATGAAAGAAGAGACCAGAGCTTCCCTTGGCTTTCGATACTGTGCAATTCTTAATGCTGTGAACTATATCTCAACAGTACTAGCAGACTGGGCTGACAATGTTGTAAGTTAACGTGATTTTATATTAAATAATACATTAGTAGTGTAAATAGTTTTACCTTTTGAAATGTTGATTCTATAGCAAGCAAAAATACACATCAGGCAGAAAAACAATTAGGCCAAACTTAAAAGGTGTGATTCAAGTACATATTTTTCGAGAGAGAAACCAAGATGGCGATATAGGGTAGACACCTGAATGCAGCCTACCACAGCAATTTTGAATTTAGAACTGGAAAACGGGGGAAACTTCACCCTGAAGCACCTGACGGCTGGCTGAGAGGAGGCTCTACCATCTGGGAAGGAGAGAGAAGGCACGCTCAGCCTCAGCAACTGTGAAGGTGCGGAGAACTGTACGTGAAAAAAGGCGGCCGCCCGACTTCGCTGCTGGCTTGCTCGCAGTGCGGAGAGAGCGAGTTCGAGTTTGATGTTGGCTTACTCCAGGTGCGCAGAGAGGGCGGATAGCTAATGAGCGGCTGGCTTGTTTGGGAGGAAAACAGAACCACCCTATTGCTCTGATAGATGGCCCCAGTCAGGGAGAGGCCGGACAGTCAGGCAGTGGGCAGAGATCTCTTGGAGGTGTGTGAAGCCAGAGGCCATTACTGTGGGACTTGGGGGAGGGGCTGACGGGAAACCAAAGTTTGTCTGCACCACCCCGACTCCGCCCCATCCAAGCAGAGCACAGAAGCCCTCTTGGAGGCTGGCTTTCTCATTCGCTGCGAATAGGACTTTCCTAAGGAGGGACTGACGAGAATCCAAAGCTTATCTGCGCCTATACCAGAGGTGTGTGCGTCTGCAACCAATCTTGCGGGACTCACTGTGAATAGGACTTTTCTAAGATGAGACTGACGGAATCAAAGCTTGTCTGCGTCACCCGAGACTCTGCCCCATCCAAGTGGAGTACAGAAGCCCTCCTAGCTGAGACACTGCTGATCCTCACAGCCAATTGGCTTGGAGATCAACACTTTCCAGTGATACCAGTAACAAGCAAGGCTTAACAACAAGACTGCATACATAACCCACAAAGGGCTACATCAAGACAGTCCACCTCAGGTAACTGGGAAGGCTCAGGTAACTGGGAGGTGCTACTGGGCTCTACCAGAACACCTAACACACAAAACTATTCCATCAAATCAGGGAAGCAGCTAAAATGAAGAGAAGAGGCAGGACACAAAGGAAGGAGATGGAGGAAAGTAAAAGAATGGACTTTGAGTTCAAAACTACAGTTATAAGGTTTTTCAAAAATTTCCTAAAAAAGGCCGAAACCGGTTTGGCTCAGTGGATAGAGCGTTGGCCTGCAGACTGAAGGGTTTCAGGTTCGATTCCAGTCAAGGGCATGTACCTTAGTTGTGGGCACATCCCTGGTGGGGGGTGTGCAAGAGACAGCTGATCTATGAGTCTCTTTCATCGATGTTTCTAGCTCTATCCTTCTCTCTTTCTCTCTGTAAAAATTCAATAAAATGTATTTAAAAAAAATTTTTTTTCCTAAAAGAGGCCGATAAAATAAACGAGACCTATGAGGATATGAAAAGGGATCAACTAGAAATAAAAAGGTATCAACTAGAAATAAAGAAAACATTGAAATAAAAAATATTACACAGAGTTCAAAAAACAGACTGGCAGATCGCAAGAATCAAGACAAAGATTTGGAACACAAAGAGCAAGAAGACACTCCTCTGCAGAAGCAAGAAGATAAGAGAATCCAGAAAGTTGAAGGTAGTGTAAGAAACCTCTGGGACAATCTCAAGCGAACCAACATCAGAATTATGGGGGTCCCAGAAGAAGAGAGAGAGCAAGATACTGAAAGCATATTTGAAGAAATAGTGACAGAAAACTTCCTCCACAAGGGAAAAGATCAAGAGGAGAAGAAAGGAACAGAGGAGAACTATATAATAACCAAAAAATAATGAACAAAATGGCAATACTTGTCAATGATAACTTTAAATATGAATGGATTAAATGCTACAATAAAAAGACACAGGGTGGTCCTGGCCGGTTTGGCTCGGTGGATAGAGCATCGGCCTTTGGACTGAAGGGTCCCAGGTTCGATTCCGGTCAGGGACATGTGCCTTGATTGTGGGCACATCCCCAGTGGGGGACGTGTGGGAGGTGGCTGATCAATGTTTCTCTCTCTCTGTTGTTTCTAACTCTCTGTCCCTTTCCTTTTCTCTCTGTAGAAAATCAATAATATATATTTCTATTTAAAAAAAAAAAAAAAAGATAGGGTGGCTCTGTGGATTTGAAAACATGATCCATTTATAAGATTAATTAAAAAAAAAACATGACCCATCTATCAAGAGAGACTTCTAATTGAAAGACACATGCAGACTGAAAGTGAAGGGATGAAAAAAGATATTTAATGTGAATAGAAATGAAAAGAAAGCTGGCATAGGAATACTCATATCAGACAAAATAGACTTTAAAACAAAAATGTTTAAAAAAGATAAGGAGATAGCAATTATAAAGGGGCGAATCCAAGAAGAGGACATAACAATTTTAAATATTTACACAACTAACATAGGAGCACCTAACTTTATAAAGCAATTGTTAATGGGCATAGAGGGAGAAATCCAGAGTAATACAGTAATAGTTGGGGATTTTAATATCTCACACCAGTGGATAGATCATCCATACAGAAAATTAATAAGGAAACTATGGCCTTCACTATCACATTATACCGGATTAACTTAATAGACACTTATAGAATATTTCATTTAAAAACTGCAGAATAGCCGAAACCAGTTTGGCTCAGTGGATAGAGCGTCAGCCTGTGGACTGAAGGGTTCCAGGTTCGATTCCAGTCAAGGTCATGTACTACCTTGGTTGCGGGCACATCCCCAGTAGGGGGTGTGCAGGAGGCAGCTGATTGATGATTCTCTCTTATCGATGTTTGTAACTCTCTATCCCTCTCTCTTCCTCTCTCTGTAAAAAAATCAATAAAATATATATATAAAAAAGTAGATACTATTACAATATTAAAAAAAATAAAATAAAAAAATAAAAACTGCCGAAACCGGTTTGGCTCAATGGATAGAGCGTCGGCTTGGGGACTGAAAGGTCCCGGGTTTAATTCCGGTCAAGGGCATGTACCTTGGTTGCGGGCATACTATCCCCAGTAGGGGGTGTGCAAGAGGCAGCTGATCGATGACTCTCTCTCATCGATGTTTCTAACTCTTATCTCTCTCCCTTCCTCTCTGTACAAAAATCAATAAAATATATTTAAAAAAAAATAATAACAAAAAATAAAAACTGCAGAATATATATATTTTTCAAATGCACATGGAACATTTTCTAACATAAACCACATGTTAGGCCACAAAACAAGTTTCAGTAAATTCAAGAAGATTGAAATCATATCAAGCATCTTTTCCAACCACAGTGGTATGAAACTAGAAATCAACCACAGGAAGAAAACTGGAAAAAACACAAGTACATGGTGACTATAAATAACCTGTTACTAAACTACCAATGAATCAAAGAGGAAATCAAAGGAAAAAAAGGGGGGAGGAATAAATAAAGTTGTTTACTATTGGGGGGTAAAAGAACAACAGGGGAATATGCTTTAAGTTTTAGCCAAAAAGAAAAAAGAGCAAGAAGCTAACATATCTGTGTGTGTGCCCTAACCAGTTTGGCTCAGTGGATAGAGCTTCAACCTGAGAATTAAAAGGTCCCAGGTTCAATTCCGGTCAAGGGCATGTACCTTGGTTGTGGGCACATCCCCAGTAGGGGGTGTGCAGGAGGCAGCTGATAGATGTCTCTCTCTCATTGGTTTCTAACTCTCTATCCCTCTCTCTTCCTCTCTGTAAAATATCAATAAAATATGGACAAGGTAAATTAATTAAAAATTTTTGTACATTGTCAAATCTAATCTTAATGCAATAAAAAAGAGAAGAAAATGACATTTAGCCAAACAGACAAATTTTAGCCATGTTAAATATTTCTAAAATTAAAAGTTTAGAAATATTTAATACTTGGGTTAGGGAGGAAGTCTAAAAAACACGACAAGAATGTAATTAAGTTATGAATTTATGACAAAAATTATATGTGTTAACATATTTTTGCTTTCAGTTCTTTCTACAACTTCAACAGGCGGCATTGGAGGTCTTTGCAGAGAATAACACTCTCAGTCAACTGCAGCTGGGACAACTAGCCTCTATGGAGAGTTCTGTTTTTGATGACATGATTAACCTGTTAGAGCGTTTAAAACATGACATGTTGACCCGTCAAGTAGACCATGTTTTTAGAGAAGTTAAAGATGCTGCAAAGTTGTATAGAAAAGAAAGGTAAGTCCTCCATACTTTATCAGTCAGCTCTCAACTCCAGTTTGGTAAAAGTTAAAAGATGATATATACCGTCAGATTTCCAAGATATCTAAATAGTACAGAGGTAGGCCTTTTGCACACCAAGCTTAGTTAACTGTTTCTGTCTAAAATATATTCATTCTTATTTACTTATTTTTATTGATTTCAGAGAGAAAGAGAGAGGGATAGAAACATCAATGATGACAAAGAATCATTAATCGGCTGCCTCCTGCATGCCCCACACTGGGATTGAGCCCGCAACCCGGGCATGTGCCCTGACTGAGATTCGAACTGTGACCTCCTAGTTCAAAAGTCAATGCTCAACCACTGAGCTACTCTGGCTGGGCTAAAATATATTCATTCTTAATCAGAATCAACTGACCATAATTTAACCTTCAGATGTGTCCGTAAATACAGACAGCTGATGTATGCTATGGGTTGAATGGCCTAGCCTGTCACCCATTTTCAAAGTAAGGGGCTGCTATAATGCTCTGTGCATGCTTGTATTGTCCAGTTCATTCTCCTGCCATCACTCCCTGTGGACACCTGTTACCTCCACCAGACTGTGCTCCTTGACAGCAGCAATACCTTTTTGTTTTAGCATAGTCTCAACCAACGTGGAAGTGTTAGTTCCTGTTTTGCTAAAAACTAGAGCATAAAATTAGCTGTTATCTTAAATGCTAATATGTTTTACATTTTAACTGTCTTAAAATTATTTCAATAAGTCCTATTGGGATTTAAAAAAATTTATCTTTATTAAATAAAGAATATTTAATTGAGAGCTAAAGTATAAATATAGGTATATTTATTTTTCTGAGAGTTTTAAATGCTGTACATCTTATTTAAAACTAGTGGCCTTGCCGAAACCGGTTTGGCTCAGTGGTAGAGCGTAGGTCTGCGGACTGAAAGGTCCCAGGTTCGATTCCGGTCAAGGGCATGTACACTGGTTGTGGGCACATCCCAGGTAGGGGGTATGCAAGAGGCAGCTGGTCGATGTTTCTCTTTCATCGACGTTTCTAGCTCTCTCTCTCCCTTCCTCTGTAAAAAAATCAATCAATAAAAAATATATTTAAAACTAGTGGCCTTGTGCATGAATTTGTGCACACTGAAAGGAAATTAATTAGAAGAAATATTTTAATATCGCTATTTGCCCTTTCTCAATAATAGAAGTGTCAACCAAATTCACTGTCGACAATGCAAGATCGAAACACGTGTGTGCAATTGGCGCCAGCAAGAGCTTTATATGTATCACATATGCACGAGTCAACTTAGCCTTTTGTGTGTGTGTGTGTATGTGTTTGTGTATATAGAATAAACTTGCTTAATTAGCCGGGACCGGTTTGGCTCAGTGGTAGAGCGTCGGCCTGCGGACTGAAAGGTCCCGGGTTCGATTCCGGTCAAGGGCATGTACCGTGGCTGCGGGCACATCCCCAGTAGGGGGTGTGCAAGAGGCAGCTAATCGATGATTCTCTCTCATCGACATTTCTAACTCTCTATCCCTCTCTCCTCTCTGTGAAAAATCAATAAAATATATATATAAAAAAACAAAAAAACAAAAAAAAAACTTGCTTAATTAGACCTGCTTTCTGATTTAGCTAAACTTTTTCCAGCCCAGTGAAGCACCCCAATTTCTCTTTCAGGTATTTGTTAGCAACACAGCAGTAAATATCAACATGAAGCAAATTATTACTGTAGATCACGCAGGGAGGACAAAGGGTGAAATATTTAACTGCAGCAGTGTTTGACTATATTCTGTGCAGTGAGAAAACCCAAAGTCATTTTCAAAGTCCCCCATTTCCAACTTCTTTTCAGTCAGGACAGGTTTATAAGCTTCCTAAATCTCCATTTTCTGGTAATGAAAAGAAAATAAGATTCTACTGAGTCTCCTATCTACCTACTTCGGTGAGGATCAAATGAAATGAGGCTTGGCAAAATGCTTCACAGACATTTGGTTAAAGTGTAAATGTTTGCACCTGGCTGTAAAGCATGTCATGTTCCTGGGCTGAAGAAATTCATAGGAGACTAGTCGCTAGGGAGAGGAATCCAGGTGTTGCTACATGATGTCATTGCCTGGGGCCCCTAGCCACCGTTTCTGGGCTGGGCTGGGCTGTGGGCCACATTTTTGCACCATGGGGTCTCAGCAGCATCGGCTACTTTGGCGGGCTGTCACTCCAGGATGGTGATGGGGCCTGTGCCCACTTGGGGGGAAGCAGAGTGTTGCTTTGTGGGCGACATACACAGTGCCGTTTCTTTTTAAGTGGCCAGTGCACATCACAGCAACTCCTGCGCTGAGCGTCTGCCCATTGGTGGTCAGTGCACATCATAGTGACCGGGCAGACAGTTGGATGTTTAGCATATTAGCCTTTAAAAAAAAAAAAAAAAAAATATATATATATATATATATATATATATATATATGCCTCAGGACAGGCATCCTCAAATTAAAATTTGTTAAATCTTTAAAAACACACAGTGATAAAAATGTTTATGGTAAAAGTTAACGTGCTACAGGCAGTGCTGTTCTCATTTTCGCAGGTGGTTGTCCTTGCCCTCTCAGTCTGAGCAGGCAGTCATGTCCCTGTCCAGCTCGGCCTGCCCCCTCCTGCTTACATTACGAGACCGTTTACTTCAGTTGGAACAGCAGCTTTGCTTCTCTTTATTTAAAACTTTCTGGCAAATGCTCGTCGAGAAGCTGGATATACACATCTACCAAGAAGTAAGTAAGGAGTAGACTATTTTGGGGCTATGATGATGATGGCAACTGTGATATGAATTATTCTTTGTTTCAGATCATTCTTGCTAATCACTTCAATGAAGGAGGAGCAGCTCAGTTGCAGTTTGATATGACTCGGAATCTTTTCCCTTTGTTCTCCCACTATTGCAAGAGACCAGAAAATTACTTTAAACAGTAAGCTCAGTTTTTAACAATTGGTTTTGATGTATCAAATCCTGAGAGGAGGTTAATTCCTTTTTTAACAACATTAGGGTTCCAATGATGTTAAATGTATGTAGCATCAATTAAAGATTTTTAAATGCTCATTGTGTATCAGAATAATACAGGGACAAAAGTAGGTTTATAGTTGTACATGTAGAAAATAATACAGTAATACGAATACAAGAATAAAATCTCTGGTTCACATACTCACAACTGTGAACCTACTTTTTGTCTACCCTACATCTGACCCATGACCCCAAAAAGTTCACTAGAACTGGAGATAAATTATATGTTGGGCTTTCTTTTCTAGCATTTGCTTTAATACTCTGATTTGCTTATTACTGGAGAAATAAATAGAAAATGAAAACAAGCCGAAACCGGTTTGGCTCAATGGATAGATCGTTGGCTTGGGGACTGAAAGGTCCCGGGTTCGATTCTGGTTAAGGGCATGTACCTTGGTTGCGGGCATATCCCCAGTAGGGGGCAGCTGATCGATGACTCTCTCTCATCGATGTTTCTAACTCTCTATCTCTCTCCCTTCTTCTCTGTACAAAATCAATAAAATATATTAAAAAAAAAAAGAAAAAGAAAAGAAAATGAAAACAAGGGCAGTTCTGCCTTACTTGATAAATATAAGAAATTAAAAATATGTTTAGTATCTAATAACAGGCCAGGCTTGAAAAAAATTCTTCTTAAACATTTGACATTAATTTTGGTTCTAAGTATATAATTAAAGGAAGAATTCTTAGAAGTATTTTTAGAAATTATTGAGGTAAAATTTGAATTGTTTGGCTCTTTCTGAGATTATATATTTTTTTATAAAATGAAATTATTTTTGCTCATTTCAGTCAGCTTTCTACTTCTGTTTTTTCTTTTGTTTTAGTGGTCTATCTACTGCTTTCATGTCATCTCTTAATTTTCTCTTTTCCCATATCCTAATCTTCCTAGAATCTTAGCTACATTTAATAGAATGTTAATATCACATATTGTATTTTGGGATGTAATGGATACTGTTGAAAACAGTGATGCTATTACTTTATAGTAACCTGATGAAATATAAACGCTGCACACATACATAGTCTTAATATGTTAAAAGAACCAAATAATAAATCCATACATGGTTTTTACTGAGGGCACATGGCTAGCAGGGTAGGAAAGCACTTTCGTTTCTCAAAATGAAATGGTTATAGAATAATGTGGATGATAAAGATAATGGAGATCTCATTTCCTTCCTGCTTTCTTAAACAGTGTAAAAGAAGCCTGTATTATTTTGAATTTGAACATTGGTTCTGCACTGCTTCTGAAAGATGTCCTGCAGTCAGCTTCTGAGCAGCCTCCTGCCACAGCAGCATTAAATGAAATTGGAATTTACAAACTCGCTCCGCAAGATGTTGAGATTCTACTTAATTTGAGGACAAACTGGCCTAACACTGGAAAATAATGCATTTTCCCCTCCTTCCCCATTTTTGAACAAAGAGGAAGCCAGTTGTTTAAGTTAAATGATGAAGTTCCAAATTCATGAATCTGGATAACTGAAAACTTTATGGAATCATTTATTATCTTTGACTTACAGTGTTATTAAAATGCTGACCATATTTCCTGAACCCTTCTGCTCCTAAGAAAAGAAAAACAGAAAACTCAGAAGCCATGGAAACTCGGAGTAATTCCATTTACAGATATACATGCTGAATATGTGGTAAATAAAATACAAGTGCAGACATAATAAATTATAACCAAATTTCAATTTCCTATGTTATGGATAATCAAACACAGCAAATTTTAAAAAATTCACTTTAGAACGCATGTTTGTAATTGAGGTTCCTGTATCTAGTTTGGAAATTCACTGTATTTCCTATAAGAAAACACATTGATAGTGACTAAATTAGGATTGTTCTCATTTAGCACAAATGTCCTTCCATTTAAAAATACTTCCTTGTTTTGGTCCACATGTCTGTGGGCGACCTTTTCTTTTGGATGAAACATTTCAGGCCAGAGCACTGTATTTTAATCTTCCCAGGGGCAGGGCATGTAATTAAACAATTTTTGTTTAATACTTATGTAACTAATGATGAGATGAGGATATTAAACTTTCTAACTTTGCCTTGGCCTTGGACTATGTTAATGATTTCTTGTTAATAAATGCTCAGTGAGTAAAACTTTTAAACAAACTGAGTTAGACTAAACTAATCTTTCTACAGCTACCAAATTTTATTCCAATGGGCTGCTTTCTGATTTAGCATTTACTTAATAATTTTTATATTGTAATACTTCACATTTAAAATAGTCTGGCATGCAACCTATACTGTTGATAAACACTTAGTGATAAATAATTTAGAGGGAATATTTTGAGACAAATTCTACAACCCTCTCTGTATTTTACTTATTTATTTAGAAATATTTTATTGATTTGAGAGGAAGGGAGAGGGGGAGAGAGAGATAGAAACATCAATGATGAGAGAGAATCACTGATTGGCTGCCTCCTGCATGTCCCCCACTGGGGATCGAGCCTGCAACCCTAGTATGTGCCCTTGGCCGGAATCGAACCCGAGACCCCTCAGTCCGCAGGCTGATGCTCTATCCATTGAGCCTAACCAGCCAGGGCCTTCCCTGTATTTTATACTGAGAGTTTCCATCTAGTGTATTGCACTCAAAACTTTTCTGTTAGTCTTTCTAGCAAATGGGGCTTTTCTATCTCAGTCTTTGAGAATTGCAGGGGTTTCCCATTAAGAAAATGAAGCTGCCTCAGAAACTTCCTAACTCCAGTGTTTTCTCTCTCCCCTCTCCCCAAGCTCAGGGACTTTTCTGTCATCCCTCCCTGTCCTCACTTGCTAGTCAGCTGAAAGTTTCTATCAAAAGGTAGGAACCTGGCTCTGGTTGGCGTGGTGTGGCTCAGTTGGTTGGGTTTTGTCTATGCACTGAAAGGTTGCTGGGTTGATTCATGGTCAGGGCACATGCCTGGGTTACAGGCTCCATCCCTGGAAAGAGAGGGTGCAGGGAGCAGCTGATCAATGGTTCACTCTCATCATTTATGTTTCTCTCTCCCTTTCCCTTCCTCTCTCTAAAAATCAATTTAAAAATTAAAAATAACAAAGTTAGGAACCTGTTTTAAAATATATTAATTGTACTTCAAAACCATATTCTTTAAATATTACTCATTAGAAAATGAACTTACACTTCGTCCTTGAATTTATCCAAAGTTATTCCATTTCCATCATCTTTTAAATCTTCATCTTCAGTTGACAGACCCAGGTTCTCTAGGGCTGTAAAAGAATCAGAAGGGAAATTTACAAAGCGAATCATTTTCAGCTAGAGAAAATTAAGGAATGACTACTATTACCTCAATTTGCATTAGACACTGACCTCTTTTGTACTGCACAAATGATATGCTGCCTTTACGTCCAGAGTCCATCATCTCGAACATAGACACAATGTTAGAGTGATCCATGAAGAAAGGGAAAGCCACACCTGTTATTTTAGCAATTCTCAGTCGTTCTAATAGAGATATTAAATACTCTCTTGGTTTATCTGTAAAGAAAAAAAAAAAAGTTCAATTCTGGTTGAGTGTCCTTCAGTGCACCAAAAGGTCACTGGTTCCATGGGGTCGGGGTAACATCGGGGACACCTGATCCTTGTGAGACATAGGGGTCAGGCACATACCTAGGTTGTGGGGGTTGGAGCCCATGTTAAAATTATGGAGGCAATCAATGTTTCTGACGTGGATGTTTTTCACCCTTTCTCCTCTCATCAATAAGTAAAAATGTTAAAGAATGCATTCCTTTGTACTTTTTCTATTTTTATTTGTTGCAGTTTCTATTGTTAAATTAAAACAACTAAAGTGCACTTAATGATCCTAAACATGATCATATTGGCTGGGTGGGGCAAAGTTGGAATGTCTGGTATTTCCATTTCCTTAAATGGGGATGTGGGTAATTTTGACATTTTTGGACACTTCTTGTGGAGAGAGGCTGGCAAGTTACAATTTTGCATTTGGGTTAGAAGGACTTCAACATAACTCTCACCTTAATATAATTTTGAAATCACTGCACAAAAATTAAGAAATGTTTCAAGTTTTTTTTTTAAAGGGGTCAGAAGCGTAAAAATGCCAGGAAAAGAGTTCTCGAAAACACTGTTCCATCTTGCCCCAGCAATTGTGTAGCTCTCTTACCAGGTGAACAACTCTTTGAGGTCGAGGTAACATTGGGAACACCTGATCCTTGCGAGACATAGGGGCAATTCATTTATTGATTCTTCCCCACGTTTCCCGGAGAGCGGTGCTATTACCCCATTTCCCAGAAGAGGAGACTGAGGTTCAGAAGGCTGTTGCCCCATCTCATTAGTAATGACCGGTGAGCCCTCCACCTGGCCGGGTCCCAGGGCATCCTGGCTGGTGGTGGGCACAGAGGGGCCGGTCATTAAGCATTTGTCTAGCCAAGACCAGTTTGGCTCAGGGGATAGAGTGTGGGCCTGCGGACTGAGGGGTCCCAGGTTCGATTCTGGTCAAGGGCATGTACCTGGGTTACGGGCATATCCCCAGTGGGGAGTGTACAGGGGGCAGCTGATCAATGTTTCTCATCAGTGTTTCTATCCCTCTCTCTCCCTTCCTCTCTGTAAAAAATAAAATATATTTAAAAAAAAAAGTATTTGTCTAATTCAGTGGTCAGCAAACTCATTAGTCAGCAGAGCCAAATATCAACAGTACAACAGTATTCTTTTGAGAAAGAAGTTTTTTAAACTTAAAACTATGTAGGTAGGTACATTGTCATTAACTTAATTAGGGTACTCCTAAGCTGGCCTTTGCTAAAAACTCAAGAGGCCGAAGAGCCGCGTGTGGCTCCTCTCGAGCCGCAGTTTGCGGGCCAGTGGCCTCATTGATGGCCACAGCCTAAACCGGCAGCCGAAGAGCTAGGATAACGGAGGCAGATAACGGTGGGGGCAGTAGGCGGTGGGTGGGATGGAGCTGGAGGAAGGGCTGCCTGCGGGGGTGGGAAGGTGAGACCGAAAGCCGAGCGGTAGGCAAGACCCTTACTTGGCTGGTAAAAGAGCAGGTGACTAGTGAGGAGGTTCAGCAACTCCATAATCCGATATTTCTCCAAATATTTCCTGGCCTGCTGCTCCCGGCTGTTGCTCTCCATCCCTCCGCGTTAGGCCGTTGCTAGGCGACGAAGCGGCTGGTGGGCTCCTCCTCTTCCGCCCGAGAGCCCGGCGTGGGCTGGGACCTCAGTGGAAGCTCGGCTCTGCTCCGGAGGGGAGGCCTGGGGAGCGTGGGGGGCGGGGTCGGGGGGCTTCCTGAGGGAGACTGTCTGGTGCTGGGCCCCTGGCAGGCAGACCCCCGCCCCCCCTCATCCTAATAGGGGCTGACGGCTGGGCTTGATGGTCTTTTCCTTGTGCTTGTGAAGCAGGTTAGTCAGAAGCTAGGAAAATTCCTTGGCAAGTGGAATGGGGAAACTGAGACAGATAGCAATTTACAGCCAGATACAGAAGGCCCCCTCCCCTGGAGAGAGAACTTCTGGGCCTCAGTTGTATTTCAGCTCCAGCCCCAGGACAGCAGTAACCTGGACAAGTTATACCTGGCCTGACTTCAGGAGTGGCTGTGCGGACCAAAGACGCCCTGCCCCACCGAGCTGGAGACCAGCACCCCGGAAGGACCCAGCTGGAAAGCTGAGGAATATTCGATTGAGATCCTCCCCTACAGTCTCCACCCTTAAAGCTTTCAGGGGGAGGACCCAGAAAGCTCTCCCACCCCGGAGGGTGCCTGTGCCTTTCCCCTCCCCTTCACCACTCACAGGCATGCATCTCCTAAACTCTCAGGGACCCCCACAAGGCCTGCAATCAGGGCAGCGATGGGCAGCAGCACTTCCCCCCGGAAACCCCTCTCTGACTTCTTAGTGAGCCCACCCGAGGCGCATTTGCCCAGTCCTTTCTTATTGTACTCTCCCCAGCTTTAATGAACGTCCTCTTAAAAAAAATCACCTGGACTTGTGAACGTTTTCCTGCACCAGTGTTTCCCAAACTTCTCTCATGATGAGAGTCACCTGGTGGAGTTGTTAAACTACAGATTCCTGAATCCCAATTAAGAAGGCTAAACTAGAATTTTGGGGGACATATAGGTAAAATTGTATCAATTTTTGGGAACATATAGGTAAAACTGTATCAATTTTTACCTATATGTCCCCAAAAATTCTAGTTTAGCCTTCTTAGTTGGGATTCAGGAATCTGTAGTTTAGCAACTCCACCAGGTGACTCTCATCATGAGAGAAGTTTGGGAAACACTGTCCTACACGATATCAAGAACTCACACACTGCTGGCTGGCCCGAGGTCGCCTTTCCGGTAACACTTGTGGAGCCACTGACAGGAGGAACTAGTCACAGAAGGAACGTGTGTAATTCCGGAGGTGCCCTGAGCATCTGGGAGACGCTCTGTCTTCAGAGTCTGGAGGTGTTCTGTGGAAGGAAGGAGCTCGTTCTCTCAACTGTCTTGAAAACTGTGTGCCCCAATCTGTACCTCGGCTTAGGTTTGTAAGGAGAACATTTCAGAAGAATATTAGGAGAGTGCTTTGTAAACTTCCAGCAGCAGAATCCTTTACAGAAAGCATAAGGAGCCCTGGCCGGTGTGGCTCAGCTGATTGAGTATTACCCCTTGCCCCCAAAGGTCGCTGTTTTCATTTCCAGTCAGGGCACATACCCAGGTTGCAGGTTTGGTCCTGGGGTGTGTACAGGAGGTAACCGATTGACGTTCCTCTCTCTCCCTCCCTCTCTCCCTTCCTCTCTCTGTAACATGAGTGCAAACATTATATATATATATATATATATATATATATATATATATATATATATATATATATTATTTTTTTAAAATATATTTTATTGATTTTTTACAGAGCGGAAGGGAGAGAGATAGAGAGCTAGAAACGTCGACGAGAGAGAAACATCGACCAGCTGCCTCTTGCACACCCCTTACCGGGGATGTGCCCGCAACCAATGTACATGCCCTTGACAGGAATCGAACCTGGGACCTTTCAGTCCGCAGACCGACGCTCTACCACTGAGCCAAACCGGCTTCGGCTGCAAACATATTTTTAAGAAAGAAAGAAATCGTAAGTGCCATCCCCACATGGAGAGCAGGTGGAAGAGAGCACTACGCTGGGTTCACAGGTACTTCAGCTGTGCCTCCTCACAGGGCCATGGCGGCAGCCTGAGTGGTCCTGGCGCCAGCATTAACTGGAGGCTGGGAGCCGTGACAGAACCGAGCTGACAAAGCCGACGCATTGCTCCAGGGCCTGAGGACCCGAGGGGCTCTGGGGAGAACTGAAAAAACGATGGATGTGGGCTGTTGCCCCTCCACGTGCTTTGGTCCATCCTTTGGGGACTTGCTTTATGTTCCCTGAAAGCGAAGCACAAACAGCAAACCTGTACAAAGTGTCCCCCTTTCAATCACGACCGCCTACATGCTGGACCCTCAAAGGGCAGACGAGATATGTGTGATCGCTTAGGAACACGACTGTGGCTCAGCACAGCGGAAGCCAGGCCGAGGCAGGGGGACTAAAATGGAGAGGGACCCCTGCAGAGGGGTCGTGGCTGCAGAAAGCAGCAGAGGACGACCTGAGCCACAGCAGACCCAAGGGGACTGGCTGGTCATGGTGTCCTGTGTCTGAGTGGCTTAGGAGAAGCAAAGTCAAACACGTAAGGAACGGTCCTCAAGGGAGAGGAGGCTGGCGATCTGGAGACAGCGATCTGGAGACAGCGGTTGCTGCTCCGTGTTGCAGGCTCAAGGCCTGTGGTCTTCTCCTTGAGAACTTCCAGGACTTCCTCTCCGGGAGGTATACTCGGTCCTGAATCAGCAGCCCTGACCTTTGAACCTCACATGACACAGAAATTGAAACAATCAAATTCATTCTGCCTACAAAGTCAGAGCCAGGAGAGCACATGGGACCCTGCTGACATCTCCCCACGTCGCTGGTAGTTTCCATTCCTACAAGCCTGGGTCCCTTTGTCTGCTCCACACTCCCTTTCACCACATCCCGCAGGCAGCCAGGCCCCCAAATCTCCATTTCCTCTGGACATCATGCTGAAGAGAAGTGTCCAGATGCCACCTAGTGGAGCCAGCTCTTTGCTGCTGAAGCCATCGCTTAAGCCAGTTCGGGCTTAATAAGTCCTTACAACACTTCTCCCTCCTCCAACTCTTTGCTCTCCATCTGGAAGGTCATCCAGATGGCTCTCCAGAAGGATGTCTGGACAGTAGTTCTGCTGTTCGGTCTAATTAGCATATTAGCTCTTTATATATAAGATGTCAACTCAATAAAATAAATAAAAAAGTATTATAAAAACTTTTAAAGAAAGGATTTTATTCACTTCTATGTTACTGTCTCCTACTAAAAAACAATGACATTTGTCCTTCAATCTGCTAAACTTAGCTAGAAAATTCATATTCATATCTTTTAAAAAAATTTGATTTTTTACAGAGAGGAAGGGAGAGAGATAGAGAGCCTGAAACGTCGATGAGAAAGAAACAACAACCAGCTGCCTCTTGCACAACCCCACTGGGGATGTGCCCTCAACCAAGGTACATGCCCTTGACCAAAATCGAACCTGGGACCCTTCAGTCCTCAGACTGACGCTCTACCACTGAGCCAAACCGGTTTCGGCCATATCTTTTTTTTTTTTTTTTATAGCATATGTTAACATGATATAGGAAGTGGGATGTAAAAATAAATTTAATAGGTATAATTAAATAACTTCACACATATGTAGAATCTTGGAAAAATGCATGTTAAATGTGGACACATGAACATTCCGTATACACCAGTGAACTCAATAGAGGATATGTTTTTACTGATCTCTGGTAACCACCTTGTTTTCTGTGAATCTTCAAATACCCATTTCCAAATCTTCCAGCTCCTGGAGAAGGGATTTCTCTTTTTGAATTTTCTCCCAACTGATTTTTCCCCCCCAGCTGTTTTCTAGTTGCTGCTTATTCTCTCAGTTGTTCCTTGCTTTCTGTTTCTTAAGTTCTGGATTTTCTTTTTTTGTCCTACTTCAGCGTGTCCAGAAGTTGGCTGTGAGACAGTATTTTGTGTGGAGCTCCGTGGGGCAGGAGTAGGTGCCAGATCTAGACTCTTGTCACTTTTTGCTTCCTGCTTTGCGTCTTTCTTAGCTTCATGTTTCCTTTGATTTTTTATGGGCTGTTTTGGATAATGGCTCATTTCCCAGTTGTGGCTTCATATTCTGCGGTGGCTCCTTCTCATACAGCCAGGAATTGGTGACTGGTATATCTCTTTTTAAAATATATTTTATTGATTTTTTTACAGAGAGGAAGAGAGAGGGCTAGAAAGTTAGAAACATCGATGAGAGAGAATCGCCGATCAGCTGCCTCTTGCACACCCTCTACTGGGGATGAGCTTGCAACCAAGGTACATGCCCTTAACTAGAATCAAACCTGGGACCTTTCAGTCTGCAGGCTGACGCTCTATCCACTGAGCCAAACCAATTTTGGCTGGTTTCTCTCTTAAAGCTGGGGGTCTGTAAGCTGGTGCAGCGTTAGGTTCTTCACTGGATACGTCACTTGGAACTACTTGGAAAGTGACTGTTTTTGCTGGAAGTAGTCCATCTAAAAATGGCTGCCAAGAAGCCTGCCATAATTCCACATTGGATGGCACACAGACTTTGCAAGATGGAGTCAGTATGATGCCAAGTCTGTACCCATGATTAACGTGTAACCTGGGAGCACACGTAGCTGTTAAAACATGCTCATCATCTGGGCACCAAGCAGAAAATATAGACTCAGAGGCCACCGGTTTAGAAATGTTTGTGGTTTCTAACATCCCACACTTCCATGTGTCCACTCAGATTTCCACACCTGGTGAGTTCTAATATATGTCCAAGAGGGCCTCGGTAGGCTGCGTGATGAGGACCAGTTCCAAAGTCAGACACAGGATCACATTTGAAGTTGAAAATTGTCTCTTTGGCAGGCATAAAACCATAAGCAGCACAAAAACTCAGCAGACTTAGAATTCCAAACTCCATCATAAATGGGCTATTTTTGGTATTTGCACTACAGTACTTTCTCCATTTTTTTTGTTTTTTAAAAAAATATATTTTATTGATTTTTGTACAGAGAGGAAGGAAGATAGTTAGAAACATTGATGAGTCATCGATTAGCTGCCTCTTGCACGCCCCCTACTGGGGATGTGCCCGCAACCAAGGTACATGCCCTTGACCGGAATCGAACCCAGGACCCTTCAGTCCGCATGCCGACATTCTATCCACTGAGCCAAACCGGTTAGAGCAGCAGTAATGTTTTCATTCCCTGGCATTTTCACCTTACTAGCCTTAAAGAAACTTTCATTAGCTAACGCTGGTCCATCGAAGTTGGGATAATGATATAATTCAACAAATGAAGGTGAACCGTTACTGCCTGGGACATACACAGTCACCTTGTATGGTTGGGGTTCAGGTGACAATACAAAATAATTTTTCTGCAAATGCAATTTATTTGTAATTGTATTGAAATCATTATTTTCAAAGAAGTGAACTCCATCCTTAACATTTCAGCACAAATAGTTTCACCTTCGACCAGGGTGGACACCAGTTTTGCACATTTTTCTGGATGATAGACTTCAAACTTGTCCCAGTTTTCACATCCTAACATTGTAAGGTGGGGAGCACTGTGGTCCCTTGTTAGTGACATTGGTGATATTTATCTCTTCTCCTTTGCCCCAGGCAAACAAGGTCTCACCTTTACTAAAGGTATAGACTTTGCAATTTTTCCCACTTTACCTTGGAAGCACTGGGCAGGTACAGTCCTTCTGGTCCTCCGACTGTTAGGAGCAGCATGGATGGCACCATCTTGTCCCAGCAAGCAAGGTGAACTCTTTTTTTTTTTTTTTTCTTCCCCCAAATAATTTCAGAGAGGAAGGGAGAGAAAGAAACATCAATGATGAGAATCATTGATTGGCTGTCTCCTGCATGCCCTCTACTGAGGATCGAGCCCACAACCAGGGCATGTGCCATTGACTGGAATCAAATCTGGGACCCTTCAGTCTTCAGACCGACACTCTGTCCACTGAGCCAAACCAGCTAGAGCACAAGGTCAACTCTTGTTGTAAGTATGTATCCATGTAGCCATCACAGCACCCAAATGTTTGCCTGTGTCCCTTTCTAGTTCCTCCTACTCACCCCTCCTTAACCCTGCCTCCCATCCCTGCCACTGTCACCAGGCAACTATGGACCTAGGATCTCTAACTATAGTTTAGTTTACATTTTCTAGGATTTTATATAAATGAAACCAGAGAGCAGGTACTTTTTTTTGTTTTTTTGTTTAGTGTCTAACTCAACATAATTATTTTTGACATCCACCCTAAAGATAAATTATGAAGTCCAGGGAAACATGAGATACATGGTTTGGGTTGAAAAAGCTCCTGGATGTCAATGCAATCATTTGATAATCCACACCAGGTTTTACCAGCACCAAATCTCTGCTGGGCAAGTCCTCCTATGAAGAAGGATGGCTTCTAAAGTCATTCCATTTTATCTACTTTCAGGAAGTACATTCCACAACCATTCACTGTAATCACTTATATTCGACCACTTTCAGTTTTTCTCTGGTTCTGTATCCAGACTTTTGTGGTGTCTTTTTGTTTTGTTAATCCTCACCCAAGGATATTTTTCCATTGGTTTTTTTTTTTAGAGAGAATGGAAGGGACCGGGGAGAGATAGAGAAAAACATTGATGCGAGAGAGACACATCAATTGATTATCTCCTATACACGCCTGGGACCAGGCCTAGCCGGGAATTGAACCTGCCCAGTACATACCCTTGACTGGAAGGGAACCCAGGACCCTTTAGTCTGCAGGCCAAATGCTCTATCCACTGAGCAAACCAGCTAGGGCTGTATCCAGACTTTTTAAGCTGCCGTGCCACGAGCCAAACATTGCATTGTACTGCATTCTGGTAAATACTAACATGAGCTCACCTAAGGACTTCCATATATTTTGCCATTAATTAGGAACATTGATATTATACTCTAAATTATTAAAATATCAAAACAGCATGATATTGCGACAATTTAATATTTTACAGTTTATGATGAAAAGAGACAAACTCGTGCCTCATCCCACCCCCATCACCCCAAGGGAACTTTCTCTGCTGGGCCTGGTAACCTTGAATTCAGAATCTCAGTGTTCCATTTACTTTCCCCCCAAAATAACCCTTCAGTCCCTTGCTGAGGGGTGGGGTGTGGATGAGTAGCCACTTGTCTGTATGTGGGAGGTGAAGGGAGCCTCTGAGTCCAACAACCTCATGTGAGACTTTTAACCCCTCCCTCTCCCCTTTCCTATTTTCTACCCAAGCTGCACCCCCCTCCTCTTTGGTACCTACTACCTCTGGGGGTTTAGGGGAGAAAATGGGCTTCTCGATAGTATTCTTTTCAAACTATAATACTTGGTAACTTTCTTCTTTCTACTGAGACGATTGCACTCCAGTTTGCCATTCACCTTTTGGTCTGTGTGTAAACTTTTACATTTCAAAGTGCACAGTGAAAGGAATGACTCTTAAGTATGCAGCCCAATGAACATCTCACCAGTGATTATATTCATTTAACAAGCTCCCAGGTCAAGACGCAGAACATCTCCTCCCCAGGGCTCTTCCGAAAGGTAACGAACAGCTATCTCAGAAAGCCATCTGCTTGTGTTCATGGCTATCATTCACCGAGGTTACTTCGAATGCCAGTTCATTCATTAAAAGGCTGCACAATGCCAGGCTCAGCGTGGAGCTGGGAGGAACATCCTCCGAGCCTCTGAAGGTGAGCGCAGAGCCTGGGAGCACCTCTCTGTTTGCAGGGAAATTCAGTCCTCTCCTCAATGCGGAGCATCCACTCCATATCCGATGTTTTCTGTGCGTTAGCCAGAGAGAACCAAAAGACGTAAAAAAGAATTGCAAACCAAAACAAAAACATGCAACTTGATTCTTTCAAAAATAAAAATAAAAATAAAGCCCTCGAGTCATGTTTTCCCTTCCCATTCAATTAATGACTATAGCCAATCAATAATTTTCCTATTTTGCCTTTTCTGTCTAAAAGTCTCTCTCTGAGCTCCTGTCAGTGGAGTGCTGCCGAACTACTTCCGGGTGTGGCGCTGCTCAAGTACATTCTTAAGATTTTTAATATGCCTCAGTTTCTCTCTCAGCAATTAAAAAAAGGTGACTATCTCCACATATGTTTGGATTTACCTCGCTCTTGCCTCCTCAAGAGCCTCACTCGTTGGGGAATTTGTCCTTTCTCCTGCTTCTTGAACCTTTCCTTCCTCTACTGTCCCAGCATATGAGCTGCGATCTCCCTTGAAAAATAAAATGAACAACAAAAGCCAAATCCCCCCTAAATGGTATGGCTCAGCTGGTTGGGCATCATCCCAGGTCTGGGAAGGTTGCTGGTTCAGTTTGTAGTAGGGAGTGTGCATGTTTCTCCCCATCTCCCTTCCTCTCTCTCTCTAAAAATCAATTAAAAATATTTTACTGATTTTTTTACAGAGAGAAAGAGAGAGGGATAGAGAGTTAGAAACACCGATGAGAGAGAATCATTGATTAGCTGCCTCTTGCAAACCTCCTACTGGGGATGTGCCTGCAACCAAGGTACATGCCCTTGACCGGAATCGAACCCAGGACCTTTCAGTCTGCAGGCCAACGCTCTATCCATTGAGCCAAACTGGTTTCTGCTAAAAATCAATTTTAAAAAATCTTAAAAAAGACACAACCCAACAACAGCAGCAACAACAACAAACAACAACAAAAGCCAATTCCAACACTCCCACGTGTCTTTTAAGCTCCTTAAGATTTGTGTACACAACTGAGTTTCCTTCAAATCACTCCAGCCTGTCCCTGGCTCCTCCCACTCCATCATACCCGCTTTGCTAAGGGCACTGTAGTGGGTTGAATAATAATCCCCCAAAAGATATGTTCAAGTCCTAACCCGTAGACTGGGAGTGTGAACCTATTTGGAGAAAAGATGTAATTAAGAATCTTGAAATAAGATGATCCAGGACTTAGGGTTGGCTTTAAGTCCAATGAGGATGTCCTCCTAAGAAGAAGGCAGTGGGAGGTTTGAGACCCAGGATAAACATGGGGTAGAAGTCCAGGTGAATCAGATTTTTTTTTTTTTAAATTTCCTTGGTTTTTAGATTCACTTGTTGATAGTTACGTATTTGTTGTTCATAATTTTTATCTTTATTTTCTTTCTCTTCCGAAAGAACCCCCTTCAGCAATTTATATAATTCTGGTTTGGTGGTGATGAACTCTTTTAGCTTTTTTAAAAATTTATTTTATTAGTGAAGCTCTAGAAACCTGATGGACAATATTAACTGTTGAATATAATAGAATCAGAGGTATGGAAGGGGAGTGGACTGATGATTCTCAGGGAAAAGAGGAGTGGGGAGGTGTGGGAAGAGACTGAACATAAACTGTGCACCTATGGATGAGGACAATGCGGGGGGAGGAAGGGCAGAGGGTGGGGTAGGAACCTGGTGGAGGGGGGAAAAATGAGGAACTTTTGTAATAATATGAACAATAAAGGTTTATTAAAAAAAAAAAGTAGTCCAGGTGAAGATGGAGGCAGGAAGGGGAGTGATGCGGCTCTAAGCCGTGGACTGCTGGCGGTCACGAGAAACCGGAAGAGGCAAGGAAGGGTTCTCCTCCAGAGCCCTCAGACGGAATGCAGCCCTGTGCGGTTTTGGATTTCTGGCCTCCAGAGTTCTGAGAGAATTAGTGTATGTAGTTTTAAGCCACTAACTTGGGTTAATTTATCATGGCAGCTTTGGAAACTAATAGTCACCAATGGCCTGTATTGCAAAACCAGACATAATATAATCTTACATCTTCCTTTTTTTTTCTTTTTTAAAAGCAGGAATCTTCTCCAGCAACACCACAAACACCACAATTTCTCTTTGCTTTTTTTAAAAAAAATATATTTTTATTGATTTCAGGAGAAAGAGAGAGAGAGAGAGAAACATCAATGATGAGAGAGAATCATTGATCGGCTGCCTCCTGCACTCCCCACATTGGGGATTGAGCCTGCAATCCAGGCATGCCTCCATGACCAGAATCGAACCTGGGATCCTTCAGTCCACAGACTGACACTCTATCCACTGAGCCAAACCAGTTAGGGCTACATCTTCCATTTTACAGCAGAATTGGACTCTGTTGAATATTCCTTCCTTGAAACCTCTGACAGACCTGGCTTCCAGGGAACCACTTCCTGTTGGGTTCTCTCTTCTCTTTGAGAATGCTTCCTCGTAAGAGTCTCTCTTTGTTTCCACCCAACCTCTAAATGTCTGCTCTTCTTCTACAATCTCTCAAGTAATCACATCCATACCTGTGGCTCTAAATATCATCCATGTACTAATGATTCCCAAATTGATGCCTCCAACTTAGACCTGCTGTTAGCTTCTGTCATGTGTACACCATGCCTTCTTGACACATGGTGTTTCATAGCAATCTCATCCATGAACATACATGCACAAGACAGAACTTTTGATCTTCACGGAATGGTCCTCCCACCAAACCCCTAAAAAGCCCGTTCTTTCTCTGGTTTCCCACAGCTGAAGAAATGGCATCTGCACCGAACACAACTGCTCTACCAGGACCTGTATCTAATTCCTAAGCCAGTCTTGTCAATGTACGATGCATCTCAATTTTCCGAGTCTACTCACTTCTCTCTCTCTCTCTCTCTCTCTCTCTCTCTCTCTCTCTCTCTCTCTCTCTCTCTCCTCCTCCCCTCCCCTCGGCTGCAACCATCCTGGGACCTCACTAACATCTCACCTGGTCTCTTGCAAGAGCATCCAATTCTCCACACAGCAGCTAGAGGATCTTTTTTCTATTTCTTTCTTTTTTTATCTTTTTTCTTTTATTTATTTACTTAATCTATATTTTATTGATTTTTTTACAGAGAGGAAGGGAGATAGAGAGCTAGAAATGTCAATGAGAGAGAAACATTGACCAGCTGCCTCTTGCACACCCCCTACTGGGGATGTGCCTGCAACCAAGGTACCCTTGACTGGAATCGAACCTGGGACCTTTCAGTCCGCAGACTGACGCTCTACCACTGAGCCAAACCGGTTATGGCTATCTTTTTTTCTTTTATAGAGGATCTTTTTTTTTTTTTTTTAAATTAAATTATTATCTGTGTACATATTTTAACATTGTCCCCCCTCTCATACATACCCTCCCTCCCCAGAGTTTTGTGTCCATTGGTTGTACTTATATGCATGTATACAAGTCCTTTATAGAGGATCTTTTAATCTATCAGATCATGCCATGTTCCAAAGCCCTCCAAAGGATTCCTGCTGAATCAAGTGCAAAACCCAAACTCTGAGAGCCTTTTGTGACCTTGTCCTTGCCTCCTGTCCCTCCCCTGCCCCCCACTCCATCCACAGGGGGTCTTCCCTGGCTCTGGGAGCTTACCGAACCTTTTCTACCTCAGTCCATCTCTGCAGGGATTCTCTCTCCACACGGTGCCAGCAGCTGGCTTCCTTAGAGAAAACTCCCTGACAGCACTCTCCTCACACACTTTGTCCCTTCTTCCCTCTCGTAGAGTCATAGCATTTGCCGATATCTGTAATTACACATTCGATCGTGTGTTTATTTATGGTCTCTCCCACCGAGCTGCTTGCAGGAAGCAGCTGGGACTCTTGTCTGTTTCTCATCACTAAGCACAGAGCGCCTGCTCAGGGGCAGCCGCAGCCAGGATGCTCCAGAAAGATTTGTTGAATGAATTCACTCTCTCTCTAATTCTTTGCCTCAAATGTATGTCCTGGCAGGAAGGCTTGCCTGGCATGAACACACGCAACCCAAAAGAAAAAGAAGAAAAAAAATCTAAATTTTATGAAAACCCGAAGACTTAAGTTTTACAAACATATAAATTATTTTATTTACAAAGCCATGATACAAAAAAAAAAAAAAAAAAAAAAAAAAAAAGCCAAAAAACCCAACCGCTCACTGGAGCATGTGTCCAGGCCTGGTGCGGAACCGTGGCAGTATCAATAGATACATGTTTGTTCTTTCCTTTTTTTTAAAAACTGTAAGCCATAGAGTTTACTATGTACACCTACTTTAGACATTTATTCTGCTTACAACATCGCAGGCATGGAATGGATTCTGACAGTGCTAACACATAAAGGTGCGGGGCGAAGGAGGAGGTGCCTAGTGTTACAAAATATGGATTGTAGAACAGAAGAGGAGAAACCCACCCCACAAGGGTGGCCTTGGTTCAGAATGTTTGGACATGCTCTTCTTCAAAATCCTTCCGGAAAAGGTTCTCAAGTCGGGTAGTAAGGAAAGGACAAATGATCAGGTGCAAATTCTTGTCTGTGCAACAATAGTTATTTAATATACCCCCATGACTGGCCAGCGACGTAAAACCCACAGTTTTTTTGTTTTTTTGTTAAAGTGCCATGGGCCAACAGCATAACAAAATAGAAGGTGTAAATAGAAAATTTCTTCTTTTCCTTTTTTTTTTTTTTTTTTTAAACAAGAGTTCACTGAGAATCAGCAATAATAGAATATGCTGTATAAACTATTCTCTACAAAGGTTGATCAGCGTTATTTACAATTGGTACATTGATACAAAAGAAGGCATACAAGTTTATCCAAGTCGCTTTGTTTTTTATGGCTGACAGGTCTATGCATTGCGCTATGCTTAACAACCAGAGCTTTCGTGAGCCTCTGTGGCTGGCGACAAGTCAGAGATCTTCAGGCAAGTGGAGGGGGGGTGTTGGGGTGTGCAGTCCCGGGTGGGGGAGAGAGGGCCGAGGGGGGCGGGCAGAACAAAGAAGTACCCAGAGAGGGTCACCCGGATAGTGCTTTACAGGCTGGTCCAGTTGAACTCCATGAAAACAAAACCAAAGAAAACCTTTTATTTGCATTCCACTTTTTTCAAGCTGTGAGTTTTGAATACATGGTTATCAAGTAAACCTGTGGTTGACCGTGAAGGAAGAGACACCGTGGGTTTTCCCTTTTTTTTTTTTTTTTTTGCTCAGTTTTCCAGAAATGTCCTCGCCTTGGTCAGAGCCAGTCTTTCACCAAGTCAGCAGCATTCGGTGGGGAGCCTTGTTATTCCAGCTTGCAATTCCAAGATGTAGGGCGCGAAAACGTTCACACCTACGACGGAATTGCTCCTTGAGTCCCTGTCCAGATGTTATTTCTCAGAAGCAGCCACTTCATCTCTCAACCTTTGTGTTCCCTCTTTGGATATGTAAGAGTTTGTAGATCAGAGGGTTATTCTGTTGCTGAGATTTTTTTTTTTCTTCTCGTTTTGTTTTTACTCCTGCAAGTTTTACAACTCAAAATAAATTATATTAAAAACAAAACAAAAACACAACCACACACAGACGTCTAAAACTGAACAGGACAAAAAAATTGTGCAAAAATAACGAAGATATATGTACATACTTTTCCGTCTGAAGAAATGTACAATAAAAACATAATCCAAAGAACATTTTAAAAATATAAACATTGCTTAAAACTTTCCTAAGTTTCATATTGTTTCTGAAACTATTTCTGGTCAGTTAGCTCTGTCATATAGTAAAACATAAATTATTACAAAATTAACACTATAAAAATTTACTTTAAGAATATCTTCTAAACTTTTTTTCCCCCCAAAGGTTCTAATCTTGTTTATAATTTCTTAAACATTTATAAGTCTTAAATCTGCCTTAACCACCTTTTTTTTTTTAAAAAAAGGAAAAGTAACAATCTTCCCTTCAATTTGCAGTCTTCCCCCCTCCCCCCCAAGATGTAAATAAACCAGCATATAAGTGCACTTTTAACACTGTAGAAATAAAAACGAAATCATCTGAACTAATGTCCTGGTACCTAATATCAACTCATTGATTTTTTTTTTTAAAAAAAATCTTCATTTTTTTATATTAAAAAATTGTAGTAATCCTATAAGAAACACTGTCAGTGCAATTTCATCGATGCAAATCACTCCGCTAGCCTCCCGCCTCAGTGGGATTCTATTCCGTGTTGAAACCTAACAGTAGTCTGATCTTTGGGGAGGGGGGTGGGGAGGGGAGGAAGACTTCGGGGTGGGGGTGAGGGTGTGTGTCCAGCTGCCACTCTGGCTTTCCTGTCTGATGTAGGGATGAAGGGAAACTCCTACTCTCTGTGCCAAGGTACAGGGTGAACAGCGCAGAACACTTACTTTACGTGGCATGTTCCTTTCCGGACCGATTCCTGATTAAAGCTTACAGTACTGACGTTTCCTTCAGACTCCAGTGTGAATAGTTTCAGCTGCGCTCTTCCTCGCTAGGCAGTGGCCGGCCTTACCACTCTGACCCGGGGTGGCTGAGTCTGAGCTGGGCCTCTGATAACCCGGCAGACCCTGATACAGGGGGCCCCGAGTCACAGGGTCGTGTGGCCCAGGGCACAGAGGTGGGCGGGCGGGGCTTGTACTCATTCTCACCAGGGGTTTGACCCATAGCCCTCCATGGAAGCTTTCCCCCAGATCCATCCCTCCCTCCCCTTGTCTCCTCTTGCCCGGCCCTGGAGGGCAGCTGGAGTGTGTCCACAGCTGTGGGCACTGTGCCTTGTTCAGAGTGGCCTCCTGGGGCCTCCTGGGGCATCCCTCTCTGGTTTGACCAGCTTTGGGCCCTTGCCCAGGGCACCCAGGAAGGTGTTTTGCAGCCTGGATTCCTAACAAGCTCAGAGGACCACAACCACCCAGTTCTCACGATCTCTGAGGGATAGCTTCTCCGACTCCCATTCTCTGCTTCCGGCCACCTCCCAGGCCCGGTCCAGACCTGACCCGGTATATCCCCTCTCTCAGCTGCACGGCCGGACGGTGGTCCTGGGGCGCCCTGGAAACCTGATGGGTGCTTGGCCACCCTCCTGCCTCTGTTCTCCGCCCCCCAGCAGAGCCCCTCCCAGGCCATCCAGAGGCGAGCTTATGAGAGGCAACTTCTTGGGATGGCCTTGGGGACCCAGAGAGTGGCAGGCAGGAAGGGATGGATGGGTGGGTGGGTGAGGACAAGGAAAAGAGCACTTTGCGTGCTCAAGTTCGAGTTTCCGATGATGATGCCAACCGGGAACGGACGTCCCGAACGGTCTGCTCGCGTGGCTGGAGCAAAACGACGGTGCAGTAGTTGAGTCAGAAGCTGGAGGAGGGACCCCGAGCTTGGAAGGATGTGTACACGTGGCAAATGAAAGACAACGAAGAAAACAAAACACGGGTATTGTTTTCTGTAAATCTCAAATTCACGTTCTCGTGCCTTTTTTCTTTTTCTCCAAAAAACGAAAGAAACTGGTCATAAAAAAGAAAAAGACAAAGAAAGGCCAGAGCCACAGGCGGGCCCAGGAAATGGATCCCCCACTGCCCACTCCCTGCCCCCGTGGCCCCTGGGCGGGACCGGAGGCCAGGTGTTGGTCTGGAAGTGGCTTCATAGTCTTGCTATGGAAGAGTCCTTATCCTGCCGGTTCTGTTTGTGGTCTTCTAGAAAAGAAGCAGCTTGGGATTACCACGAGGATTCGAGAACAGAGTGATTTCTCATCTATAACAAAAAGGAGACCATCCCAACCCCTACAGCAGCCAAAGGCAGGAGGGGATGTCTGCAAAGGACCCCATACATGTAGGGTAACCCCCAAAGTCCTAGCGGTGGGGGGAAATGCAAGGATGAATCCAGCATAGAGGATCAGAATAAGTCTGTGTTCTCTCTCTCTCTCTCTCTCTCTCTCTCTCTCTCTCTGCCTAATATGATACGGTTGCTAATAATAATAGTAATAGCTAATATTTGTGTGTTCTATTGGGCATTTTCTAGGGGCTTTCTGTGAATAAATTAATTTAATCATCACAAAAGCCCTAAGAGGTAGGGACCATTATAATCCCCATCTTTTTTTTTTTTTTTTTTTAATATATTTTATTGATTTTTCACAGAGAGGAATTGAGAGGGATAGAGAGTTAGAAACGTCGATGAGAGAGAAACATCGACCAGCTGCCTCTTGCACACCCACTACTGGGGATGTGCCCGCAACCAAGGTACGTGCCCTTGACCGGAATTGAACCCGGGACCCTTCAGTCCGCAGGCCGAGGCTCTCGCCACTGAGCCAAACCGGTTTTGACTATAATCCCCATCGTATGGTGAGGAAACAAGCACAGAGGAGTTAAGTAACCTGCCCAAGGGCACACAGCTAGTAACTACTAACGTGGGAAGCCAGACGGCCGTGCTGTTACCGAGATGAGATTTGAACCAGGATCTGACCCAAATACCCACATTCTTTCCACCCCACTGACGACCTTATGTACTCCGACCTCCCCCTCCACGGCCCCCTAACTTACCTGTCGGCTGTGTCCTGGGCTGGGTATGCTTGAAGGGCTGGACTGTGACAGAGCGAGGCTGCTGTTTTTCCCAACCTGAAAGACATGGGCGAAGCCCTCCTCAGACAGCGAGCCAGCTGGGGCAGGCCCCACCCACACCAGGCGTCCACGGGGACAGGAGGGGCTGTGCCATCATGTGATCCTTGCCCTCCCGTCCATCTCAAATGGCAGAGAAAACGAAGACGTCTCAGCGGTGTCTGGAGGATGTCACTCCCACCCCAGAGGAAAGCATAATGGAGGGGAACTCAACCCTGCTTCCCCGGTGAGGATGTTTTCGGGATGAGGATAAGGCAATCTGGCTAGAGGCCTGTCCTGTCGCCCGCTCCCCCCTCCCCGCCCCTCCCTCCGGAGCACTGTACTGGGCAGAGGCCCAGCTTTTCCATCTGTGGCCAAAGGGTTACACAGACGCCTCCACCTCTGAACTCAGTCCTACCCTCACTTATTTCTGGCTCAGGCTCCCGCGGACCAGCGGGGGATAGAGGCCTGGGCCTTGTTCTGGGTCCGTTTTCTCAGCCAGGAGACACAGTGCACCCTTTACTGTTCCCGAGGAGAACGGCACGGTGGCCCTGGGCTTACTCCTCCATGGGAGGCGGACTGGTCCTGGGACAGTGCCCTGGGAGCACGGGGCTGTCCTTGGCACACACGGGCTGGTCCTCAGGTGAGTGCCGTTCCAGAGGCAGCTCCTGCCTTTGGCCCACGCGGAGCTGGCCTCCCCGCGGCCTGGCTCAGAGGGAATCAAACCGGGAGGTCATGGTCTGATTCCTGGTCAGGGCACATGTCCGGGTTTTGGGCTTGATCCCCAGTGTGAAGCATACAAGAGGCAGCCAATCAATGATTCTCTCCCATCATTGATGTTTCTATCTTTTTCCCCCTCTCCCTTCCTCTCTGAAATCAATAAGAAAAAAAAATATATTTATATATATATATATATCATATCAATAAAATGATATATATATATATCAATAAAAATATATATACATATACATATAAAAAACTAGCCTTCTACATTAATTCAGCTCTGCATAAAGACATCTGCCTTACATTTGCAGTCATTTTGTTTAATTTAATACTCCTGTGGCAAATTCTGGCCTTACTCCTACCAGATACAATGAAACAGAACCTCAGTTGGTCCCCAGAGCACATGTTTAGCTTGAATTTCTCAACCTCACACCACGCCCCTTCCAGTCTCCTAAGAGGATCAACATAGATTCCAAAGGCTTTTCCCCAACATTCGGAAATCACCGGTGGCCACTCTGGACAAAGCCTTTTTCTCCTCCTCCTCCTCCTCCTCTTCTTCTTCTTCTTCTTCAATATATTTTTAAATATATTTTATTGATTTTTTACAGAGAGGAAGAGAGAGGGACAGAGAGCTAGAAACATCGATGAGAAAGAATCATCGACCAGCTGCCTCTTGCACATCCCCTACTGGGGATGTGCCTGCAACCAAGGTACATGCCCTTGACCGGAATTGAACCTGGGACCTTTCAGCCCGCAGGCCGACGCTCTATCCACTGAGCCAAACCGGTTTCGGCAACAAAGCCTTTTCTTAATGGCCTGGTGACAAGGACCAAGGTACCACCTAGGCCCAAGGCAGCCGTTACATTCCTCAGCTTTTTTTGGATTTCCTTCCTGATGGCTCGCCTGCTCCTCTCACCCCGCTGGTGGCAGGCTCGTAGTGTTGACTGCACATTCCCTATGTCCCGGCAGACCCAACAGTCAACAGAGCGGTCTTTACTCCACACAGAGGCACGCCATGAACACATGAGAGGCATGGAGGGTTAAGAGCCCAGGCTCCAGAGCTAACCTGCCTGGTTTCAATCCCAGCCCTGCTACGTACTTGCTGTGTGACTTTGGCAAATTCTGGCCTTACTCCTACCAGATATAATGAAACAGAACCTCAGTTGGTCCCCAGAGGATCTTCCTGTGCCTTGGTTGACTCATCTATCAAAGGACAGTAATAACAGGGAATGGCTACAGGTGTTAAATGTATTATAGCTGAAGGACTTGGAATGGAGTCCCCCTCCTGAGTGTTAGCTGCTAAGATTTTATCTGAAATGGGTGACAGGATAGCCCTCAGTGTCAGCGTGTGGCCTGCACACCAGGCCTTCTCCCACCCCCGCCCCTGCCCCTGGCCTGACTCAGAACCTGCATCCTAGCAAACCCCAGGGAACTCAGGTGCATACGTAATCTTCGGAGGTCCTGGCTGTGCCTCCATCCGGACCTGGAGGTGGCACTGACCCCCGGTGAGCCTCAGCATAGGGCCCTGTGGCCCCCCCCCCCCCCCCCCCCCGGCACTGAGCAGCCAGAGGCAGCACGTCTGCTGCAGCTGCACACGTGTGCGAGGGGCCGGGCTCCCGTGAGGTGCCCCGTCCTCCCCCTCTCCCTCCCTGGCCTCAGCTGCAGCTTGTCTGGCCCTTGGGATCCAAACTTGCTGCTTCTCAAGTGTTTACTTGTGATTTGTGAATCCCCCTCGAGATGCTCTCCCCGTGAGGTTTTAACGAGCCTCCTGTAAAGATGACACAACTGCCTCTCGTCTCTCCCGAGTCCTCGTCCCCAGATGGGGCTGGGCTCAGGGTCCGGGCACTTCATGCTGTGGCTGTGACTCTGGGGCTGCGGCAGCAGGTGCCCGGCCGGCAGGGGCAAGGCCCCGGGGCAGCCTGCGGAGCGGCTACTCTGGCCCTCGCTCTTTCCGCGGAGCCCCATGGCACCGGTCTGTGCAGGTGAGGACTCTCTGAGGTCGCTTCCCCAGCCTGGGAGGCAGACCAGACTCGGGGATGGGAACAGAACACAGGGAAGGACACACGGATTCTCCCTGGACCACGCCACGTCCCCACAGCTTTCCTCACAAGCCCCCTCCTCCCCCATTTGGTACAGTGGCATCGCACAATTCTGCGCCCATTGCTGTTCGTTTTACTTTTGGGAAAAAAAGAGTTGTGCCGAAACCGGTTTGGCTCAGCGGATAGAGCGTCGGCCTGCGGACTGAAAGGTCCCAGGTTCGATTCCAGTCAGGGGCATGTACCTTGGTTGCGGGCACATCCCCAGTGGGGGGTGTGCAGGAGGCAGCTGGTCGATGTCTCTCCCTCATCAATGTTTCTAGCTCTCTATCCTTCTCCCTTCCTCTCTGTAAAAAAAATCAATCAAATATATTAAAAAAAAATTGTTGTACCAGCAAGAGGGGGAGGGGCACCGGGGCAGCCAGGTGACGTGGGAACAGTCCGGGGGGGGGGGGGGCCCGGAACCACAAGCCGTCACCCCCCAGAGGGGACGCTGGTCCTCCTTCCACCTGCCTGGCCTCAGCGCTTCCCGAGGGGACTCCGGACAGACCAGAGAAAACTCCTCGGCAACAGAACCCTTCAATGAGACCACCCTCTGAAGCTCGAGGTATAAAAGGGAAGCAGCGTGGGGAGCTCGCGGCCTCTCTGTGCCTCAGTTTCCTCCTCTGGAAGGCGGTGATGACAACGGCACCAGCTGCCCCGGGCGGCTGTGAGGACTAAGTGAGACCCTGGTTGCACGGTGCCCAGGGTGGCACGGACCCAGCACACCGAGCCCTGGCGAAGCACCCGCTCCCCTGGCAGCGGCGGGCGGCGGCCTCAGGGACAACGAGACAGTCCCCGGGCTAAGCAGGGCCGCGCTGCTTGGCTCCCGCCGCCCCGGGGGGGCCTGGCGGGCCGGGTCCCTTACCTGCCGCGAGGAGGAGGTGCTGTTCACGGGGTCGGGCATCGGCGGGAGAAGGTTGGGCGGGTTCTTTTTGTGGACGCTGTTCATCCCAGGCATTTTAGTGATCTTACAGGCCTTGCCGCTCGAGCTCGCGTTCTTACGCTTCTTCCCTTCCGACTTGTCGAAGGAGAGGGCCAGAGAAGACGACACGGCGTTGTGGGAGGCCAGGGAGAGGTCCCCGGCGAGGGCGGGCACGGCGAGGGCGCAGGGCTCGCTGCCGCCCCCGGGGCCCAGGTGCCTCCCGATGTCCGGGGGGCCGCCGGGCAGCGAGGTCCGTCCTGAGGGCTCCAGTTTGGCACTGAGGAGGGGGCTCACCCCGTTGTTGGAGGTGTGCACGGGCAGGCTGGCGTAGGGGGGGGCCACCTGGTAGGAGTTCAAGGCCGAGCTGGCGCCGAGCACGCAGTTCTTCCTGTGGGGCCCGGCCAGTGGGGCCGGGAGGGGCGCCTGCAGGGGGAACGGGGCAGGGGCTGGCGCGGGCGGCGGCGGCCGCCGCTTCTTGTTGCTCGGAGGAGGGGGGCCGGACAGGTCTCTGACTTTTGAGGATCTGCTGGTTTTGGTTTTGGATGATGGCTTGTGGGACGCGGGGGGCGGGATGACGGCCGGGATCGGGGACACGGCCGAGGGGGCCTTGAAGGTGGAGTCCATGATGCTGAGGGTGGCGGCCACGTGGGGGAAGGCGGCGGGGTGCGGCAGGAGGGCGCCCGGGTCCGGCGAGGCCACGAACGCGGCGTTGGGGAGCATGGCGGACGTCATGATGTAGGAGGAGGCGAGCCTCGAGCTGATGGGAGCCGAAGGGAGGTACACGGCACCGGGGCTGCTGAAAGGCTGCAAGACGGAGGCTGGCACCGGGGTGGCGATGTGGGCTGCCGGCGAGGGCAGGGGGCAGTCTGCCGCCGGGGGGATCTTCCTACACGGGAGAGAAGAGCGAGGGAGAGACGGTGAGCAGCGGGCGGGGAGACACCCCGGGGGACCGGACGATGGACAATGAAGCCTTGGTGGATGGCAACATCTGAAGGATGGCCCTTCCCCGTGGCCCCCCTCTCCCCCACTGCAATGCCCTGCACCCTATAGTACAATCCCTTCTGGGTTTTCAGGGTCCTTTTTCCCCTGCGTGGCTACTGGATGCTGGCTGATTTGGGTTCACGGATTAAGAGGCAGATGTGGCCGAAACCGGTTTGGCTCAGTGGACAGAGCGTCAGCCTGCGGACTGAAAGGTCCCGGGTTCGATTCCGGTCAGGGGCATGAACCTGGGTTGCGGGCACATCCCCGGTAGGGGGTGTGCAGGAGGCAGCTGGTCGATGTTTCTCTCTCATCCATGTTTGTAGCTCTCTATCCCTTTCCCTTCCTCTCTGTGGAAAATCAATAAAATATATTTTAAAAAATTGGCGAATGTGCTTTAGAAATCTAAATGTCCCCAGCGGTATTCTCCTCTCTAGGTCGTAGCGATGAAGGTGGTTTTTACTGGGAAGTGGCCACTCCACCCTGGGGTCCTGGCGTGTGCTGAGGAAGAGTGAGGCCCAGGCTCTGTCGCCTGCCCGCCTGGGCCAGAGCAGCAGGCTTGGCCCCCTGCCTGTCCCCTGCCTCCCCGGCCTGCTCTCGGCTCCGGGCAGCGTGGGCAACTCCCCTCTCTCACAGCCCGCCTCCGCCTGCCTTTCCTCTCTGCAGCCTCTGGTTTACTCCACGGAGAGGCGCCTCCATGTGAGCGTGTGGCTCCTGGGTGGCCCTGTGCCCAGCCCCAGGGCTGATTCCTCCCCTCCTGTCCGCCCCGCCCCTAGTCTCAGCTCTCACTCCGAGGAGCTGCCATCGGGGTGGCTGCCCTGCCACAGGCCTTCTTGTCCCCGTGTGAGGAAGGGGTGAGAGTACAGGGACGGACCCTCACGTACCCGGAGAAAGAGGTCAGGAATGTCTGCTCCGCTCTGAGCAAACGCAGGGAGAACAGGTGGATGGGGGAGGTCTTCCTGGAGGCTGGGAGGGCCAGGGAGCAACCCCCAGGCCCCTCCTACTCTGGGCGCTAGGCTGGCCCGGTGGTGGCCACTCCTGGGGCTTCCCTGCACACCCCCACTTTGGGCTTGTGCCGGACGGACGCAGTTCCCGCTTCCAAACCGGGGCCTGGGGACCGGAAGGTGCAGGGGCCCTGCGGGCACCAGCTGTTCCCAATCCGTGGGGAAGAACACTGACCTCAGGAGCCCGGCGGGTACTGCCAATGGCTCTTTTCTGTTCCCACCTAGCCCCCTGCCTGTGCCCCTGGGGGTCAAGCCCCAGCAGTGAGGAATTCACTCTCTCAACGGCAGGCAGGCCTGCACCCTGCACCCCAGGAGCTTGGAGCCAGGCTGTGAGATGGGGCTTCTCCCGGGCGGCCACCCTCCCAGTGGTGGCATGGGGAGGCGGGGACGACGACTCTGGGAAGAGGCCCCGCTGACAAGGACACGCCTCTCCTAGCGCTGCGCTCCCAGGATCCCATTTCTGCCTGCAGCTGGGTGAAGCTGTGGCTTCGATTGTTAGGGTGGAACCCTTGAATATGGACAGACGAGTCCTTGAAGACACCAGACCGAGGAGATCAGAGGTAAGAGAAAAAAAAAGCTGCCATTTTTGTGTGTGGCCATAGTGGTGTTTGGAAAATCTACTTTCTCTCAGGCCTGAAGAGTGTAGGAGATCCTGTCAGCACTAAGTAAGTGCTCCATGAAGACTTGCTGCAATGAACGAATGAGTGAATGAATGGATGGATGGATGGGTGGGTGGACGGGTGAGCAGGTGGTTCTCAGTAGCAATATCAGTTTGCATGCTGGGCAGGGACTCCCCTATAATCAGACCGGAAAGGCCTACACACGCCCCCCGACTGCCTGGCCCTGCCCAACGCCCTCCCCACAGGCCGGAGGCGTCAGCACACGGGCCCTGCGGCAGCCTCCTGCCTCTCTGTGGATGGCGGGCCTTCCGCTCCATCTTCCCTTGCCTCACGTTTCTTACCAGCTAAAGTCTGGGGAGAGGCTCAGCGATAAAACGTTGTTTACAAGTGCCAGCCGGCTCCCTGAGGGAGGACCCCCTTCAGTGACTTTCTCTGGGATCTACTCTGAAGGTCCCCATCTGTGATGTTCCCACCACCCAAAGCGTCAATTCCCGCTTCAGCTTGTGGGGACACAAGCGGAGCTCACAGTCCTCCATCTTGCCTCGCGGACACTCAGGATTGGGACGGGGCACGCTTCCTCTCCCTTTCCTTCCTGTCCCACGAGTCTTCAGTGGATAGCAGAGGCAGGAGGGGAGGAGGGCAGGGGGCTGCAGGGCAAGGGCCATGAGGCAGCTCACTATCCCCGGGACCCCCTATCCCCGTGCTAAGAGGCTTGTGCGTCTGTCTAGGGGCCAAAGGGCCGCGGGTCTCAGCGTTGCAGGCGGCGCCCGGCTTCAGTCTCGCACGCTGGCCTAGGGACGTCCCGTGAAAAGCCCACAGATGCGAACAAAGTGACTGACAAGTGCCCATCCTCCCCTGCCAGCTGGCACGGAGCTCCGGATGCTGACCTGGCTGCAAGAGAATACTGTGTTGGCGTCTCCTGATGCAGCGTTAAGTGCTTGTTAAAGAAAAAAGAGTCTTGGCCGCTCCTTTTCTTCCTAACGTCTTCCACGCCCTCATCGGCTGCCATCCCTCCGGGTTCGGGCCCGTCGGGGCCTGGGGTTTGGGCAGCGAGGCTGAGAGGGCAGCGGGGTGCTACGCTCTCCAGAGTTGACACCCAGGCAGCCCCAATGTTGCTCAGTGACAGTAGGTTGGTTAGGCAAGTCCTGAACAGGGGGGAGGGACCTGATGCCCTGTGGCTCGGGTTCCTGTGCCTGAGGAGGAAAGGAATATGGAGCTTGAGCTGACAGGACAGCAGGTAGCGAAATACAGATAAACACATTCCTTCCACGTGCCTGGGTTTTTACCCTTCCGAGCACCCCGAGGCCGGCTGCCATCGCGGGGGAGCCATCGCAGGAGGACAAATGAACCGGGACCCCCGGACACGGCAACCCGCATGCAGCACCGACCGTGGTTGTGTCGGAGGGGCACACTAGCACCCAGGGGGGGTGCCTTTCAGACACACGGGGCAGTCACTTCCGTGGGAAGACACGATAAGCTTCTCTATGGCCCTTTCCTGCTTCATAGGAAGTGTTAACTTTCAGTCCTACATCCACCGTGAGAGGCCACTACCTCCTGGCGTTCAGGTCTGGAAGCTCTTTGGGCCTCACAGCTGCCTGGGAGAGGGGCAGGCTTTGAGTCCTGTTCCCATCCCCGCTGCCAGGACCCTCTCCTTCCTCAGGGATGCCTTCCTCACCTTTCCTGGCCTTCCCTGGGCAGGGCGAGGGGCTCAGAGCCGGCTCTCCTGAACCCTCTGGGCTTAGATCCGAGGGAGCCACGTTCTAAGGGATTGTGATAGCTGGAGAGCTCACCTGTGCAGGAGTGGGGGTGGGGCTAGGCAGCAGGCTGGTCTTGTGTTACCAAGTGGCCAGAAGGGCAGTTTCTTTATGTGCTGTGGTTTGAGAGGGTCTAGCCTGTCACTGCTTCCCAATAGCATTTTCCTAAGTCAAGAAGATTTCTTCCTTTTTTTTAGGACACGCCTACGGAAATGTAAATACATCGGGAGGTGTTGGAGAATACAGGGACATTAGAGACACGGAACGTCAGTTTGGGTTTAGGTCAGAGAGCAGTGTGAGCAGAGGGGTCTAGGGAGGTGGGAAGGGCCGAAGACAAGCTTAATCACCTTCATGACATCCCTCGGGAGCTGCCCTGCTGGACATGAAGCAATTAGAAATTGGTCCATAACCGTTCTGACATTGTTTTTAGTATCGACATGATAGCCTTCATATTGCAAACAGAAACACATTCTTAATACCCTTACATGTTCTTACAGCAAAAAAGGCCATTTGTAACTGTCAAATAAGCTCTTTTCTAATACCCCTTTCGTTAGAAGATTACCCACACAAAGAAGACAAAGCGTCACGCACATCACACGTGCCTCTGGAGCACGGTTAGGCAAGCCGTTAAGAGCCGACAGTTAAGAATTTACCGTGGATCCTGACTTCAGAATCATTTTGGTTCTATGAAAAGCCAGCTACTGACACGCGTTTAGGAAGTTGGGGTTCAGGTAGTCGTGGGGCAGCTCTGATCTCATATCGCACAAAGACTGCTCACTTACTTCCACATCTGCGAATTCAAGTGTTTTTCTACCATGGAGTTTAGCGCGAGCCGGAAACGATCCCATCTTCTGTCAAACACATAGTACCCTCGTCCCATGAGGCGGCTCCCGAAGGAGCAAAACTGTGAGGGGAAAAACACATTTTAATTTTAATTACAGGTTACTAAGCTAATATAAACCATACTGAGAAAAAAGAGCATTTGCATAAAAACACACAGGGGTACAATTTTACTCAAAATAAGGAAGCAAATGGTACTGGAGCCAAAAATATTTCTGTGCTGCTTTACTTGGAGCTCTAGATTTTTCTGCAGAACATCACATTGTGACTCAACAATAGTAACATTTAATAGAGGGCTACCTTCTCTATATCTGGGACTGAGCCAACATTTTAGGTCGAAAAACCCCAAACCAACAACATTCAGCAGCCAGGATGTTTGTTTTTTTAATTTTAATTTTTTTTTTTAGCACCACCTGCTTATTGAACACCATCTTCTTTTTTCTTTCTTTCTCTCCCTCTCCCTTCCTCTCTCCTTCCCTCCCTCCCTTTTCTTTCTTTCTAGATTTTAAAATTGATTTTTAGAGAGAGAGAAAGAAGAGAAAGAGAGAACAAAATATTGATCAGTTGCCTCCTGCATGCCCCCTACCAGGGATTGGGCCCAGAACCCGGGCACGTGCCTGGACAGGAAGTCGAACCAGTAACCTTTTGGTGTGAGGGACACCACTCAACCAACTGAACCCCACCGGCCAGGATTCACCCATCCTCTTAAGGAGCCTGGCGGTTCCTTACTTCTTATCACAGTAATGGAAACACCTCACTGTGATGCTCTTCTGCCACTGATCATACCTTTCCTACCTGTTGTCAACAGAGTCACTTCACTTCTGACTCGGCTATCCTCCTCCTCCTTTCCCAGTCCAGACCTCGCCTCCTCTCCTATCGGCACCTGTGGGCTGCCCAGGGACACATCACTGCCTCCGAGCTTATACTCATGCTGTTCCGCCTGCCAGTCTTCTTCCCTCTTCTCTGTCAACCCAATTCTCCCCTCCCTCAGTGCCCTAATCAAGACTCTCATTTCCAGCGGTCTTTATCTGAGTAACTTTGCCTCTATGAACTCGCACCCCACCTTTATTGCACACTTTATTACATTTCACCCTGGAATCACTACACAGTCTTACGTTACATGTAATGCCTATGTGCCTGACTTGATTATAAATGGACAAAAGCCAGGGGCCCAATTATCTTCTTCTTCAATATGAGGATAGGGGGATTTGGGGTACATGATGAATGAGAGAGATAAGGCCCCACAAAATGCTTAAATCAAACCATCATACTGAAAACAATATGGCTGACATATAGACAGTCAGATGTTTAGTACACAGCCTTTTATTATGATGTTAGGACAACCAGAAATGCAAGAAGCGGCCTCTGAGAAGGTGACATTTGGCTGGTCTGGAGCTCAGACGAGTCTGCAAATGGCTCTATAACTCAAACGCGGCTCCTCTCCCTTTCCCCAGGCCTCCCAGCGGCTCCTGGCCTCCATCCCAGACACAGTGCTGGATTGGCACTCACTCCACAGACCTTTCCTGGAACCGGCCTTTGGCACAGCTCTCAGGAGCAAACGCAAGACCTTCCCTTTGTTTGGTGCCTGCTTCTGTTTGGGGGCTTTTGTATTCAAACATTGCCACCCATCAAATCTGGTGCTTCTGATGAAAAACGCTCTCCGGCACTTTCATAGCAAGTGCTTATTGACCAAGCAAACGCACAAAGGGGACTCCCCAGCGTGGAGGCTGGTCCCCAGCAGCCAGAGGGAGCTCTTCCAGGTCTTCCTACATCCCAGTTGCTAACGGACACACTGAACCAGGGCTCATTACAAAAATGATTTAATGTAGCCACTGACCATGAGGGAAAGGACAAAGCAAAGAAACCAACCCATGGCCTTTCCATTAAATCAGCAAAACAGTAAGGGCACACAAATCCACTGAGTGCAGAGTCCAGTGATTCGAATCCTATGTACCCTGGCAGCCTGTCATTTGAACAAACATCTTTAAAAAAAAATTTGCTCTTTTTGATGATCACAAGTCCTGTTAATGTTGTTTCTTTTTTATTGAAGATTTTTAGAGAAAGATGAAGGGAGAGAGAGTGAGAGCGAAACATGGACGTGAGAGGGAAACATCCATCAGCTACCTCCTACACACCCCCTCCTGGGGATCAAGCCTGCAACCTGGGCATGTGCTCTGACTGGGAATTGAACCAGTGACCTTTTGGTGCATGGGACCACATGAGCCACATGAGCCACCTGGGGCTGGACAAACATCTTGATGTGCTCCAGACTCTGGTCTTCTGGTAGAGCCCATTCTCTCTCTGACCTGGGGGGCACCTTTTTTTCTTTGCTTTCTATATCTCTAATTCCATAGACACGCAAGGCCTGATGCCCTGAGAGGCTCTTATTCCAAGTTATATATTATGTCCTTGGCAGAGCCTTAGATCCTCATGGCACTGGCCACTATGGCAGACCCCACAGGTTGCCAATCTCCTCAACTGCCACCCCCTCCCACTCTCCCTGCCTTTTCTTTGCTAACAGAACCACACTTTTGCTCTGATATATGACATGGAGCAGTGAGCAGGGAAGGTGAGACTCTTCCCAGAACCTTGGGGTGAATCGTGCTGGCTCCTCCATCCTGTGCCATTGCAATCCCATCCTTCTCTGCTGTCGAGTGGCCCAGGGGTGGTATGTGACCCACTTCTGGTAGGTGATAGGGGAAATATGGTGGTGGTGGTGGTGGTGGGGGTTGTTCAGGAAGATTTTTTCCCCAATGAAATGGTATAAAATAGCACCTTAGGAGAAGACTCCCTTTCTGTTTGTCCCTTTCCATCCGTGCAAATGCTACTGGGTAAGGACTAGAGCAGACACACCAAGACCAGGTGTGAAAGGGAAAGAGGCTGCACAGAGTGCCCCTCTGCTTGGAACCACCCACCTCTACACTTCTTGTTATGAGACTAGAAGCCCTGTGCACGAATCTATGCACCAGCTCGCCATTAGCTAGCTGCCACCCTCCTGTAGCTCTCCGCCCGCTGTACCCTCCCTCCCTCTACCCCCCTCATTCCCCCTCATAGCTTGCTGCCCTGCCCCCTCTCCCCTCCATAGCTCTCCGCCCCCCCCCCCCCCCCCCCCCGCTTGTAGCTCGCTGCCCCACTCTCCTGCTGATCCGTGATCTGGTCGTAACGTGGTTGGTTGTTACGCTTCAGGCATAATGACCATTTGTATATCACATCTTTATTATAGAGGATCATTCGATGACCACAGTGCATGCACTGTATGAGTTATCTGTGACTGGCAGTCAAAGGCATTCCTGATTATCTCTCACTATTTCTGAAATAGCTAAGAGGCAAAAGTCTCAGGCTCTTGGTCCAGGTCACCAACCCCCAGCAACGGGAAGTGAACTTGGAATCCCTTCATCTCACAGACAGGAGGAAGGAAGGAGTCGCTCTATCTAGATGCAGGGCTGATTTCACTGACCCAGTCCCTGAGCTCTAGGAGGAGTCAACACGATTCCTACAGGAGTCCAGCTGGCCCCAGAGGAAACCAGCCGCGGGCCCCGTGTCCCAGGCCCCCTGCACTCAGCTCAGGGACGGCAGCACCAGGCACCTCCTTCTCAGGTGCTCGCAGGGCAAACGTAGACGAGCCTCCAGCTCCTGCCTCCTCAGGTTCCCCACCTCGATTTCGATGATCTGAGTTGTTAAATGGCCTCTTTCAAGGACTGGGAAGAAACCGACCTTTCTGTTCATCAGCAATCACATCGACATGAAACGCCTCCTCCTTTCCTTACACACACACACACACACACACACACACACACTCACTCAGCACCAGTGCCATATGGTCACACTTACTAATAACAATAAAACTCAGCACTGACAGGGGAGACAACCAGCGAGGGCTGGCACCTGGCGCTGCCACGACAGACGGTTCCCCACGCAGGTGAGCCAGACAAACTCCTGAAACCAGAGGCTCCGTTCTTAGACGGGCAACGCCAGGAGGCCCGCTTCCTGGTGCCCTTACATCAACACTGCTTCTCAAGCACGAATGCTCCAGGCGGGCCACACACACGCAGGTGTCTAAGGGTAACGCTAAGGCAACCATTCCATCTCAGGGTGAGCCTCCCCGTAACACAGGGTCCTGACGACCTCCCCTGAGGAGGGGGTGCCCTCGGACACCACCCCCCGCAGGCCCACGAAGCCAGGGAAACGCGTGGAGGGGTGCGGGTGGCCTACCGCAAGCGGCCTGGGGTGGTGGGTGGAGAACTGGCAGTCTAACTTCTCGGGTTCGTCGGCGCCGTCCATCTCCCCTTCATCGCTCGACAGCCGGCTGGCGAGGTCACCCGCAGCGGGGGGCGCAGGGGCTTCCGGGGCGCAGCCGCTGTGGCTCGAAGACGTGGTGCTGCTGATGCTGTTTGCAGAGGACGGTCTAAGGCAAGAGAGAACACCCAGGATAAGCCCTTCGGAGGAGGCAACAGAGCGCAGGAGGCGGCCTTTCCGGGGCAGGGGCAGCCTTGCATCAGGGGGATATTAAGGCTGAGAGGTCAGCAATGACCAGCTCTCCGCAGGCCTGGGGGAGCCGAGGAAACCAGGGCGTCAGAGGAAAGCGACAGGGCCGGCCGAATGGGAATGCAGTGACGTGGCAGAGTTCTCTGCGAGGTCAGTCATAACCACTCAACCACTTGCACGTAACTAATCTGTACTTGCCATGCAGTTGCTTCTCTTTGAAGGTGGAACTGGACAGGAAGGTCAACCCGGTAAACAAGTTCAAGCTAATTGATAAAGTATCAAAATGACAAAAGACAGCCCTACAAACACTTCGTTTTTTTTTTTTTTTTTTTTTGCTACTAAACTCTGGCTTTATGAGACTGTTATCATACTTGCATGAAAAAAGATTTTGACCCAAGGATGAGCCACAAGACCCTTAAAGCACAGCCAGGTCAGTTTCTTTTCTTTTTTTTTTTTTAAAAATATTTTATTGATTTTTTACAGAGAGGAAGGAAGAGGGATAGAGAGTTAGAAACATCAATGAGAGAGAATCATTGTTCAGCTGCCTCCTGCACACCCCCTACTGGGGATGTGCCTGCAATCAAGGTACGTGCCCTTGACCAGAATCGAACCTGGGACCCTGTTGTTCGCAGGTCGATGTTCTATCCACTAAGCCAAACCAGTCAGGGCGCCAGGTCAGTTTCTTAATATTTATATTAATATTATTAATATTATTAAGATAGTAATAATGTCTTAACATGCCACATGGAGTTTAATTGTATCTTCTGAGAATGAACGTTTACATTTAAAAAATATTTTTATTGATTACAGAGGGGAAGGGAGAGGGAGAGAGATAAAGAAGCATCAATGATGAGAGAGAACAATTGATGGATTGCCTCTTGCATGCCCCACACTGGGGACTGAGTCCACAACCCAGGCAAATGCCCTGACCAGGAATCGAACCATGACCTCCTAGTTCATAAGTTAAGGCTCAACTGCGGAGCCACATACATTGATTGGCTAGGCTGAATGTTTAATTTTTGACAAGGCGTTCGATCCTCCTGCTAGCACAGTTGGCTCATAGTTAATGTTGAAGAAATATGTTTCTCAATGAAGGAATACATGAATTCCATGTGTATAAATAATCCAACAGAACTCATCTAAATTATAGCTTAGCTCATATTAATAGAAAAGCACTGTCACAGTACGAGATAGAACTGCATGCTTACTGAGCAGTAAAAACAAGACAAAACAAACACATCACATCAGGAGAGGAGTTAGAAGAGAGAGTCAAAGTTAGTTGTCAGTTGTTTTTACTGCTTCTCTACTTTCATTAGGTGACTGACTCACGAGAAAGATAGGGAGAAAAAATTTTTTGGAGAGAAAAATCAAGATCCTTAAGATTATTAGTTTTCTGCATTCTTCTTTGGAAGCTGCCCCTTCCAGTCACATGAAGCAGCACTATTGCCCTGTCTCTGTCTCCCTTCATTCCACTCTGGATCCTCTGTGCTACAACAGCTTCCCAGGCATGAAATACCTGAGTTCAAACCAGATCCCGAAAGCATAGCCATTTAGAAACAAAGCCACAAAGGTGGGAACAAACCAAGTGGCCACCAGTAGACAAATGGATAAACAAAATACGGTATATCCATACAAAATATTAGTTAAGTCTTAAAAAACAATAAGATACTGATACATGCTACCACATGGATGAACCATGAAGACATTATGCTAAGGGAAATAACCCAATCATAAAGGACAAACGTGGTATGATTCCACTTCTATGAGGTTCCTAGAACAGTCCAATCCATAGAGACAGAAAGAACAGTGGTTACCAGGCACTGGGGGTGGGGGTGAAGGGGAGTTTGTGTTTAATGAGTACAGAAGGTCAGTATGAAATGATGAAAAGTTCTGGAGCTGGTGGTGATGGTGGTACCACAATGTGAATGTACTTAATGCTACTGGACTGTACACTTAGAAATAAAATGGTAAATTTTGTTATGTATATTTTACCACAATAAAAAACACACAGACTTAAAAATCCCCCCAAGAAAGCCATAGTTTTTCAGTGTTATTACAAGAACTCCATTATATGACAGTTTACTATTGACTATTACCTTCCCACACTTATAAAACAAGGATGCCATTCACTTTACATGTTAAAAGTCTACAGACCAAAGACCACATCTCCCCGTCCGCATTCCCCGAGACCTACTCTCCTGTATCAGAAGGGGCAACTACACTGTTGCCTGTTTACAGCTGAAGGCCCAAACAGTACAACATTTTTGGTGAAATGTATAAAGAAAACAGCACCCACAATCCTGCCACTCAAGATCAAGTGCTGTTACCATTTAGTTTTATATCCTTCCAGACTGCTTTAGTGTGCATACACAGCCACATGGATTTTAAAGCAAGAATTGCACCACACTGAACATACTATTTTGAGACATGTTTTTGTTTCGTTAATCTTCACCCAAGAACATTTTTCCCATTGGTTTTTAGATAGAGTGGACGGGAGGGAGGAGGAAGGTGGAGATAGAGAGAGAGAGAGATAGATAGATAGATAGATAGATAGATAGACAGAGAGAGAGAGAGAGAGAGGAAAGGGACACATTGATTGGTCTTCTCACACGTGCCCAAATAGGGGCTGGGAAGCAAACCTGCAGCCCAGATACATACCTTTGACTTGGAATTGAACCTACAACACTTTGGTGGGCGGGTTGACACCCTAACCACTGAGTGACACTGGCCAGGGCTACACTTTTTAAAAAACACAGTGATAATGTAGAAATATTTCCATGTATAGAACTATGTCATATATGTCATATTTTTTATTTAATATTCCCCAGTATTCCACAGCATGGATATATCTCAATTTACTTAACTAATCTATTGATGGGCATTTAAGTTATTTCCAAACTTTCTAGTAGGTTCTTTTTTTTTTTTTTTTTTTTTTTTTTTTTTTTTTTTTTTTAACAAAAGCTGGATAGTTTATTTAACTTGTTGGCCTTTAACACATAGACAGCCAGATATTTCTCCAGCAAAAATGGGTTTATGCAGAAACAACAAAAAGTTCCAACTCAGCACATGCAGTCTAACAGCGAACCATGGACAAGTTCAGAGAAACAAAAGACAGATATGCTCTTGTTACGGGATTTTTAAACTGGAACACGTGGTGTCCCCCTGGGTAGGATGGTCCCCTGCATTCTTTGTCCATCGGAGTCAAAGAATGAATCCACGGAAGGAAGATGGTATAGCAAAAGGGGAAATTTATGGAAGAATAAGCACAGACTCCCACGTGGGGAGGGGAAAGAGTCCCCTAGTAGGTTCTTTTTGAAGCCTTCCCCAACATGATAGGACCTCCCTGCCCTGCAGGAGATACAAGTCAGCTGGATTTTGTTAACTGTAATAATAGCATCATTACATAGAAAATTATCTTTACTTAAAAAAATTATCTTTATTGTTGGAAGTATTACAGATATCCCTCTTCCTCTGCCTCACATCCCCAATGAGCCCCCCACCCCACTCCCATCCCTGTCCCAGGCCGTCACTGAACTATTGTCTGGGTACATGAGTTGTGCATATAAGTTATTTAGTTAATCTCTTCCCACACTATCCCCCTCCCCCTGAGATTCGTCAGCTTGTTGCATGCTTCCATGTCTCAGGATCTATTTTGTTTGTCAATTTATTTTCATTATTTCAATCTATATGTTCATTAGATTCCACATATAGGTGAGATCATGTAATACTTGTCTTTCTCTGACTAGCTTAGCCTAATATTCTCCAGCTCCCTCCATGCTGTCTCAAAGGATAAGAGATCCTTCTTCTTTACAACTGCATAGTATTCCATTGTGTAAATGTACCACATCTTTTTTTGTTGTTGTTAATCCTCAGTCAAGGAAATTTTAGAGAGAATGGAAGGGAGAGAGAGAGAAACATTGATTTGTCTATCACATCAATTGGTTGCCTCACGAATGAGGTCCTTGTGCACCCCCATTGGGACCAGAGATCAAATCTGCAACCCAGGTATGTGCCCTTAACTGGGAATTGAACCTGAGACCCTTTGGTGGACAGGTCAATGCTCTAACCACTGAGAACACTGGTCAGGGCACCACATCTTTTTTATCCACTCATATTGATGGGCATTTGGGCTATTTCCAGATCCTAGCTATTGTAATGGGCAAAGGATCTACATAGAAACTTCTCCAAAGAGGACATACAGATGGCCAAGAGAAATATGAAAAAATACTCAAGGTCACTAATCATCAGATATGCAAATTTAAATGACAATGAGGTATCATCTCATACCTGTCAGAATGGCTACCATCAACAAATCAACAAATGATAAGTGCTGGTGAGGAAGTGGAGAAAAGGGAACCCTAATGCACTACTGGTGGAGAGGCAGACTAGTGCAGCCACTGTGGAAAACGGTATGGAGTTTCCTCAAAAAATTAAAAATGGAACTGCCATTTGACCCAGTGATCCCACTTCTGGGAATATATCATAAAAATCCCGGCCCAGGCTGATGTGGCTCAGTGTTGAGGTCATGGCTCAATTTCCGCTGAAGGCACATTCCCAAGTTTAGGGCTTGACCCCTAGTGTGGGGCATGCAGGAGGCAGCAGGTCAGTGGTTTTTCTCTCATCATTGATGTTTCCATCTCTCTTTCTCTCTGAAATCAATAAAAATATGTTAAAAAAAAATCCCGAATGAATATATGCACCCCTATGTTAATCTTAACTTTTTAAAGATTTGGAAATCTTTAGAAGTAAAATGCCATGGTATCGCCCTAACCGGTTTGGTTCAGTGGAGAGAAAGTCGGCCTTCGGATTGAAGGATCCCAGGTTCGATTCCGGTCAAGAGCATGAACCTTGGTTGCAGGCACATCCCCAGTAGGAAGTGTGCAGGAGGCAGCTGGTAGATGTTTCTCTCTCATCGACGTTTCTAGCTCTCTATCCCTCTCCCTTCCTCTCTGTAAAAAATCAATAAAATACTGTATATTTAAAAAAATGCCATGGTATCTGCAATCTACTTCAAAATATATAATAAAAATATACCTGGTAGATAAAATAAATATAATTGCAAATCTGAATATTATAATTCTCCAAACTAGGGATAAGAGTGTTCATTATATTATACTCTTACCTCTGTGCATGGGAAAAATTTAATAACAAGAAAGAAAGAAGGAAAAGAAAGTGAGCTAGTAATACAGATACTTTCTGAGAGAGAAAGTGGCAGAAGAACTCCCCATTAACTGGGCAGATAGATTGAACACTTAGTTTGCCTTCCTCCCAAAATCCTACTAAAACCACAGTTAAGGGATAAAAAAGGCTTTAGCTCCAAAGAATAAAAAGATCAGCAGAAATATGGTAATATGATGATGAATTCCCAGCCTTCATTTAACTCCCAAACCAATACTGAAATCGGTTTCATCTTGCTAATGATGATTGGTTTAGAAAAGGGCATGAAAAAGAAAAGAAAAAAATATGTTTTGTAAAGATTTTTCCCACCTTTAAAAAGACACAAGGGCCCTGGCTGGTTTAGCTCAGTGGATAGAGCATCAGCCTGGGACTGGAGGGTCCAGGGTTTGATTCCAGTTAAGCACACAAGCCTGGGTTGTGGGCTCAATCACCAGTATGAGGCATGCAGGAGGCAGCCAATCAATGATTCTCTCTCATCACTGATATCTCTATCTCTCTCTCTCTCTCCCTCTTTTTTCCTCTTTGAAATAAAAAAAAAAAGACAGGGAAAAAGTGGTTTCTTCCTTCACTGGATCTTGTTCCACCTGGATGTGCCTGAAACTGCTGCAACCATCTTGCTCTGGACTTGGGAGAGCGAAGAGTGTGGGTTGAAAAAAGAGCAGAGAAGCCAAGCCAATTCCTGACCTCTGGGGACTGGTGCCCTTTCACCTCTGGACTTCTTATCTCATGAGATTAGAAATGTCCTAATACGTTAAGCATTTATTAAGATAAGGTTTTCTGCAAAGAAATAAATGGGACGATGTCAAGCTACAAAGTTTTTGCAAGGCAAAGGAAATCATTAACAAAACGAAAAGACAACCCACTGAATGGGAGAGCATATTCACCAGTGGTACATTAAATAAGGGGTCAATATCCAAAATTTATAAAGAATTCATACAACTCAACATAAAAAAATAAACAATCCAATTGAAAATTGGGAAGAGGACATGAATAGACACTTCTCCACAAAGGACATGCAGATGAGTAATAGACATATAAAAAGATGCTCAATGTCAACTAACATCAGAAAAGTTCAGATTAAAGCCACAATGAGATATCACCTTACACCTGTTAGAATGGCTATAACCCCTCACCCCAAACAAATGTAACCATTGCTGATGAGAATGGTTACAATTGTTATGACTTTTTGTATGACATTGCTGATTAAAAAAATTTTTTTTAATAGATAAAAGGAAAACTTGTTTACCTATGACTTACAATTTGGTAAATTATACCTCTGTAAGCAGAATTGTAGTATTTGTTGTTTCTCACTGCTTGATCCCTCCAGAATACAATAAGGAGTATTTTTATTTTCATGGCAATGTGATTATTAGCATAAGTTCAATAAGAATCTATCAGATCGGTTTTATTACCAAGGCTTTGACTGGAACACCATGGATGAGAGAGGAATGCACAGACTCAGACCAGAAAGCATTGAGGCGTTAAGAGTGACTTTGGAAGCCAACAAAAGCCCCTTTGGGAATACAGCCTGGTACTCAGTTCACACGGTTCAAGCAGGTTTTCCAGATGAGGAACAGAGATTGCCTCCTGGGAGATGCAAGGAAAGGATCTCAGGAGATGGTGGGGACTTCGAGAAGAGACGATTCACCAAACCCTGTAGGTATTGCGGACGAAATCTGATGGCCAGTATGCAGCTTGGCTTCTAGCCTTCGGAGGCTAAGGTTCAAACCCGAAGATTCCTTAAGAAAATTCCAGCTAAGCAGATGTAGAGGCCTACATGGTTAATTACTATTCTTGCTTCACGTATACAAATAACCAGGCCACATTTATTGAAACGAGACCTCTTTGGCAGATAGATTAGTCTGGCTATCTCTGATAAAAAATAAAAGGGGGGGGGGAGTATAGAAAGAAAAATGTTTCCATAATATACCTTTGTCTTTCGAGTGTTGTTTTGTCTTACACAACTCACCCTTAGACGATTTTAGTGACTGATGTGGTGTAAGCCACACAGACAGCTTACCTGAGCACCCGATACAAACTAATTCTCAGGGAATTTAACTCACATAGTCATATAATTCTCAGTTGTTTGGCCTCATTCTCAGTTCTATGGTTTAAGCTCGATGACTCGAACAGACCACTGCATGTGGGTCCTTAAACAACAGGATTGCTTTCGGTTACTTGTTCGCTGAACAGGGAAGTGTTTGTGCAGTGGCCAACTCCTCATAGTTTGGGTCCTGGGGGACACAGTAATAACAGTTAACCCTGTTCTTTGCTTAAACTGAACACTCAGAATGCCCCCTCTGAGGCTTAGGGGTCATTATGGAAGGGGTGAGCGTGTGAGACTGTAAGAACCAGATAAATAGGGCACAGTGGCAGGCAGATCTGACTCCATCGTAAAAAGCTAATCTTGCCTCTTAATTGAACCCTGACCAGGTCCTCCTATTTCCCTCAGTATTGAAGAATAAACCACACAAAGGGGGTAGCTGTAGAGAATGCAATGCTCAGCCTCCCAGACTCCACCTGCCCAAGCCTCCACCTGTCCGCATGGCCTGCTGGGTAATAGCTTGTGCTAAGTCTGGCATATAGACCTGCTAATCGCCGAGGGAACTGTTTGCGGCTCGAGGAGCTAAGGTAGGCGTGTGTTGTTTGTCAATGATTTGCAGGAACACCGAGACTGAGGCTGGACTCACAGCCACACAGCACAACCTTCCTCAGACCCTCCTGGCAGCGCCCAGATGTCTGTGGTGCTCAATCACCTCCTGCCACTCCCATTTCCCTTCCCTTGACAATAAAAGCCTGAACTCTGTGCTTTCTTAAGGTGAGTCTGAGGTACCACTACGACTCCCATCTTTTTGGTTGGCACCTTGTTGATCAATAAACTTTCCCTTACTAAAAAAAAAAAAAAAAAAAAAAAAAAAAAGGCTGAAACTCAATAGTAAGTTCCAGTTGTCAGGTAAAAGACAGGAGATAAGGGGAGAATACTGAAGAGTAAGGTAAGCATGGAAACGCTGTGTTAGAGCAAAACCAGCTCTGAGGACAAAGACAGAAACACATGTGCACACAGGCACACATAGATACATAGATACAGGAGGAGGAGAGAGCTGCATCTCTTCCCTTTCAGGCTTGCTTCATTCAGGGATGCACATCCCCGCCTGGCGATGATGGAACGGTAGGTGCTTTCTGATGGCTGCACTCCAGAGCGGAAGCTGGAGGGAAGGAGTTCACTGGAACCAGCCTGTGTCTCAGAAAAAGCCACGGTTGGGTGAGAAGTGATGAGGAATGGGGCCACTAGTCCTGAGAAGGTGTTGAAAAACTCTTTCTAGCCCAGCTGGTGTGGCTCAGTGGATTGAGCATCATCCCATGCACCAAGAGGTTGCCGGTTCAATTCCCGGTCAGGGCTCATGCCTAGGTTTTGGGCTCGGTCCCCAGGAAGCGGCGTGCAGGAGGCAGCGGATGGATATTTCCATCTCTATCCCTCTCCCTTCCTCTCTCTCCGAAACACACACACACACACACACACACACACACACACACACACACACAAAACCCCCCACAAAAAACAAAAAACAAAACAAAAAACCCACAATAAAAATACATTAAAAAAAAAAGTCACTCAAGTTTGCAAAGTTGCCATCCACCTTTTCTCCTTCCACACTACCTCATCTTCCCCTCTCCACTTATCGATTTGGTTTAAAGACAATGTCTGTGATGAGGATCCCTGTTCAGCTTCACTCAGGGACACTGAATGGACACTTCCTCGTCTCCGACCCGTCCCTGTGAGGAAGCATGAGCGCCAGCCTGTCTGAGTGCTTCGGGGAAGAGAGCACAAGGAACTGACTTTAATCAGGTCCCTGTTATGGGCGAGGCATGTCTCACCCAGGTTACCCACTGCCTTTGCACATTTAACTATTATCTACGTTTCTCAGATGAGCAAATTGCTTGCAGAGCTAATAAGAGGTGGAAATGAGACTTCAAAGCCTCCCCATATTGAGAGATGAGTGCAGAAAAAGCGCAGGGACAAATATAAGTCAAGGAGAGAGATGGCTTGTAATTGGCAATAACACTATCCTGATTAGTCATGACTGATGTTGCTCTCACTCTAGACTTATCTCTGTCCTTCTTTAGGTGTCTGGGACCTTCTGCTTCTTTGCCCACTGCCCCTTGTCAGTCTAAAAATCAATGGATTTTGTCATTTTATACTTTAAGATGAAAGGTGTGAGCTTCTCAAGACAGAGGGGAATTTGCCCAGATGTTGTCAGCGCTGGTTTCCATAGCTGACCTTTCTCCCTCCCTCTCAGGGGTCAGAGCCCAGCTTGACCCTTTGCCCTCCTCCCCTTTTGCCACAGAGATCTGATGGCAGGACTGGGCTGCTCATCCATAGCTCTTGGCTCTCTGGGGCAAGTAATCTGTTTCCTTAGAGTTGGGGACAAAGAAACAGAGCATGTGAGTGTGCTATGTAAGGGTGCTGGGGGGGGGGGGCAGAAGGCAAGAGGACGGGCAAATGGAAATCAGGTAACACTGTGTTTACTCACACTGCTTTCCCACTGACTGACACCACCCCTTACTCACAGCGGCCATCAGGGCAGCACTTATTACAGAGCATGGTCCTTCATCCACTGTACAGATGAGCAAGCCGAGGCTAGAGAGACTAAGAAACGTGGCCACGCTCACCGAGTGAGTAAACACGAAGTTGAGATACGCGCTTCCAATCCTGTCCCGACCCGTGTTCTCTAACTTTTAACTTCTGTTCTAGGCCCAGGTTCCTTTTTAGAAACCCCTGACAAGAATGGGTTGCAACTCAAGAATATGAAAGCTGATATATTTTCAAGGTTGTCAAAACGATATGTTAAGAAATAAATTCACACACCTTAATATTTCCAAGAAAAGGAATTCATGAATCGGAAGGGATTACAATAATTCCATGTGTGAGTGATTATATATATATATTTTATTTGCCCATTGCAGATAATTAGTGTAATTGAAAGATGAGTAAAATAAATGTTTTAAGTTTTATGTGATGACAACATTAAATTCTGATCATGCTGTTCACAACTCTGACTGCATGGGGGCTGTGTGTGTGTCTCATCCTAGTGTAAAACGAGTGGAAGAAGTTGACCTTCCCCATGATATTGGTCCAGAGTGCACCCTGAGTCTTTTGGTTTCTATAGCAACTTTGAAAAGCATCCTCAAAAAATACTGTGAGCTGTAACATGTGTGATGCTCTCCCGTGCCTCCCCGTTCCTTTCAGAGACATCCCTTTTGCTGATCAACCTCACCCTCTTCCTTCTGTTTCCGGAAGAGAACACGTAAACCTGCATCTCTCTAACGACAAACATTCCTCTGGAAACCGGCCCGGAAGGGATAGGAAACGGAACGACTATGGCGCCATGGCTTGCTTTATTTTTTAATGGCTGCTCCCTGGCTTCTCAGTTCATCAGGTACCACTGCTTGGAAGAGAAGTGCCACCGTCAGTCAAAATCGTATACGAGAGAGGGTGTTCAAACTGGGTTCCCTGGGTTCCCTGGGGAACACGAGGGGATCCCTCAGAAGGTCAGGGGGGCAGCAGGCTGTGGGGACGTGAGCGATGAGAGCCGGGCTGTGCTGGCTTTGGGGGGAGGCAGGTCTGCTTTCCTTTTGGGCACCTTGGAAAGTGTGTGGGGATGAAAAAGTTCTCCAGTCCGAATTAGTGTGAAAGCCACCGTATGCAGAACCAAAGCCCTCCTTCCCCGGGTGTTTGGAACAGGACTGTCGCCTCTGCTCTAAGGCAAGGGGAACACCCTTCACCAACACCCCGCACGGCACTCCCAAGTCATCACAAAATGACCGTGTAAAAGGTGAGGCGGCAAGGAAGGTGGCACGTGCACGGATGACAACACACGACAAGGGCTGCGATGGAAACGCGTGTGGGCTGTGATTCCCCCTGAACGCCGCCGGAGGCTGAGGCCGGCCAATCCCACAGAGGGACTCCGACCGTCAAACTGGGTCAGGCTGGTCCCAACGTGGAAGGCACGAGGGCGAGGAGCTGGCAGGTCAGCAGCCACCGCCACCAAATGCCTGCTGCTGCTTTAAGAACCAACTCCGTCCCCTTCTATTATCTTAATTTTTAATTTTTATTTTTTAAGTATATTTTATTGATTTTTTTACAGAGAGGAAGGGAGAGGGATAGAGAGCTAGAAACATCGATGAGAGAGAGACACCAGCTGCCTCCTGCACACTCCCCACTGGGGATGTGCCCGTAGCCAAGGTACATGCCCTTGATCAGAATTGAACCTGAGACCTTTCAGTCCGCAGACCAATGCTCTATCCACTGAGCCAAACCGGTTTCGGCCGTCCCCTTCTTTTGTAACCCGCTCTCAAAGCCCACTCGCTGGCTGGACGCTGTGGGACGCACACGGTACGCACTCAAAATCATCCAGCAGTCCCAGGGCCTGCCCTCCTCACCTTGTATCATGAATGCTTCCTTTTAATGACTCTGTAAACATTCGAGTCTTATCTCACCTTCTAAACAAAATCCTTGAAACGCAGAACTTTTCTTTTTCTTTCTTTCTTTCTTTCTTTCTTTTTTTAAATATGTATTTTATTGACTTTACAGAGAGGAAGGGAGAGGGATAGTAAGTTAGAAATATCGATGAGAGAGGAACATCGATCAGCTGCCTCCTGCACCCCCCCCCCACTGGGGATGTGCCCCCAACCAAGGTACATGCCCTTGACCAGAATCGAACCCGGGACCCTTGAGTCCGCAGGCCGACGCTCTATCCATTGAGCCAAACTGGTTTCGGCGCAGAACCTAGTTTCATTCATCCTCTCTGCACCCTGTGCTTAGCATTTCTGAATGAGGGTTCCCCGTCCCATCACCTGGAAGGTGGCCTGCTACTCTCTCAGCGTGGCAGGCAAAGCCGCGTGTGGGTTTTAAAGCACGCTTAACCCAATGGGCCTTAATGACCTTTCCAGTTCTTTCCAGGACAGTGAAATAAAACTGTAGACAGGTGGCTCCGCTTTCTGGGCGTGCAGGGAAATATAAAGCAAAAAGCCTCTGTTATGCCATTTCCCCCCTTCGCCTGGGTCACCGGAGGGTTGGAGGTAAAAATTCACAAAACAATGTGTGTCAAACGGGCTCCTACACCCACATCCACCCAGGTTTTCCGCACTCTCTGCTCCAGGAATCGCCAACGAAGCCCAACACCCAGGCAGCCGGGAGAGGTGCCTGGTGGCTGATGAGCCGTCCAGGTATTTATTTTCAGCTTACTCTTGCTCTGATATCGATCTGCCATGAAGGGTGATGATGATGATGATGATGATGATGAAGAAAATAGTGACTAGGATGACAGCAGAAAAATCCCCTGAGCACGATGGCCAAGCCCCTTTCGCCCATTATCTCATTAACGTGTACAGCCGCCTTACGAGGCCGAGGTATGACGGCTTCCGCGTAACACGTGATCAGAGCACACACGACCCAGCGAGGCAGCCCCCGGACCAAGGCCTCTGGGCCTCTGTCACCACGCGGCGGAGAGGGCGCGGGGGAGGGGACTCACCTGGGAAGCACAGAGTTGGGCGGCCTGGATTTTGCAGGGGAGGTGACTTTAGGTTCTGGCCCAGCGCTCCCTGAAGATCCCAGCAGAGGGTCCTGCGCCGGCCCGGCTGGGTTTGGAAGTACTTCCCTCGCTGAAGTCAGAAGATGCTCTTTATCCTTAACTTCCTTCTCGCGGGACCTGGCTTTGTGTTCCGCCAGGAGGAGGTCAAACTGCTTTTTCCTGCCGGGGACTGCCCTCCGATGGCTCAGCGAGTGTGTCTGAGGAGAAGAGAGATGAGAAAAAGCACGGCCTCTTGGATCAGCACATACACCTGCTTCCCGGGGCCCTCCGTCTCAGACCCTTCCATTCATGGGGACCTGGCAGGTGCTTGCCAAGTCAACTTCAAGGCCACAGCAGCTCCCGTGCGGAGGCTGGGAAGAGGAGGCAGAGACCGCACCGACGCAACCATGCTCTGCTCTCCTGGTGTCAAAAAGCCAGGGCTTCCTCCGAAAAAAAAAAAAAAAAGAAAAGAAAAAAAAAATGGCACAAGATGACAAGCTTCAGCGCAGAGCCCAGGAGAGCCCAGAGCTAATCCCGGTGCAGCCGGAGGCGTGCGGTGGCCCGGGCACACGGAGCCCCCGAGCAGAGAGGGCCACCGCCTCGGTCCCATGAAGCACTAGCAGTTCAGGAACGAGACATGCGGCCGGCGGCGGGGGCTACCTAGCGGCAGCCGCCTTCCGCCCGCGGTGCCCCTGGCCGCCCGGCGGTGTGGCCGGCTCGGGGGCGCGGCTGGACTGGCTCTCCGGGCGCTGCTGCCGCCGCCGCCGCCGCCGCCACCGCCGCCGCGGCGCTCCTGCATACATTAAATCGGAGCGGGGCTCCGAGCCGCCTGTGAGTGCCTATATAATACAATTTACTGTCTGGCCTCACGAGGAACAGGGGAAGCCTTTTTTTTTCTTCCCTTCTTAAAAAGCCAGCCGGCTCCAGGCAGGCCCTCCGCTGCCATGGAAGAGAAGAAAGCATTTCCCTTACAAAGAACAGCTGGGGGTCATGTCTAGGTTCCACACCCTGCCGTGCGCAGAGAGTGGCATGCAAACATTCCTGACAAAGGCCCCACCAGCGAGAGCAGGAAGTATTCTTTATGGAAAGGAGAAATACCTTGCAGGTGAGGGATCTTGTGCAAGGTTTCTTTGTCTCGGGATCCAATACTCCACAGTGTTTATTTGGGTCAAATTCTCTCTCTGGGTTAGGAAACAAACAAAAAATATAAGGAAAAAGGAGACTAAGTAGGAGTTGGCATTAAGACTACATTTAAAAAAAAAATGCACATTTGCACCAGCGAGTGAGACGTTGTCAGGCAATCTGTTTTTATTTATTTATTTATTTATTTTTTATTCTTCCACCGACTGCTAAAATGCTTCCGGAAACCGCTCAGGGGAACCTGGTGCGCCCCTCTGAACCCGGAGCTCCCTAGTCCGACTTCGGAGGGGTGTGGCACGCAGCACAAGGCACGGGGCAGGGGGTGGGGCGGGCACTGGGGAGGAGGAGCTGAATGTCACTGGGAAAGCTTCTCCAGGTACTTGGCCCTTGGGGCCTGGCTAACAGCAGACCAAGGAGAGCCACCTGAGTGAGGCCCACCGGCCACTTTTTCCTGGGCCGTTCCAAGAGCACCCCGCACCTCCCCAGCCCCACCTGCCTTCCTGCTAGCTTCAGCCATTGAGGCGGGGACTGTTCTCTGGCATGCCAGGAGGGACCCTGTCCCTCTCCCTCCCGCTTTGCAGAGTGCTCAGCACAAGGCTTTCCAGACAGTCCCGGTGACCGGGAAGACAGTTCACCCGATTCAGGAACACTCTGGCGCTGCCCTAGGCAGGGGCAGGGGCAGGGGCAAGGGCAGGGGCAGGGGCAGGGGAGAAGTCTGGGTGCGTGCCTTTCATCGATCTAAGCCAAAAGGTGCATCGAGGGCAGAGTCTGCCCGTTGCGCAGCCTCAGCCTCAGCTCTGTCCCAGCACGGGCCTGTGGCTACGAATGGGGTGGCTGCAGGGAGGCCAGGCTTTGCCCACGGTCTGCGGTTTGCCTTCTCACTGGACAGTGCAGGGGTCATGTTGGGAGTTTGCTTCTAAGCAACGTTCTCTTTTCAGGCCCCTTTTGGATCCTTTGTCCCCTCTGGATCACAAAAACTCTCTCCTTCCTAGGAACATGGGGCAACCGCTTGAGGACCCTACCTGTGGGCTTTAAAGTTCTGCCCCCCAGGTGCCTCCTGCTTCTGGCAGGCGCCCAGTACACTCCTGCCTCCTGCAGAGCAGGGAGGACACAGCCCAGAGAGCAGGGAGGTCACAGCTCTTCTGGGCGTCCAGGAGCATGCTGGGGTGTGTGAGGGAAGTGTCGTGAGGAAGACTGAATAGCTGCACACTAAAAAGAAGTTACCTAGCCTGAAACACTGTCTGGAATTGGTGGCGTAAACTCTGAGGATACTCAATGAATGTGTTCTATTTAAAAAAAAAGAAAAAGTTTGGGGGTCCCCTGGCCAGTGTGGCTCAGTTGGTTGGGCATCATCTTGTGCACCCAAAGGTTGCCAGTTCGATTCCCAGGCAAGGGCTCGATCTCCAGTAAGGAGTGTGCAGGAGGCAGCCAACTGATGGTCTGCTCTCATACGATGTTTTTTTTCTCTCTCTCTCTCCGTCTTCCTTCCTCTCTCTTTCAAAATCAAGAGACTGTTCTTTAAAAAAACAAAACACAAGGTTTGGGGGGCCATGGGGTGGCTGTGATGGTGGTAATAATGATAATGTGTGCAACAAAACCATTCCTATGCCTAAGACAGATGACCTGGTTGGCTATCAAAATGCCCTCCCGGCTTTTCTTCCTTCCTTCCTTCCTTCCTTCCTTCCTTCCTTCCTTCCTTCCTTCCTTCCTTCCTTCCTTCCTTCCTTTTCCTCCTCCTCTTCTTCTTCTTCTTCTTCTTCTTCTTCTTCTTCTTCTTCTTCTTCTTCTTCTTCTTCTTCTTCTTCTCCTCCTCCTCCTCCTCCTCCTCCTCCTCCTCCTCCTCCTCCTCCTCCTCCTCCTCCTCTTCTTCTTCTCCTTCCCTCCTCCTCCTCCTCCTCCTCCTCCTCCTCCTCCTCCTCCTCCTCCTCCTTCTTCTTCTTCTTCTTCTTCTTCTTCTTAAGTTTCACTTTTAAGACTAGAAATGGCTAGCCCTGGAGATGCCCATTTCCTATGCGTCCTCTCTGCCCGACCAGGAGAGCCTGGCTGGGAGTTCTGTCCCCTGGGCTGTCAGAGTCAGACTGGTGCCCAGGTCAACGGTGTCCGGGCCCACACCAGCCCGCCTGGCGGCCTGGAACTGAGACAAAACAACCAACAAAATGCAAAACCAACAAACAGCAAAAAAAACCCCCAAAAAACCCAAACCACGGCCGAATGGGGTCAAGGCTGGAAGCCTGGGTCATGCTTCTGCCACAGGAAGCCGTCGCTGGGGCCGCTGTGGCCTCCGGGCCTGTGTTCCCCCAGGGACGCTGCCACCCACGTCCCATCCCGGAGGAGAGCCGGGCGTCGGGGGCTCTGCACACAGGGAGGCCTCCCACCCGCGGGGGACACAGGCTCCAGCTCTTTCCTGATGGTGGGTGAACAGCACAAGATGAGGTTTTTGGGGTATAATGCTTTTGTCATTTGAATGTTCTGGGCTGAGTACTTTTAAGAATATATATATATTTTTTAAAAAGTTACAGATGTAAGATAGAAAAACTAAAATACAGATAAACACAGAGGAAAAATAAAAATGACCCCACATTTTTGGGGTGCTTAAGAAACAGGCTCAGCCTGGCCAGCATGGATCAGTGGTTCAGTGTCCACCTGCGAACCAGGAGGTCACAGTTCAATACCTGGTCAGGGCACAAGCTCAGGTTGCGGACTCGATCCCCAGTGTGGTGTGATCCCTAGTGTGGGGCGTGCAGAAGGTAAGCCGATCAATGATTCACCTCATTGATATTTCTATCTCTCCCTCCCTCTCCCTTCCTCTCTGAAATCAATAAAAATATTTAAAAAAAAGATGGTCATACTTAAAGATATAGTTTATTTTTCACAGGGTGGTTTTCAATATATATATATTTTAGAGGCCTGGTGCATGGATTTGTGCATGGGTGAGGTCCAGCCAGCCTGGCCAGGGGGAAGGGACATGGGTGGTTGGCCAGCCTGCCTGCTGGTCCAACTCCTGGTCGAGGGGACAATTTGCATATTAACCTTTTATTATATAAGATATACACTGAATGGCCAGATAATTATGCATTCAGAGATGATAATAATCTGGCCATGACTCAGTGTGTGTGTGTGTGTGTGTGTGTGTGTGTGTATAAATATATATATATATTAAAAGCATAATATTCTAATTAGACCAGACATCCTTCAGGATGAAGCTGGCTGTGAGAGAAGCCCAGGGCCCAGGGTGCTAGAGGGAAGCCAGAGCTGGCAGCTGGGGAAGGAAGGCCTACTCTTGCACAAATTTTGTGCATTGGGCCTCATATATATATATATATATATATATATATATATATATTTATATATATATGTATTTTCCTGTCAAGATTAGATAAATTCCCATGGTTATGAAGCTTAATTTGTTTTTTGGAAAAAAGCGGAATGGCTAGATTTAGTTTCACAACACATCACATGGGGGCCTCTGAGAGAAAACCACTGCCCCAAAGACTGGCCGCGGGCACCTTTCCAGGCACCCATGTGCCGCTCAGGCCACCAAGGAGCACACCCAAGAGATGTCCCCGCCAGCGCACCTGCGGGGTGAACCCGAGCGTCCCCAAACAGAAACCCCAACGGGTTACTCGGGGAAGGCAGTGGCACCCCGACCACAGGATCAACCCGGAAACCAGCGGGGCCACAGGACAGAGGCGGCGTCCTCCTGTGGAGCAGCCACTGGCGGGGCGGTCCCAAGCCTGCCCTGAGCCGCTGCGAGATGGCGCGGGTGTGGTCAGACCTCATGGCAGCGAGGCCTCTACAACACCCAGGGGCGGCTCAGCAGGTCAGTGCGATAAGACCTCAGAAGGCACGGGCTGCTGTGGCAGGTGTAAAGCATCCTGCCTCTTGGGTCACTAGGGTAACTCGCTAAACGCTGGGAGCTGAGCGAGAGCCTCATCCGGCCCGGGAATAAGAGAACCAGCTCTTTATTGCATTTTTAGGTGGGGGTCCCGCCTGCAGGTCAATTCTATGTCCCTCTGCCATTCCCCGATCCCCCACCACCCCCCTAAAACGAAACAGACCTGCTTAATTACAAGAACACATCACTCCTTGGTTATAGCCAGCCGTGACTCAGTTTCAGTCTAACCGGGCGTCGGACTCGAGGGACACGGACACGTACCTGAAAGTCTCCGGTAAGGCTTGTTGTTGTTTTTGGTGCCGTTTTGGTGTTTCTTGTCTATCGTGGTGGACAGAATCGCTTTGCCGTTTAAGATCTTCTCCGGGGAAGGTGGCACTGACTTTGACATCAAGACTGGCTTCGTTAAGGGCGGGGCGGAGGCGGCCGAGGCCGAGGTCGAGGTGGAGCAGGCGGGGACGGCAGCGGTGGTGGTAGAGTTCATTTTGACATTGGCACCATCTGCCTTCACTAGGTTAGGAATTTTCTCTAAACTGACTACAGGAACCGGAACGCTGGAAAATAAATGAACACGCACATACACACACGCACACACACACACACGTACAGTTTGCCGTCTTGGGTACATCGGGGTCTGCTGAGAAGCTACACTCGCTTATCATGATAGAACACTCCCGTGTCACTCCTCCTATAGTAAGCGAGCAGCATGATTCCCGTTTGGATGGGAAGGAGGTTCGTGCCTCGCTCGAAATGGACCAACAGGGGTGCAGAAGCTGTCATGGTGCCAGGGATGGCATCAGAGCTGACTGATGACCTCTCGGACCCGCTGCCCCCCCTAGATCCTGCAGCTCCTCCTTCCCAGGCCCTACATCGTTGGCTGTTTCCGAGACGGCATCTTGGGGAGAACAAGGGGCCTGCAGTGCGGCTCAGGAAGAGACGCTGTTTGTGTCCTGGAGACTGTGTGCCACACGGTGCCACTTGCTGAATCCCAACTCGCCCCCCCCCCGCCCCCCCGCCATGCGCCCCCCTGCTCGGCTGGCCTCCTGCTGGCCATCGGCAATCGGGTCTGACATCTGCTTAGCTGACAGGCTCGCACCACGCGGAGGCAGGGCTGCAGGCCAGCAGGCCACGCTGCAGGCTGCCGGGGACTCCCGGATCACGCTCACATCCCGGGGACGGGCTCCAGCGGAGCGAGCCGCCACGGGACATTATCTAATATTCCATTTTAGGCAGCTAGTTATGTAAATAGGCAGTTCTCCAGGCTGGCAGGTGAGAGGATGAATTTTAAGAAGACAAGAGCACAAAGGTGTGTATGCCTGCACTTCAGAATCTGTCACCTGAGCCTCACTCCCCTGCTATGTGCATTTGATTTCTGTGCATTTGATTTCTGTGCATTTAATACCAGAGGACCCTCTGTCTGGCGGGGGGGGGGGGGGGGAGGTTGAGGTGGGGTGGGAGGGGAGCTGGGGAGGACTCTGTCTCGGGTTTTAGAAGATGAGATAAGATGAATGAGCGTTGCTTTGGTCCCTGAACCAGGTTTCCTTTCCTCCTTGCAGGAAGGCGGTACACTACTACTTCAGCCCCCCAATCATCTGCCAGCCGACTTAGCTATCTGAATGCCAAGTGATCTAGACTCTGGCTTAGCCTGCAGACAATGCAGGGCAGACAGAGAGACTGTTTTGACAGGAGAGGAATCTTATTTGTCCACATGGCTGGTTGGCTCTCCCGTCTCTGCGATTTATTCACAGATCATTTCTTTGATCTTTTTTGTTCGTGAAATCATGTCAGCAACCCCCTGCCTCTTTCCCAAACCTGAAACAGGATCACGGAGGTTATTTTTGGGTCTTTCTCCCCGGTGGGGCAGATTGCGGCTGGGTTTCACTCACCTCCCCCGAGGACCATCTGCTTTCCTGGCCCCAAAAAGGGCGGGCGCTCTGGGGTGTCAGGGCCCACGGGAGGGGAGAGTGGAACCGTGGTTTTCAGCAATCCGACAAGGCACTGACAGCTCACCCTCGATCACGGCATCCAGTCACTGAGCCGGACGCATGCTACTTTCTATTCCATGGCAATTCTCAAAGCGCTCCCGTATTGCTGGGGAACAGCATGAGAAGCCCTTGAAAAGCCAGCACACTGAGAAGCTACAAAGCCATTACCTGGTGAAATTAGTGCTGCATTCCTGGTGGTAAAAAAAAAAAAAAAAAGCAAGACCATGGACGATGCACTTCTTCTAGGATCATCCCTTCACTCACTTGTAAAGGACACAAACGAGAGAAGTCAGGGATTTGAAACGATAGCAAACCCACTTTCAGAGCAGCCATTATTCACAATAGCCAAAAGGGGGAAGCAAACCCAAGTGTCCATGGCTAGAGAGTGGATAAACAAAACGACAGCTCTACGTACAACAAACTGCTCCTCAGCCTTAGAAAGGAAGCTCTGGCACACAAATGAATGTTGAAGACAATATGCTAAGTGAAATAAGCCAGTCACAAAAAGACACACATGGTGTGATTCCACTTATATGAGGTATCTGGTATGGTCAAGTTCACAGACACAGAGAGTCGAGTGGTGGTTGCCAGGGGTTGGGGGCAGGGGAGACTAGGGAGTTGTAACTGAATGGGTACAGAATTTCAGTTTTTATCTATTTATCTATCTATCTATTTATTTTAATTTTTAATGATAATTGCCATGCTTTTATTTTTGGAATGTATTCTATGTTTCTATATTTTTAAACTTTCTTTTTAAAAAAATATATTTTATTGATTTTTCACAGAGAGGAAGGGAGAGTGATAGAGAGCTAGAAACGTCGATGAGAGAGAAACATCGACCAGCTGCCTCCTGCACGCCCCCTACTGGGGATGTGCCCGCAATCAATGTACATGCCCTTGACCGGAATTGAACCTGGGACCTTTCAGTCCGCAGATCAACGCTTTAGCACTGAGCCAAACCGGTTTCGGCAGAGTTTCAGTTTTTTAAAAAACACGCTTTTGTTGATTTCAGAGAGAGAAAGGGAGAGCGACAAATATCAATGATGAGAGAGTACCATTGATCAGCTGCCTCCTGCACGCCCTCTATTGGGGATGGAGCCCGCAACCTGAGCATGTGCCTTGACCAAGAATCCAACTGTGACCTCTTGGTTAATGGGCCAACAACCAACCATTGAGCCACACTGGCCGGGCACGTTTTTCAGTTTTGAGGATGAAAAGAGTTCTAGAGATTGGCTGCACAACAATGTGAATGTACTTAACACTATTGAACTGTACATAAAAATGGTTATGATGATACATTTCATGTGTATTTTACCACCATTAAAAAATTTAAAAAATGTCCAAACTAAAACACGTCCCCCAAAATGACATAACTTATCCAACTTAAATTATACTTCAATATCCTGACTTTAAAAAAAACAAACACATTAGAGCCTGCTTAAAAGCTTTTGTTGATTTATTTGTCACCCTTCTTTTGATCTGTTGACTTTAATTTCTTTAGAAAATAAGTTAAATTTCAAATGTTGATATGAACACATGGGCGATTAGCCAGGCGGCACGATTCTCTAGCACCTGAGTGGGCTTCTCTGGCTTCTTGGAGAAGCCAAGGAAGTTCAGGGAAGGGAGTTAGGGACTCTAAGTTCCAGATTTAGCTCTTGTCGCATGAGCCGGGATGCGTCAGGGAAGGCCTCTGGCCTCTGTGAGAAATACCCTGGGTATATGTTGAGTACTCATGAGTGAGCTCAGCAGGCGACGTTGGGCTAGAACAATCCGGAACAATTGTACAAAATGAAATAAATTTAAATGCCGAGCAAAGTGGTCCTCAAATGCTCACAGGCTAGTTAGTGCGCGTCTGCCCCAAAGCCAATGTTCTGCCCCAACGTGCTCCTCACGGCAGCCGGAGAGCACTGGGCACAGGGTCCGGCCAAGGACAGCAACAGGTGACTCATCTCTTCGGTGATGCTTCTGCCCGACTGTGCTTAGTCACTGAACTTGAGCCCAGCCAGCTAATCTCTGCGACCGATCCTCTTGTTGGGAATTTTCTCCACTTCGTAACGAGTGTGGCCCACTCATACACTCGGCTGCTAATGCTTCCAGGACCCCAGCTGGATTTCGATCCTAGTGCCTGGAGGCTGGTGTGGGACTGCAGCCCATCAGACTGAGAGGCACTGCCCTCTGGGATTGGGGGTTATTGGATTGGAATGGGAGGTGTTAGGAAAAAAATATGATCAAGAATGTTTTGAAGGCTTGCCGAAACCGGTTTGGCTCAGTGGATGGAGCGTCGGCCTGCGGACTGAAAAGTCCCAGGTTCGATTCCGGTTAAGGGCATGTACCTTGGTTGTGGGCACATCCCCAGTAGGGGGTGTGCAAGAGGCAGCTGGTCGATGATTCTCTCTCATCGATGTTTTTACTCTCTATCCCTCTCTCTAAAAATTCAATAAAATATATTTTTTAAAAAAGAATGTTTTGAAGGTCTTGGCCAGTGTGACTCAGTTGGTTGGAGTACTGTCCCGTATCCTGAAAGGCTGAGGGACCGATTCCCAGTCAGGGCACATGACTAGATTGTGGGTTTGATCTCCAGTTGGGGCATGTACAGAAGGCAGCTGATCTCTCTCTCTCTCTCTCTCTCTCTCTCTCTCTCTCTCTCTCTCCCTTCCTTCCTCCCTCTCTCTCAAAGCAAAAGTATATCCTTGGGTGATGATTAAAAAAATAATGCTTTTGCCGAAACTGGTTTGGCTCAGTGGATAGAGCGTCGCCCTGCGGACTCAAAGGTCGAGAGTTTGATTCCGGTCAAGGGCATGCACCTTGGTTGCAGGCACATCCCCAGTGGGGGTGTGTAGGAGGCAGCTGATTGATGTTTCTCTCTCATCCATGTTTCTAACGCTCAATCCTTCTATCTCTCTTCCTCTCTGTAAAAAAAAAAAAAAAAAAAAAAAAAAAAAAAAAAAAGAAAGAAAGAAAGAAAGAAGGAAAAAAAAAGAATGCTTTCAAAGATCCCATAGACTAGGTGGGTTAGTAAGGAGCTGAGCCACTGAGTAAACACCCCAGATGTGGAAGTGGGAGAAGGGAGACTGAGCTGCGGGTGGGAATCGAGGGTGCCCACGAGCTAACGGAGAAGGGCTACAGACAGAGTGAAGGCCTGATCACTTCTGCTTGGGGACCTTTCTCTCCCTCAAAGGTCCCCTCTAAGGACACCAGCCTCTGGCCTGTGTGAGACGTCAGGAGGAGAAAGGGAAGCTCAGGGACAGTGGGAAGGGTCAAACACATCCCAGAAGAAACCAGAGAGAGAAACAAAGATCATCCCCAGGATAGATGTCAGCCTCGTTTCTTCGCGACTATCCGGCAACAGCCCCAACTGAGGGACAGAGGAGGAAATGATGGCAAGATGGTGCCAAACAACGTGGAAAACCAGCCCCAGAGATTCTGTCTTTTTCAGCAGAAAGCACGGCAGACATAAGAAGCTGCTGAAGGTCCTCCCTCTCCCCATACTCCAACTTCCTGGCCATCCCCTTTCCCAGCCAGCGCAGCGCCCCAGCCTTGGCAGGTCAGGGCCCCTTCCAGATGACAGTGGGCCCCGAATAACAGGTTCAGTTTCTTCCCATTTGGAAAGAAGCCAATGGATCCTGACCCCTGCTTTCCCAGCTCAGGCATCTCCCCCTCTTCTGGGACTAATCACAGGAGCTCACACACCTCCCATGGTTGGGCGCTGGGAGGGGTGGGCAGCTGGCAACACTGAGATGACTAACTAAGCCATTCATTCCTCTGTTTGCTTAGGTGACAGACAGGCTGCTGGTGACCGCTGGGGTCTGCCCCGCGAGCTCCTTCCCTCTCAGTCTTAAGTGGGGAAGGCACACGCTCCCGGAAGCCTCACAATTAGCTGCATTCATCAGCTCGCCATGGTCCTCTCTCTGAGGAGCAGCATTTGAAAGGGGAAGGTGAGTCCCCATGCGTCCCCTGCTGCTCTCATAATGCCTGTTTTGTCCGCTCGGGATGGACGCCTTTGGGGAGCCGAGCTGCAGCCTGCTCCCCCGCTGGGGCTGATTCACGGGGAGTAGTTATCTCCTTGTGATCGCTGCACCTCTGCCGCCCGGGAGAGGATCCTACCGCCCCCGACAACAGCCTCCCTCCTCGGTGCTATGTGGCGGCACATCTACCTGGTTTCTTTTTCTTTTTTAAATTACTTTATTGATTAAGATATTGATAGAGCCTCTCTTCCTCCAGTTGTTGGACAGAAGTAAATCCCACCTGCCAGCCAGACATTCCTGAGCACTAAACCACCAATCAGCACCTGCCAAATACCCTAAGCCCCCGATTCCTAAGTCCCTAGGTCCCTAATCACCAATCAGCGTGTGCTGAGTGCCCTAAGCCCTGTCCCCTATTCTCCCCTTAATAGTAAATGGACCCCTGGCCCTCGCTCTCTTCTGGTCCTCTCTCTGGAAGCAGCCAGCAGGGGTACTCTTCCTTCCAATAAAGCCTGTGTCCTGCCATCCAAGTCCCCGGCCCTTCTCTATTTAATCTGTCAAGTACCACATATTTGTCCTCATCCCCCCATTCCCATGCCAAACCCTTCCCCACGCATGCCCCCACCCTCCTGTTGTCCGTGACCACTGGTTAGGCTCCTAGGCATGCACACATGTCCTTTGGTTGATCTCTCCCCCTTATACCTGGTATCTTCTGTGCTGCGCTGGCTGCCCTGTGTGCGTGGTCTGCCTGCATTTTTTTTTTTAAATCTTTCTGGACCAAGGCTTTAAGAAAAACGGTTCTCCCGGCACCAGGAACACCCCCCGCCCTGTCCAGCAATGTCTGCAAAAGGCAGAGGTGGAGCATCTTACGGTGCCACCAGCCGCTCACTGCCAGCTGTGCTCTCCTGGCCACCAGGCTTTAGTCTCAAACCATCAACAGAGAGAAGCTTGAAGAGAAAGCTTCAGAAGATGTTGAGTCCTGCCGAAATCATCGCCAACCCTGCTGCACTTTCCCGCGAGGGGAAAGACGGATGTGACAGGCAGGAGCCCGAAGGCCTATGGTACTTGTGCTGTGGGTTATGTGTCTGATGGGAGTTCTCCGCTGCTTAATCCCCCCCCCCCCAACACACACAAGTTCCTCTGGCAAAGGCCCGGGTGCAGAATGCGGAGGACCGCTGATGCCCTGGCAGGGCCTGGAAAGGGCCACCTCGCCCAGCGTCTTGCCTTCTAAGATTTACCCTATTCTGAAAGACCCTCAGAGGAGGAGATTCTATCTGGGTCTCAAGGATGCATTTGGGGGGGCTGCTATCATGACATCATTTAGATCAAGTTTAAATTCTTTAAGTTGAAGGGATACTTGGGCCATCCTCGGAGGCCGGGTCAGGCCATCACTAAGAACCAGCCCCAAAGCAGAGCCACGAGGTCCTGTTGTGAGGCGCCCGACAGGAGGTACTAACGACATGAATCCTGACGAGTGAATACGTAAAATAAATAAATAAATAAATAAATAAATAAATAAATAAATAAATAAATAAATAAATAAATAAATAAATAAAATGGGGAAACGATTGGGAAAACTTTCCGAAAGACAATTTGTAAACATCTGAAGCAGCCGGCAAATGGGATCGTCCACCACAGAGCACAGGAAATAAGGAAATCTGGTGGGTTAACCTAACAGTGTTCAGCGGAGGAGGCCTGGCAGTCCGGGAGGAAGCACTTTGCATCCTCTCTCCCGGCCTTTGCGTGGCTTTGGGTGCCCTCCACACCACACATCCTCGGTGGGAAAACGTGGGCAGACCTCGGCATGGGGGTCCATGGTCCTGGCAGCAGAGGCCACAACAAGAAGAAGACTAGTTAGCAGAGTCCAGCCGGCCAGAGGGGTGCCCGAGGGGCACCCCGCAGAGCTCGCAAGGGCCCACCACCCACCGAGAAGCTCAAAGCCTCTTCCTCGGTGACCTGGGTAACGGGCTGAGACCTCGTGTCTCACCTGGGGCAGCGGCGATGAGCCATGGAGGAGAAGGATGAGGGGGAGAGGCGAGCAAGCTGACTGTGATGAATGGTACCGGTGGCCAGAAGCCAGGAAATAAAATCAGGGAGGACAGGCCGGACTGAGCCGAGCGTCTGTGCCTCGTCTCTGTTCAGATTCACAGAACGTGGAGGGCATTGCAGGAGAGCTTGGGACAATGGCTGGGAAGACAGGCTTGGAGACCAGACACACCTGGATCCAATCCTGCCTTCTCCACCGCGAGGTGCATTAGTGTGGGGAGGCACCTGGCTTCCCAGCGTCGGGGCTTTGAGACCGGGTGGCTGGCCATGAGGGTGAGCAGTTTCACAGCTTCCTCCTTGCCCCCTTCTGTGGGGCAGCTTCGTCCAGGGCAAAACCCACACAGACGTGGTGGCTGCCCTGCCCGGCTTATCCAGGGACATGACGACTCTGGGCCTCAGTGTCCTTATCGGTGAAATGAAGATCATAATAAATGTTTGAAGTGATCAAATACTATCAATAATAATAATAAAAAAAGGGTAATATGCTAATTAGACCAGATGTTTTTCGGACGTCATTCCAGACGGCCTTCCTGACAAAGCCGGAGCCGGAGGGAAGCGGCCTGGGTCCAGGGTGCCTGAGAGAAGCTGGAGCCAGCAGCCGGGGGAAGGAAGGCCTACTCATGCACGAATTTTTGTACATCAGGCCTCTAGTTAGTACATATGAAGAGCTTAGCACAGACCTGGGTACACAGTTGGCCCTAAATAAACTGGAGCTAGAGCCAAAAGGGAGAGTGTAACCCTATGGTGTATACCCGAGATGAATGCTGGCTGTAATTTAAAAAATTAAAAAAGGGGGGAGTGGATCACACCATCCCCTCTCCCCGTGGACCCCGATGTATGCACACACTTTGTATAATTACAAAGGCAGTGCTTATTAAAATATGTTTCACTTTCAAAATGGAAGCTAATCATCGGTTAAGGTGTGTGTATACTTTTTTTTTTTGGGGGGGGGGGCTCCCTGTATATATCTGGGGTAAAGTCACTGTCACCATCAGATTTCTGTCCTGTCGGCCCTGCTGGTCCCACCCTTGGGGGAGCGTGGGCCAGGCAGCAGGTGGGTGTGAGCAGGGGCCTCTCGTGTCACCTGGAGTGGAGGCCACTTCTGGGGGGAAGAGGAAACACAGAACTGGGTAGCAAGCCTTCCGAGGAGCATTCACCCCAACTTCTCCATCCCACCTGCTGCTCTACCCGGTGGTTCATGCTCTCATGAAGGAAGAGTGAGTGGGGACTTCAGTCTCTTGCATATAAACAGGCTGTCTCCTGTAAGCCTGACGTATGCTAGGTGATGAGGGATAAAACGTCTCCTAGAGGGATAACTGTATGTGCTCTCATCTAGGCAGCTTCCGATGTCTCGGAAGCAGGAGGTCCCAGCGCTGGCCTCTGTAGAATAGCTGGTACTTCTGTTAATCGGGGGCTTCCTAAGGCATGGCGCTCAGAAGTTGGTCTCCAAGTCTGCGGGGAGCCCCAGATGGTTTGGCTCCATGGACTGAAGGTTCCCGGTTTCCATTCCAGTCAAGGGCATGTACCTTGGTTGCAGGTTCAGGTCCTTAGCCGTGGTGGGGGCACGTGTGGGAGGCAACCAATTGTTGTGTCTCTCTCACAGGGATGTTTTTCTTTCTCTCTGTCTCTCCCTTTCCCTTCCACTCGCTCTAAAAACCAATGGAAAAATATCCTCGGGTGAGGATTAACAAAACAACAACAACAACAACCCCAATTCAAAACCCCCAAATCTGTGGGGAGATCTATGGGCACTATGTGTCTTGACATTCCTGGGAGTTGCCATGCCTCAAGGCTGAGGGTAAAATCAGCAAGCCAGAGAAGAGAGGAAGAAAAGAGGTAGATAGAGTCCTGGCACCAGCTGTCACCGGAGTGCACTTAGGACCAGCGTGCCTCCGGCGATGCTCCTCAGGAGCAACAAGTAAGACTACCCTAGACCAAATCAATAGCACCTACTCCGAGCCTTTTCTTCCACACATGAGAACTAATGACAAGAACACCTAGCGGAATTCCTAGCAGTGAATGGCATCAGGACCTTTGAACGGAGGACTTGAGACTGCAGAGATCAGGAAGCAAGTGGATTCTGGAGGGAGCGCTGGTGCAGAGAGAGAGACAGAGCCCCAAGCTCTCTGGCCACCAGTGCTGGCCAAGGAAGGACCGGGCAGGTTGGGCTTGGGAGAAGCAAACGGGAGCACTCCCCTCTGCAGCCACCAGAGGGCACTGGTTCCCGCTGCTGGAGCTGCAAGCTGCCCTTGCCTTTGGGCCTGTCCCTCACCTTCTAGAGCCAGTGCAGCCAGCGGAGACATTCATTGTCTCCCTCCAGCCCTGGAGCCAACAAGGACCCACAGGGAAGAGAAGAGGACCCCTCACAGAGCATCCTCCATTCCCCGGCTGGGAGCTGGACTGGGCTCTGGTCCCGTCTTGGCTCTCGCTGGCACAGCATTCCTGCTACCTTCCTTCACAGAGGAACAGCCCAGGGAGCATCTTCCCTTTCAAGCGACCCGGGAGGCCAGGGATCACTCTGCTCTTTCCTTCTCTGTATTGGAATCGAACTGGGAAGGCAGCCCTGCCCCCAAATCACCTTCACCCAGAACCCTGAGCATACTGCTTAAACCTTCCAAAGTGAAGTCTTCACACGGACCCACAGCCAACTCAGAACATTTTTTAAATTCCAAATTAAACGCACTTTGGATTTTTTTTTTTTTAAACTCCAGTTAAGAGACCTTGGCCCCTCTGACATTCCGTCCGTCACTCAAGCCTACCTGCTAAGAGGTTCCTGTCTGCATTACCAGGCCAGGCCTGTTGTCATGTCATCACCTGCCTGAACCCCAGGGAGGATCCACACCACCAGTCTTTCTGTCTCGAACCCGCCTCCACGGAGCCACCTGTGCAAACCTGCCCCCTGCCGACTGTCTGAAGAGCTCTGTGGGCTCCAGAGTGCGGGGTTCAGCCTCACAGCCTGGTCCTCCCACAGCTCCGCTGGCTCTGGGCCTTCCCACAGGCTGACAGTTCCTTCTGCTCCTGTGCCTCCTCCCCTCTCTGGATGAACCTCAGTCCCCCCTCTGCCCAGATCCAATGAGACATCTCCTTGTCTCTCAGCACTAGCTGTCCCTTCCTCGGCGAACCTGCCGCACTTGCCATGCCAAAGGGCCGGGTGTTAGCGCTCTGCTGGTGCGGCCTGGCCTTGAGCACCCTGATGACAGGAACCAGGACCTGCATGCATCGCCCCCACGTTCTCCCGGTGATGTGTACATTATTTGGCACCAGGAAGGGCTTTTAAATGTCTGATGAATACATTAATCGTCTCAGTGAAGATTAATAAAAGGAAATACATACAATAAAAAACAAAACCCAGCTCTCCACCGGAACAAGTGCTTTCGGTAAGGGGCAGCCTGCAGCTGTCTCTCCTCCTGGTAGAGGAGCCAGAGCGATGACAAAAGTGAGGGTGGAGGGCTCCTGACACCCCCCTTCGCTCCACTCATTCTCCCTCGATACTGACACACCACACCCCTGCCAGGCGTGCACAGCAGGCTACGCAGTCACATGCAAGATGGTGTTTCCTCCTCACCCCCATGTACAGAGGAGGAACCTGAGGCTTAGAGAGGTTGCCCCAGGGCACTCATTCAGCAAATGAAGGGCAGAGATGGGGTTTGACTCCAGGCAGCTCTATGGGCATCTCTTGAGCACAGTAAGGAAGTGAGAGGACCAGGGATGGCGTCCCAGCTCCGTTCAGTCTGGGCCTCCATTCCTTTAAAGGGACTGGGGCTCTGAAGGCATTTGAAGGTGCCTCGGGGCCATGCAGATATGAAGGGCCATGGTCACTAACCTTTGGCTCACACTGTCTCGCCGTCATGCTATCCCCCCTCCCGCCTCTCCCCCCTCCCCGGCTCTCCTAGCCTACATCATTTCTCCTAGACGCTAGTCCCTGTTTCTGAGCACTTCTGTGACTTGGCAAGGTCAGCTGAGTTTATACCCGAGGAGCTGTCCATTGTCCTTACCTTGACCATGTGAAAACCCGGTAAGCATGCAGCCCTTCAACGTTTACGTTCCTAATGCTTTCCTGCCCTGGGGAGGATATGATTCCCCGAGATGCCTGAATATGCTGGCCTGTCTATGCCCTGTCCTCTTACCCACCTGCCCTTTCTCCTCCTCCCCTTTGTGGCTCATCACAGTAACCCCCATCTGCTTGTCTTTGTCTGCCGGCCTTCCCTCCCTCATCCACTGCCCCACTCCTTCTCCCTGACATCTATACCCTGCACCACTAGAGGCAAAAACTGGCCTCAGCATGTCCCCCCCTCATCTCCATGTGAGGGGCTTGGGCGGATGCCACACCCACTCCTCAATCCCCTTCTGATGAGGGTTTTCCTCCTGTGGCCAAGTGCCTCCTGGGACGCGGGCACAAACGTCACGCAGGGGCTACGGTATAGGAGTACACTGCGCTGGCCTCCTCTTTAATTTTAAAGAAAATACCTTTCCCTTCTTTCCAAAAGCATAGTGAGTTTTCCTTCTTATCATCCAGGACCACAGTTCTCCCTTCCTCACTGCAGTCACAGAAGTAGGAAAAAAAAAAATAAAAAAAAATTCCACGGTGGGAACTGGCACTCTGATTTCTCCTCGGTCAAAAGAAATTTATTTCTAGCTGTGGTTCCTTTAGCGTCTGAAACGGTGTCTGTGAGGAGGGGAAGGAGCAGTGCTATTTCACAGCCTTGTTCATTCGTTCACTCATCACGGTTTCTCTTATGAAACACTCGCTGGGGGCCAGATTTTGGGCTAGAACACGGGGATGCCAAGGAGCTGGAGGTCCAGCTGGGAGCAGGGGAGGATAAAGGTGCACACAATGCAATCTACCACGGTAGTTCTCACACTGGTGTCTGGAGTGTTAATGGGAATCTCAGAGGAAGGAGCTTCTCAGTCTGTGCAAAAAGGTCCAGGAAGGCCCTCCCTGGTTTGGCTCAGTGGATAGAGCATCGGCCTGTGGACTTGAGGAGTCTCAGGTTCGATTCCAGCCTAGGGCACATGCCTGGGTTGTGGGCTCGATCCCCAGGGTGGGGTGTGCAGGAGGCAGCTGGTCAATGATTCTCGCTTATCATGGATGTTTCTCTCTCTCTATCTTCCTCTTGGAAATCAATAAAACTATATTTAAAAAAATAATTATAGTTTAAAAAAAAAAAGTCCAGGAAGGTTTCATGGAGGAAGGGTTGCTCATGCAGAGACTTTAAAACATGTGTAAGGACAGGCAGGGAGGCTGCTTCCGGGGAGGGAGGCAGCATGTGCCAACACATGGAAGACAGGTTCCGAGGACCTACAAACAGATGAGGACATCTGGAATAGCAGGCGAAGGGGTTAAAGTCCTGGCAGCAGCAGTTGGACGGGCGGGAAACGCCAGATCGTATATCCACCTCCCAAGAGGTTAAACTTCTACTCTGTAGGCAAACAAGCGAGGGCCACTGGATGCTATGCGCGGGGCGGGGGCACACAGCACTCAGGTTGGGCGCAAAGGGCAGGCGGGAGTAAGGGCGGGGCAAGGGGACCAGAGAGAGGCCACTGCCAGATCCTGCTGAGGAACCGGGGTGGTCGGAGGGGTGAGCCCAGCACTTGGGGTCTGCAGCATTTCCCAGCCCGACAGAAGCCCCGAGAGGACTCCTCTGGGCCAGCAATCCTGGCTCTTGTCCCCAGTTCACGGCAACGCCAGGCAAGCAGCGATAAGCCAGCCCCATTTCTCCCAAGGCGCTCGGCCAGGGCTGCTCAGCTATCATTTTCTCCCCATAAAGCGCTGGGAAGGCGTCCAGAGCCTTTCTCCTGCCCGAGTTCCCCCCCCCCGCCCCCCCCCCCCCCCCCGGGGAGGACATGCCTCCCGGGGGCAGCGTCCAGAGGCGGCGACAGCCTCCACCCACCGCGCTGTCGGCACACGCAGGGGAGGCCGGGTGCCTGCTGATTTTTCTCTTGCTTTGGCTCATTTTCCTCCTGGAGCAGCAGGCCCATCTCCTGCATTTTTAATAGCCGAGCCTAGTTAGCATGCAGCACACGTGCGTGGGTTGATAAGGCCCAAGGAGAAGGCAACAAGCCATGCAGGGGAGGAAAAACCTCCTCCCTGCTCCCGCCCTCATCCCAGGATTTGTGTTCCCCAGCAGCTCAGCAGGCTCGCTGGACCAGGGGAGCGGCAGCAACAGCAGGTGTGAAAGTCAGACTGGCCCATTCGGTCCCCAGTACAAGGGGCCAGCCCCCTGGGAAAGGAGGACTCACAAGTAAAGTCTGAAATGCTCCTCAGAGCTGAAGCGTCCTAATTCCCCTTTGACGTCCACTGGGGACGGTCTCTACCTCTCCCAGCAGGACAGAGCAGGGGCCCCAGGAGCCCGGGGGCAGGGCCGGCGGGCAGTGCTGCAGGGGACGTATCCAGGAGCGTGCCTCTCTGTTTCCCCCTTTCTGCTAAGGCAGCGTTAGCTTTAACCTCCTCAGACTTAGAAGGGGAGAAACAGCAAATCCACAGACCACCTGCATTGATGGGAGGGGACGGGAAGTCTGCCTGGACCCAGCGCTGGCGTTTGTCACCGCACACGTGCACCTGAGCTGCTCGAGGAAGGGCGCCCTCCGACCGGCTGTTCGCTTCAGTCTACAGGCCAAGTATGGCTGCTGTTTGCTTGGCTCCGGGGCCAATGCAGCCCGGGCTCCTTTGGAGCAGGGGAAGGGAACGTCAGCCGCGGAGACTGCACGGCCCGGTCGGGTCCCCGGGGTCTGTTCCACCTCACACTCAGCTGCAGGCTCACGTGAGAAAGGAGCGAGAGTTCCTTCCACTTTGGGACTGAGGAGCTCCTGTCTGGAAGCACATTAAAGAGATGGAGGCGCCACCTCCATGTACCCGGGTGGGAGAGGGTGCAGACCCACCCAGGTTCCCAGGGCCTAGATGTCCAGGTCTGTGCTGGACAGGGAACTCGGTCTTAACATTTATTTCATTTTAAATCGTTAACATTTAAAAATAGGTGCTGTGCCGAAACTGGTTTGGCTCATTGGATAGAGCGTCGGCCTGCAGATTGGTCTGAAAGGTCCCGGGTTTGATTCTGGTCAAGGGCATGTACCTTGGTTGCGGGCACATCCCCAGTAGGGGGTGTGCAGGAGGCAGCTGATTGACGTTTCTCTCTCATAGATGTGTCTAACTCTCTATCTCTCTCCCTTCCTCTCTGTAAAATATCAATAAGATGTATTTTTAAAAAAATAGGTGCTGCTGATTCAGTTGTTAGAGAATGTCTAAGTATGTTTGGAACAACTTGGGTATGCAAATCTGTTTGATAATGGTGAAGTTTTAATAAAATCTGAATAGGGGTCAAATATTTCTGATGAAAATTTAGATGTCCAAATTGAGATGTGCTGTAAGTGCAAAAAATACGGGGTTTTGAAGACATAAAAGAAAGAACGTAAGCATCACCAATGACTGTATGTGGACATGATACTATTGTAGGCACGCGAGGTTAAATAAAATATATAATTAAAAACAGAATTTTGCCTTTTCCCCTACTTTTTTAATGTGGCTACTAGAAAATTTAAAATGACACGTGTGGCACACATTATATGGCCATTGGCTAGTGCCAGTCCAAACAGTTGAAGGTAAAACGTTAACAGCCTTCAGGAATGAAAATCTTTCGACCCATTTCATTCAATTCAACAAGTATTTACTGACAAGGCGACTGTGTCTGCTGAGTGTGACCTCCTGTGCAGGTGGCCCCACAGCTACTACTGAGCAGAAGGAACACAGGAAACCTGACCGTTGGCATCACACTGGGAGTCTCAGGGCAGGTAAAAACCGAGTCCACACCAGCACGCCAGGTGGCTGCCAAGGAGGACGTGAATGAGAGAAGGGCTTCGAGGAACCCTGGCCAGTGGGACAGGCAGTGCGAACAGGGAGGACGTGGGCCAGGAAAGAAGGGACAGGATGCTGTGGAAGGAACCTTGGCTTAGCAGTCCTTGCTTTCCCAGGGAACGACCTTGGTTCCTGCTCTTCTCAAGCCTCGGACCTTCCTGGGAGGCCCCGTTTGTACACATGGCTTCAACGCCCTGTCTACATGGACAACTTGCAAATCTCCATTCCCAACACATCTCTCTCTCTCTCTCTTGACCTCGGGGTCCATACATTCAATGCCCACCAACATCTTCAAACTCCACTGACTCCTCAGCTGAACTCATTCTCTACTCCCAACCCTAAATTCTGGACCTTTCTGTCCTTTTCTTGGGCAAGTGACGGGACCAGTCACCTCGCTGCCCAAATCAAGACCCTAGACAGCATCCTCAGCTCCTCCCTTGGTGAGTCCTATACACAACCAGCTCCAAAGTCCTGTGTTGTTTTCTTCCTTAAGATTTCTCCCATCTTGCCCCTTCTGGAGATGGCCACCACCGCTGCCTGGGTCCATGCTGTCATTATGTCTCACCTGGATTACACAAGAGCATCCTCACTTGCTCCTTCTGAGTGGCCCCTCCATTGGTCAGGGTGATCTCACTATAATTGAAAACTGCTCCTTTAAGAGTTCCGTGCAGTTCCAGGGGAAGTGCAAATTCCTGAATTTAGGACATATAGTAGAACTGGATAATCTACCCAGCCCACCTACTCAGTTCATCTGTCTCCCCTGACATGCAAATACTTCTGCCCATTCTGCTACCTTTGCCTGGGACACCCTTTCCACCTTCTTAAAAAAAAAATATTTAAAAAAAAATAATGGTAAAAATTTATATAACATGCTGGTCGGTGTGGTTCAGTAGTTGAACCAGAAAGTCATGGTTCGTGTTAAGTCGGTTGAATCAAATGTGGAGACTGATCTAATCCCAGGTCTTCCCAAAGGCTTGCCTCCTGGGAGGATTTCTGGTGCCGGGCTTCACCTCCCTGGGATCACATTTACCGTTTATCATGTCTTGTGTTCATTTTGTGATCTCCTGTGACCCCGGAGTCTCCTTCCGGCTCATTTCCCTGGGCCCCTCCCTTGCCTCACTTTCCTCATCTGGGTTCTCTGTGGCTCACTTCTGGACTCCGAATGAACTGACGTTATCCTTTTCCATTTTCAAATTCAGTCTGAGTCAGAGCCATTTCTCTACTTTTCCAGAGGTATTAGAGTTCTTGACTTTTATTCCGCTTACAGGAGCTCTGTCCTTTATCACACGTGATGCCAATGACGACGATAACGTCATCGTCAACTAACTATTTAGCGAATGTGTACTCTGCTCCAGACAATGCGCTCGCCGCTTTTATAAGAGGTAGTTCCCTTAGCCCTCACAACCATCCTGTGATGGCTACAGAGCTACTCCTGGCCTCATTTTGCAGGTGAGTAAAACGGAGGCATTCCAAGAGCAAGCAACTTGCCCAGAGCCACCCACCTGAGATTTGCACACAGGCAGCAGTTCTGGAGCTTGTGCTTATATCAGGACACTCAATGTTGCCTCAACAAACAGCCTTCAGGTGCTGGGGTCGCTGAAAAGAGGGAGTGCCCAGAGGCCCAGAGCCACCACCACTGTCACTTTCAGGCTGTTCTCCCCTCACCAGCTGCATCCTCCTATAGGACTGACCTCAGATCCTAGCGGTCAGAAGAGAACAAAGCTTGTCCACGAAGCCCACTGGCAGGACAGGTAACTCCCCTCCTTGGCAGCTGTGGCTAAACACTCGACCACGGGGCTCTTTACTTGGCCTGGGATAATCAGCTCGTTACAAAGTCATCGTAATTTCCAGCATGCCACGACAAACCGATTGACAGATGATTTTAGTCCACTGCTATCCTAGGTATGGACTTAAGTGTAATTAACTATCACTAATCAACAGAACACTTTTTCTCTTTAAATATGTAAATCGGACAGATTCCACAATGATCCCCTCCCTGCCTGTCTTCATGAGGCTCTGTACCAAGCCAATCCTTAAGTGTTCCAATTTGGGTCCCTCAGCATTTGAAGAATCAGGCATACCTTGTTTTATTGTGCTTCACTTTACAGATGTTGCATTTAAAAAAAAAATACTTTTATTGATTTGAGAGAGAGAGAGAGAGAGAGAAGGGGAGGGAGAGAGAGAAAGAGAGAGAGAGAAACATCGATGTGAGAAACCACAATCAGTTGCCTCCTGCAAGTACCCTGACCAGGGATCGAACCTGCAACCTGGGCTTATGCCCTGACCGGGAACTTTTGCATGCACGGGATGATGCTCAACCAACCGAGTCACATTGGCCAGGGCAGATACTGTATTTCTTTACAAATGGAAGACAAGATCCTCTACCAGCAAAAATACTGTAACTCACTTTGTGGTGAGACTCGCTTTATGGCAATGATCTGCAACCCGCAGTACCTCAGAGGTAGCCTGTACGCATCTTCTGCTTCCTGTCCTCGATTTCACTCTGGTTTCCTATCTGTCCTTGCCACAGGTAGCTTTTATGACTTTTGATAAAGGCTGAGATGCAACAATGCATTAAAAGTCTCCGATTTTTCGGTCCCCTGCAATCAGCTCTGTCCCACCCCATCAAAGGGGTGACCTTCTCTTTGGATTTGCTCTCTTCCTCGCATGGTCAGTCCCCCCATCGCCTGCCTCTGCTGGCAGCTCTATCGGAGGAGCAGAATCCAGCTGTTCACAGCAGGGAGGCTCTGCGGGGGGGCCTGCCTAGCTCCCAGGACTAGGCCTGGTTCCCCGTGGGGCAGACTGACTGTGCCTTTGATTATTCACACCAATGCTGCTCTTCACTGGGGCAGAACATTGACAAGCGACCGCATCCCTGAGGGACATTTCCCTGTTTCCCATTCCTTAGACACAACTTGGCTCAGCTCTTAGGCATCCGGCACTTTAAGGTTCCGTGTTCCCTCCCCTGTTTCGGTTTCTCACCCCGTCATTTGGGTTTTCTGTCCCTTCCCTCCTTCGAACATGACACCCAGGCACGAAGCCAGAGGGTAAACACCGTCTCCCGTGGTGATGGGGACGAGCATCGAGGACAGACGGCTGCTGGCTGCCGGCGCCGGACACTTACCATGGTTTGTCCCTGGATCCTTTAGCAGGAAAGACCGTGTGCTGTTTGCTGCTGGAGGTAAGTAGATTGTCTTTGGGCGTTTTGAATGGCTTTGAGGTGCTGCTGGCAGAGTTATGGCCGCTGACACAGGCTTTTGTTTTCACCTGTGCTAGTGATGTCCTGGAGTTGGAGGGCGGAGACGCTGGCGAGGGAGAAGGTCTGCACATTGAACCGTGTCTTCTCTCTACAGAGGGAGACAGAACGGAGCTCAGCACATCCTTGGCAGCGGGTGCGTCTCACACACTCAGGCCTCACTCATGCAGCAGGCAGAGAGAGAGTGCTTCTCTCACAACGTCCGCACACGCAAGCCTCAATTCTGACCAGGGGCTGTCTTTTTTTTTTTTTTTTTTTTTTTTTTTTCCCCCCCTGATTGAGTAGTTGCCTTATTCAATTTCTTTATTAAAACTTTTAAATTATTTTTAAAATATATTTTATTGATTTTTTCTTTTTTTCTTTTTTTTTTTTTTTACAGAGAGGAAAGGAGAGAGATAGAGAGTTAGAAACATCGATGAGAGAGAAAAACATTGATCAGCTGCCTCTTGCACACACACCCTTCCCCCACTGCCACTGGGGATGTGCCCGCAACCAAGATACGTGCCCTTGACCGGAATCGAACCTAGGACCCTCCAGTCTGCAGGCTGATGTTCTATCCACTGAGCCAAACCAGTTTCGGCTGTTAAAACTTTTAAAATGATATTTCCACAAATACCAGTGGAGACTTCGATCAGTAACTTACAATGAAAATCCACATATCGAAACACATCTCCTTGGCCTACTGACTACTGTGTCTCATGACATCTGCTCCCCTCCCACCCACCGGCAATGATGACTTCCTGAATTAAGGTACTAAATGGCACGCTGATACGCTAAACCCAGATTTTCATGGGGGGCATTTAGTAGGTCCACCTTCTGCAAAACAACGTTGACAGGACGAGCAGAGGGGACATCGGGTGGGAGAGCCATATAGCCAACGTGCCCCCCGGGCAGCTACTTGGGAGCGACAAGGTCCCTCAGAGCAGTCGGGAGGGCAGGACTCCCAAGAGAATAAACAGGGAGATCTTCAACCCGACTAGCAGCAGGATCACTGTGGCCAGAAGGACCGGCCAGGGCTGAATGAAAGGGTCTTCGAGGACCAGGAGTGGCCCCGCTTCTGTCCACGTGCCAGCCGTGGCCTCCCCGGGGCTCAATGAGGTCTGGGGTTGCAGCTGCTAAGCCAAGATAGGCAGGAGGACATCGGCCCCTGAGGCAGAAACTACAGAGGTGGGGCCTGGATGTGGGAGGGCAGGCACAGCTTCCTGAGGCTCCAGGGGAAATACCGGGGCTCTGGGCAGACCCCACGCACTTGTTCACACTCCTTCAGCCCCGTGGTCTCGGCACAGTAGGCAGGATGACGACACCTGACCGGCACAGTGGGTGCATGAAGCAAGATTCTAGTGTTCACCCACCGTGTCCTTAACGGTGACAGGGTAACAACAGATTTGGTCAAAGTTAAGGACCCTCTCCCAAGAAAAATGCACATTTATAGATGCCACCAAAACTTAGAACACGATTACAGGAAGGAATCCGGGACCGTCCAAAACACAAAGGCTCTGATCACAATCCTAAGTCCCCCCTTGGCTCTCTTGGGTCTCTGCAGAGCCCCACATATAGTTAGCGCTTAATTAATACATGTCCAGTAAATAAATGATGACATATGTCCGATGGAAAGAACTAGAGATCAACAATCTAGGAATCTGGGTTGAACGGGACGCGAACGAGGTGGGAGGCAAGGAGGGCAGGCCACCTTCTCTCTCCACCTCCAAGCTGAGTCTCAGGCTTTTCTCGCCGAGGAGACGCCGCTGGCTGCGATTCCAGGCTCCTGGCCCAGGAGGAGGAAGCCAGACCACCTTGGCTATGTGAAAGGGGACTCAGGAGTTCCTTGGCGCCCCCTTGTACCAGCGCCTAGCAGGCTGTCTCAGAGAGGACCCAAGTGGGAATAGTGGGAGAAAGTGGATGAATGAGGATCCACTGACTGCTGGGTATTTTTGCCTGACCAGTGCTCAGACGCTACCTACACTGAATAACGTCACATATAAGTTTTCTTCACCAGATCAGAGCAGACGATGCATCCACTCTCGGTTTCCAGAGCCATCCCGGGAAAGGTTTTGGAAACCAAGAGCCAGTTCCAGGGCCTCTGTTTTTGAGGTATTAGAAAGAACCCTCGGCTGGGAGCCAGGAGATACAGGCATGCCATATTATTATAGTAAGCTGATGGCCTGGAGTTCACCACTTCAACTCCCTCAGTTCCCCATCCTCCCTCTTTTAAAATATATTTTATTGATCTTCCACAGAGAGGAAGGGAGAGGGACAGAGAGCCAGAAACGTGGATGAGAGAGAAATATCGACCAGCCGCCTCCCGCACACCCCCTCCCGGGATGTGCCTGCAACCAATGCACATGCCCTTGACCGGAATCGAACCTGGGACCGCCCCCCAGTCTGCACACCGACGCTCTATCCATGAGACACACCGGTTTCGGCCAGTTTCCCTATCTTTATCTGTAAGTAAAGTGGGACCCCTCTAAGCCCTCTTTCCACGTCATCATCATAAACACCGGACATACTTACACCTGCTCCTTCTTCGCATCCCTCATGATTCCTGACTGTTTCGGCAATCATGACAGCGGAAGTACAGAGACATTTTACCCAGGCAGGATCTGCCTTGGAGGAATTCATCCTTCATGAAATTGCACTGGTTTTTACAACCCCAGGGAGGCAGGCAGGAAGCAGCCAGGCATCTCACCCTCCTCACGCCTGGCTGGCCAGAGGAGACCCAGAGAGGAGAGGCGACTCGCCAAGGTTGGGGCCAATGGCTACACAGGGAATAATGGGGCCCCACCATGACTCCAGGCGGCAGGGAATGGGGTGTGCTGGGACCCAGATTTGGAGGTAGGAAATTCGGAACGATAGGAATTAGAATTATGGAAGGTTAAAACTGGAACTTAAAGGTCTGTTCACCCCAACTCCTTGCTGACTGATGAGGGGACCATTAGGTTCTCTGTTACCAGCTTAGGGCAAAACCCGTTGGAGAGAATGCTGAGCCCAGAACCAAGTCCCCTTCTCACTCAAACCCACAGTTCTTTCTCCCCTTCAGACATGTTTTGCTTAGCAATTCCTTTTTTTGGCAGAGGTTTCCAAAACTAAAAAAGGACGTTGCTTTTTAACCACGACTGCTTTGGCTTTTTCTGCAGTCCTCCTTCACTCCTTTGCTATCAACTTGCTCAAGCTGGTTAGAGGGGGGTGGGGAGACAAGTCTTGATAACAAAGAGAAATTTTATTTAGCTAAACTAACAGTTAAGTAATGTCAGCACCAAAATAATTTTCAATAAAAATTGCCGAAACCGGTTTGGCTCAGTGGATAGAGCGTCAGCCTGCGGACTGAAAGGTCTCGGGTTCGATTCCAGTCAAGGGCATGTATCTTCGTTGCGGGCGCATCCCCAGGAAGGGGTGTGCAAGAGGCAGCTGATCGATGATTCCCTCTCATCGATGTTTCTAACTATCCCTCTCTCTTCCTCTCTGTAAAAAAATCAGTAAAATATATTTAAATAATAATAATAATACACATAAACAAAGTTAAGTCACAAGGAAGGGGTTCACTAAGGACAGAATGAATGGGCCATATCAATAATTCCAAAATCACTTTTGTGGGGAATTTTGGTTAGCAGTTCTGCCACTAAACTCACAAAACGTTCAATCAGTGGACGAGCTATCTTCGTGGTTTTGTATTTTAGTTCCGCAAATGACCAACTGAAGGAACAAGTTATAGATGAAAGAACATTCATCAAAACTTGAAGCTAGTCCTTTACCCTCAATTTGTGTGTGTGTGTGTGTGTGTGTGTGTGTGTGTGTGTGTTTGTATTATAATGAACTGATCAAAAAAGTTATTTTCTATATATAAGCTGTTTCGTGTTGTTCGGACTTAATTCAATCTACCGCTGTCTCAAGCTCTCTCCCTGGGGCCTGCGAGGAAGGCTGAGGGAGTGTTTGGAGTGGGGACCATGGTCTGAGTGGCCAGCTTCCCTCGGGTGCTGGCTCCCACACTTCACTCAGTTAAGCTTTGAACATGAGCAGAACTGGTCCCCGTGCAGGCAGAGTGGGGGGATCATTTCAGAAAGATCCATTCCTATTCCATCTGTGTTTCCCTGGTCGGTAAGGACCCAGTAAGGTTTCGTATTTGGCAGAGACGTGGGGTGGGCGGGTGATAGGAGAAGATGGGGTCTTAGTTTCCTGTAAAAAGATGTTGCGGGGCATGTTGCAGAAAGAATGTCCCTGAGTAAAGGGTCCAGTTTTATTTTACAATCATTCTGATGAAACAAGCCTTCATCTACTTTGGGCTCACTCATTCTTCCCCCCGCCCCCCTGTTTTGGCCAAAGGAATGCCTTAGGTAGGTCTTTATAATTATTTAAATTCCATTTGCCCTTCCCAGAAAGATTTTATAGAACATTGTGCTTTTTACTCACTGTTAAAATCTTTTCTAGACTGAAGCAATTTTAGAGAAAAAGAGCCTGTCCCTTCACAGTTTCTCATTCTTTGTTAATGTACGTAGATGTGTTAACAAGACGCTAATCAATGGGTATTTTGAATTATTCTTTTTTCAATGGACATTATTCCATTTATACATTCCTAACTCCCATACACAGGTCATTTAAAATGGCAAGGATTTCCTCAATCATTGACATGCTCGTAATTACTTAGTCACTCTCTTACTATCTAGCTTTTGTTTTTATTATTAAAAAAACAAACAAAAACACCAGCTAATTTATTTCAGAAGTGATTTAGGATAGTTTCTGTGAGGTTCAGGGCAAGTATGCTAGTTTATTGCGACACATTTCTTTCCAGACGGTGCGACAGAAAGATCAAACCAATTATTCTGTGAATGTTGAATATGAGTACCATTCACCTGCGAAGCGAAGCAAAGCAGAAAACCACTGTGGGGACACCCATGCAGAGTTACATGTCTACTATAATACATCGCACACAGCCTGGAGTGCTCTGGGATCAGTAACCTCTGGTCTCCCTCGTCCTGCTCTTTGGCCAATAGTAATACTAATTTATGAAGACTTTCTTATTTATTAAGACTACGGAGCACTTGATTTACCTTAAAGCATTTAGTTCCGGCAATATCTCTGTCCTACAGCAGAGGAAACTGAGGCTCAGAGGTCTGAGTTTCCCAGGGTCGGGAACTAGGAAACATCAGATCTGGGCATGCCTTTAGAGCCCGGAGTCTTCACGCTAAGCCCTACCACCGTGACATGCCAGAAGGTGCTGCAGCCGGTGGGAACCACCTGGAAGCGTCCGCTGCCCCCTCCTGTGAGTGGGCATTCCAGCAGGGCCCCTGAGTCCCCGAGGGAGAGGAAAGAGACCAGGTATTTGGGCAGCTTTTAGGTACCGATCAGCAACCCCATGCCACAGCCTGAGATCTCAAGCCCTAAGTATTGGGGACCAGGACCAAATCCTCTTACTTTTTCACACTTCCACCACAGGCAGGTCCAGACCACGGCCTCTGCAGCTGGCTGTCCTAAGGCCCCGCTTCCCCAGAGGCACCTGAACAGTCCCTGTGTGACTCCAGGCCGGGAGACTAGTTGAGCTGGTGCTTGGAGATCTCGACTCTCAGAATTCTTTTTTTTTAAACTCTGTTCATTATTCCTTTTTTTTTTTTTTTTTAAATATATATTTTATTGATTTTTTACAGAGAGGAAGAGAGAGGGGGAAGAGAGTTAGAAACATCGATGAGAGAGAATCATCAACCAGCCACTTCCCGCACTACTCCCCTCCTCCCCCCATACACTGGGGATGTGCCCACAACCAAGGCACATGCCCCTGACCTGAATTGAACCCGGGACCTTTCAGGCCGCAGGCCGACGCTCTATCCACTGAGCCACACCGGCTTCGGCGACCCTCAGCATTCTAAACCTGTCTATTAAGCACAGGGGACCCTGGTGTCTCCACAATTCTCTGCCCTTACTCTCTGCAGGGAAAACCCACTAGGTTCCCAGACCATTTTAGTAAAAATCCAGAGGCCTGCCAAGTCTGGTCTGGCTCAGTGGATAGAGTGTCGGCCCGTGGACTGAAGGGTCCCAGGTTCAATTCAGGTCAAGGGCATGTACCTTGGTTGTGGGCACATCTCCAGTGTGTGTGTGTGTGTGTGAGGGGGCCGCATCCCCAGTGAGGGGTGTGCAAGAGGCAGCTGGTCGATGTTTCTCTCTCATTGATGTTTCTAGCTCTCTATCCTTCTCCCTTCCTCTATGTAAAAAATAAATAAAATATAGTTAAAAAAAAATCCAGAGCCCAGTCCCCGAGCTAATTCACTGACATATCTCCACACAGCACCAGCGTCCTGCATCGCAAACCCCGGCACCGACGCCTTGTGAGTGAGCTGGCCCTCCTGCACCCACGTGGCGTCCTGAACTGGTTTTAGAAAGAACTTGTTGGAAATTTCCCAACATGGTTTTTAAGCGGCCAACCCCCTCCCATCACGTAGAGCACCCCAGTCCCCTGTTGCCTGCCACGGGCTGCGAGCTCGCTCTGGGCTTAGACCAGCACCTGCCTTTCTCCTCTGACAGCCAGCGCTGGCCGAGTCTCCTCCAGCCTCCACCTCTGAGGGCAGGCACCTGGCAAATCATTAGCTGGGCTCCGTTTTATCAATGGATTCCATCTGCGTTAGGCACTGTGGTCAGGATGCCTTCCCTCAGGGACCACTTGGAGTTCCAAGCACCTCCTCCCCAGAGCAACTGCCGCCGGAGGGTGAGGGGCAGAGCACAGGCCTTAGCCCGGGGCACCGGGCAGGAAGCACTTGGTGAGGCAGGTCTATCTCCCCGGTTTACAGCCATGGACACTGAGGCCACCTGCCTCGGAGATGCTTGCCCGGGGCCACACGGCTATGACGTGGAGGAGCAGGGGCCAGACTCCGAGCGTGTGGTCTCCCTTGCCACAACTGTAGTGAGGCACTGAATATAGTGCCGCGGTGGTCAGGAGAGGGAATCAGCCTTCCTCCGCAGGGGAGGGAATGAAGACACGGGGAAGTCAAGTGGCTGTGCAGGCCGCGAGCAGCGGGCAGAGCATGCCAAGTGGTTCGTGTGCCAGGAGCGCTGGTGAGTGTGCCTGGAGGAACCCCCCTCCCCGGGCTGGAGTGAGGGCCTGTGTGGCTGGGAGGGGCTTTCCTGACAGCATGGTGCCTGTCACCAATTAGCTTCTACTCTTCCACTGGGCCTTCTTTTCCTCTCTCCCTCCCGCCCAATGCCAGGCAGCATGCACTGCCCGGGGCGTGGTGACAAAGCCAGAGGGGCCTGTGGCTCACAAGCTCAGGCCTTAAATCCCCCGGGCTCTGGGCTGGTTTCTGGGTGATGGGGTCACTGTGAGTGGTCAGGAAGAGAAGCAGCATTTCTTTCTTTTCTTTTTTCTTTTCTTTTCTTTTCTTTTCTTTTCTTTTCTTTTCTTTTCTTTTCTTTTCTTTTCTTTTCTTTTCTTTTCTTTTCTTTTCTTTTCTTTTCTTTTCTTTTCTTTTCTTTTTTCCCCCCCTCACTCGAGGATATAGTCACTGGTTTTTAGAGAGGGGGCGGGGAGGGGAGATATATATTGAGATCGGCCGTCTCCTATAAGCTCCCTGATGAGGATCAAACCCACGACCTAGGTACGTGTCCTGACCGGGAATTGAACCTGAGACATTTTGGTGAATGGGACGATACTCCAACCAACTGAGCCATGACAGCCAGGGTGAGAAGCAGCATTTCTTGAGTGCCTACTATGTGCCGGCTCACATCATCTATCCAACAAACCCCACCAGTGGGTACTGTTAGGTCCTTATTATCTTTGGGAAATCAAAGCTCAGAAAGGTTATGAAACAAGACAAGGTCATGCAGACCTCAGCAGCTGGGAGGAGAGCCCAGGCCTTCGGGCTCTGGAGCCAGGACCCTCTCCAGCATGCCACGCTGCTGGGAGGTCCTCTTCCCTCTGCACTTTAGCAGCACAACCTCTAGGGTGATTCCTAACAAAGCACTCCCCGTTTTCAGAGCTGGCCCAGCACACAACTTGGAAGTTCAAGAACGTGGTATCCTCCCTCTCTCTCCCCCTTGGCAGCAGCATTCTATTATACCTCGCCCCTGCTCTTGTATTGGTTATTTATACTAGGGCACACATTCGGGGCACCAACGACCACTGGGTAGGGTTTGGGGAGTCCCAGGTAGGATTTCCAGGAAATACTGCCATCAGCCCCTAAGGATTACCTCACCAGACACCTATCCTAACTCAAAGGAAAAGAAACAAACCACACAGCAAGCGCAGACCTATGGGGAAACAAGCCCCTGTCCACACCGCTGGGGGCACTTTCAAGGAATGACAGGCCTCTGGAGGGAAACCCGGGGATTATAAACAGGAACCAAAGCACACTGACAGCCTTTGATTGGGCGATTTGGTTATTTTAGTCTGGGAAACAGACCTCCAGGAAATATCACTAGCCCTGCACCCCGCCCTCCCCCACTTCCAACAAAAGTTCAAAGGTATTTTCAGCAGCACTGTTTACAATGGTAAAACACACCAAATTGAACCCAAATGAATGTAAATAAAATAACTGAAAAATGACAGGTATGAGGGCTATCTCAAATTTAAGGAAATGTCCAGGGCAGGTGTCTTGTTCAGGCTTTTGTTCCTGGCATTGAGCCCGGGGTCTCACTGTGCCCACTGCCGAAGAAGTGAGTGTGCTGAGGACTGATGACACATGAACGGTGGCCAACTCTCAGCAGACACTTCCTGTAGGCTCCCCGGATACAGGAAAGTCCAAATCCACGAGAAAACTAAGAATGTCACAAACATCACTACTCTGTAAAAACATAAAACACTGAAGACACATATATATATATATCGATATATAATGTATTTAGATTAAAAAAAAAGGGAAGCCTACAGGATGAATGGCTTAATAGGCTTTGCTTTTGGGAAAGCTTTTTAAGTCCACACAATAAGAAGATTTCAAACACACAAACAAACAACAAAAACATTAACATATGCTTACCAGTGTTTCCCAAAGTGTGGTACGGGTCCCCTCGGGGGTACGGGAAGAGTTTGGTGGGGATTGGCACTGCACTGTGCTTAGCTGCGCCTAATGCTACGTTCTCATGAGTACAAGGGGTACTCAGCATTACGGAAATTATAGAAGGGGAACACATATGTCAAAAGTTTGGGAAACACTGGCTTAACCAGGGGTCCAAGGGGAGGAAACAAGTGCACGTACAAAGGTAGGAAGGAGAGAAAACACGTGTGAAAGTCAGGATACAGGAAAGTCCAAATCCACGAGAAAACTTCACTCCTTCGCTCATTTCGTCGGCACTGACCATGCGCCAGGCGCTGAGCTATCCCAATGACAAGATAGACACTGTCATTGCGGAGGGTCCCCCCAGAGCAGGGAGACGCTCCCCAGGTTCTGGGCTGGCCACCCGGAGTGGTGGAGAACGGGCTCCCCACAGGAGGCACGTCGCTGCCCAAGGACCTGAGGCCAGGGCACAGCCCTCCTGGTCTGTGGGACTCCGCAGTCCTGTTACCATTAGGCCTCTGTGGCCCCCGCTGCTCCCGTGTGTCTGGAGCCACATGGAGTGGAGGGGCTTGACAAGGAGTTCCACCGGATGGAACTTCTCTGCCGGCTCCCGCCCATCCCCACCGCCCAGCACACCCAAGTCGCACGCGTTTAAACGAAGGAGCCGTCACATAAGCTCCCCATGACACATGAAGACGTCCATTAAAACAACTCTCCCCACCCTGGGAGAAAAGTCGTGGCTTCCAGTTTCAGGACGAGCTGCTGAATTCTACCTGAAGACGGCACAGCTGAGATCAGCCTGGCCCTCCGGGGCACCAAAGGGACAGATGTAGCAGCCACTGAAGTTTCTGAGGGGTCTTCCCAACACTGTTGTGCGGCCAGCATCATCAGTGGCCTTCACCCAGGGGCCTGGGTGAAGCACATCACAGAGCCCTGTCCCTGGCACAGGCATGCCCTGCCACACCTCCAGGAAGGGAGGGCGGGCCCTGCTGCACAGGCAGAGGAAGCACCCAGGCCTCACGTGCCCCTCGGGGGCCTCCTGGTTCAGCAGAGTGCTCCTCACCCCTGGCACCGCGGGGCCGAGGGCCCCAAATCTGTATTTTTTTTTTTAAAGGTCCTGAGGGGATTCTCATGCTCTGCACCAGCCTTGCGAGTCACTGGCAATAGGGACCAAACACTTCTGTCTCTGGAATTAGTGTGATCTGGGCTCCAATCCCAGCGTTGTCACTCATTAGCTCTGTGACTTGGGCAAATGACTTAACCCCCTGAGGCCCAGTTTCTTTATCTACTCAAATGGCAACAATAAAGCAGGGTTGCTCGTGTGCCCGGACAGCACACGGAGGGCCCCGTCTCCGCGCACAGCACCTGTGGCCGTTGGTGTCCTGGGCCAGGCCCCGGCCCCTGAATCCTCCTCGAGAGCCCCCCTCGCTCAGCCTCGTATCCTGGCCTTTGGCCCAAGGTCTCGCTCCTATGGACACTCACCAATGTTCACTATTGAAGAGGTGAATGTCGTGAGGATTGATGACCCATGGACGGTGGTTACCCGGTGCCAACTCACAGAAGTTCCCGGGATACGTGAAAATGTACATTAAAACACAAGCCGTCGCTGTCCCAAGTGGACGGTTCTCGGCCTGCTCCCTCCCCTGCAGGTAAACCAGCCCATTTACAGGATTCCTCCTGGAGCACCCTGTCCAGGGAACACAGTCTGAGCGAGGAGAGGCCACCAGGTGCCGGCCTCCGGGTTCCAGAGGCGGAACCCTGATCTCTCGCAAGGGAAGGAGCAAAACCTCAACTCACGGCCCAGCTCGCGGCGCCCCCAGAACCGTTCACCCACACGCGGGCGGCCGTGGTCCCACAGCAGCCACTAATAACGGAACCACTGCTGCTCTCCTTGGAGCGGCAGTTGGCAGTGGCAAACAGGAAGTTGTCTAGAAACAGGGTGTGGCAGTGCCCTGTCAATATATGCCAGCAGAGACACACTTCCCCTCTCCCCTAGCCCTTCTCTCGCCTCCTCCTGCTGCCCTCTGCCCTCTTCTTTGGGAGCAAAAGGTCTGAATTATTTGGGGGAAAACAAAGCTTTTTTTAACACGAAGAGCAACCATCAGCACCATGCAAACAAAAAATCTAGGGCAGAAAGGAGTGTAAAACATAGCAGGGGTCTGTTTTCCTACCCAGTCCCTCACGGTGGCACTGGGTCGGTAACTGGCTGCATGTGTGTGCTTGAGTGAGCGTGAGCTTTCCCCTGAACGTCTCCGTGAGCGCACAGGAAACTGAACCCGAGCCAGAGGCCAGGCCAGGTACGCTGCCAATCACCCTGCTGAGCCAACCAGTCCGCCCGCGGGCCGGCCACCATGGTTTACCCCGGGCCCACGGTGTGCACACGCCCGACTCGGCACCATCCAAGAATAGGACCGAAGGAACAACACAGGCCGCTAGTTTCACGCAATTTTGAAGTTTGAGTTAAAAGAGACCCGCCACATTTCCTGACACCCACCACATACGCACATGACAGGAGACAAGTCACTGCCAGAGAGATCGATGCCTATCGCTGGAGCTGCGCGCAAAGGCAGAGACGTGGGGGTGACACGTTGGTGAGGCTCACGCCCGCTGGCCTCCCAGTGCTGGGACAGGTGTGCTAGAAAATTTTCCACTCTGTTCCTGCCCGGGCCCCGAGGCATGTGCCTCCAGAAGGGCTGTCCAAAATAGATTGGTCCCCAGCCCAGCCTCCTACTCCTGACCTCTTTCCGAGGTAGCAAACCTCCCCATTGCACGCCTCGCCAGCCCACAGCCCGGAGCACCGGCTCTGCGGACGCTCAGGCTCGCTGGCAGGGTCCCAGGCTGACAGCACGCTCTCACCGCCTGCCTGCCAGGCTCCCTGTCCTATGACCTGGGCCCAGCCCCGCACACGTCCTCGGTGGCCAACGTGCCCTGTGCTCACACTTACACATCCCGGGGAGGCAGCCTGGCCGCTAGGATAAGGAGGCTGAGCCCGTGACACGCCGGGCAATGCGACTTGTGGGAGACGTTTCCTGGCTTCTGGCGGAGGGCCCTGGCCAGTCAGAACGCACCACTTCCCCTTTAAGAGAGCACGCCCAGATGCGATTAGGGAAAGGCAGAAAGAAAAGCCCGGAACAGTCAGGGTTGTATCCTGAATTTGGCAGGCGAACGTGGGGCTTCCTGAGCGGCACACACGAGGTGTGGCCAGAGGCAGCGGGTTCCTCCGAGGCAGGCGGACCGCTGATCTGAGCAGTCCCTGCCGGGGAAGGGCTGGGCCTTCCGACAGCCCCACAGGGCGAGGGCCACGTGCGAGCTGCGGTGCCCAGCTCCTGGAGCTGCCGCTGCCCCCCCTGGTGCCCTGTAGCCTGGGGAGCCTCAGGGCTTTCCTCTCACCTCCCCCCCCCCCCCCGCCCCCCCCCCCCTCCCGGGCTGCTGATCCCGATGAGCAGAGTCCCCAGCAATGCCTCGCACTCTGCTTTGGAGAGAGCAGGGGCATCATTATCAAGATGGAAAAATACTTTTGTGGGACATTTAAGCTATTAATTCACGCAGGGAGTTTTCATTTTTTTTTGTGTGGGGCATTAGAACTATTAATTTATGCAGGGAATTTTCATTCATTCTGGATATTTCAAAAGCTGATGCCCTGATCCTGGCAAAGGACAGTAGATTGCAAGAGGAGTGGGGAGTGGGGGTGGGGTGTTTCAAAACAACAACAGTTCACAAAAGGTCACATGTTGTACAATTCCATTGACGTGAAATATCCAGAAAGCAGATCCATAGTGCCAGGGGCTGGGGACGAAGGGTGTGAGGAGGAATTGTTTACTTGGTTGTAAGGTCTCTTCTGGGGGTGATGAAATGTTTTTTTTTTTTTAATTTATTTTTTTTACATTTTTTACATATTTTATTTATTGTTTTAATTTAATTTTTTTCTATTTTTTTTATTAAGGTATTATATGTGTACATATCTTACCATTGTCCCCCTTCCCCACTCCCATACATGCCCTCACCCCCCCAGGGTTGTGCGTCCACTGGTCATGCTTATATGCATGCAGACAAGTCGGTCTCTTATATCCTCCACCTCTCTCTAACGAAAATGTTGAACTATGTAGAGGTGATGGTTGCACAACATTATGAATGGACTCAGTGCCACTGAACTGCATGCTTTAAAATGATTAATTTTGTTATGTAAATTTCAACTCATTAAAAAAACAACACCCTGGTGGTAGAGTGTGTTTTGGGCAATTTTATCTTCTACTAGGATCTCTCCTGTGCTTCATCCAATATTTCTTTATAAAATCTGGCTATTACCTGATAAATCTTTTTTTTTAAAAAAAATATATATCTTATTGATTTTTTACAGAGAGGAAGGGAGAGGGATAGAAACATCGATGAGAGAGAAACATCGACCAGATGCCTCCTGCACACCCCCTACTGGGGATGTGCCTGCAACCAATGAACATGCCCATGACTGAAACTGAACCTGGGACCCTTGAGTCCGCAGACCAACACTCCATCTGCTGAGCCAACCCAGTTTCGGCCTGATAAATCTTTAATTGATCCTGGCTAAGGAGTATATGCCTTTTGTTTGTTTGTTTGTTTGTTTTGTTTTGTTAATCCTCACCTGAGGACATTTTTTTTCATTGATTTTTTTTTTTTTAAGAGAGTGAAAAGGAATGTGTGTGTGTGTGTGTGTGTGTGTGTGTGTGTGTGTGTAGAGTATCGATGTGAGATAAACAAATGGATTGGTTGCCTCCCGCATGCACCTTGACTAGTATCAGGGTTCAACAATACAACCCAGATTTGTGCCCTTGACCGGGAATGGAACCTGCGACCCTTCGGTGTGTGTGTGTGTGTGGGGGGGAGGTGGTGGTGGTGGTGGTGGGTGGGGCACCTCTCTAACCACTGAGCACATTGGCCAGGGCTGAGGATATGCCTTTTAATAAGGAAAAATAAAAACAAACTGTTAAGAGATAAAAGTTTCCAAGACCCACAAGTATGGCTTTTTTAAGGAGCATTTCTTACTTTGGGGAGAGGTGGCATCATTTCGAAGCATGCACACCAGCTAGGCAGTGCCCAAGTCTCATGGTGAGGCGGGCTCAGGTTGGAACCATCCTGTCAGCAGCTGGACGTGGTAACCAAAGCAGAGGGAGAGAGTCTCTCAGGGGAGACTTATCCAGGAGACCATGACATTGAGCCTCTAGGTTCTTGGCTTCCTCTTCCCCTCTTGTAGAGCGTTCCGCCCTTCCCTCCTCCCCTCCCCCCCCCCTCCCCGAATGAAGAATTCATCAGTTTTTAGTTAATTTAGAGGGGACTGTGCTGGTTGGCACCACAGAACTGGTTTGCACAATTCTATTTCTTTGGAATGGAGTGAGTGAGAACGAGGCCGGAGTGACCTGACCCCCCACCTGACCCAGCCCCACGGGAGGAGCATCCAGCCCTCCTTTCTCCGTCCTTTGCAGCTGAACCTGAGGATGAGACTGTAAGCCTTGTCGTCCAGACCCTAAGCCAGCAGGTCAGGAGCTCATGGGCTCACTTCCTCACCTCAGAGTCAAGAGGAGGCCTGCTGGATGTTGCAACACTTAGAAAAAACAAACAAAACAAAAACACAGGTGAAAGGGCAGGCCCCGCGGCCCAGGAGCCCAAATCTTTCTGGAGGAATGTAAATAGTTTCCCTAGAGTCTGTCTTCCGAGATCCAGGATGACCGGGAGGACAGAGATTTGCACAGTTGCCGTGGGCCAGCTCTCGCAGAGGCCATGGGTCCTCCTGGAGCACTCTGCCCTGCCTCTTCCACCCTGTTCTCTCTCTTCATCGCAGGTGCCAAGGTAACAAGTGGCCTAAGTTCTCAGCAAACAGGTGGCTTGAGCTCAAAAGACGCACTATTTACACTGCTCTGGCATCTGAAGAGCAGGAAGTTTAGAACCTTAATCCTAAATACAGAAACAGGCAGGCTCAACCCCATTTGAAAAAATGGGCAAAGGGCTTCAGCAGGTATTTCTCCAAAGCAGATGTGCACACACAGCCAACAAGCATATGAAAAGATGATCAACATTTTTAGTTACTAGGGGGATGCCAATCAAAATCACAATCAGATGCCCACTACCGTATACCTACGAGGATGGCTATATAGATAAAAACAAAACAAAATGAAACAAAATGAAATGGAAATTGGAACCTTTGGGCACTGTCGGGGTTCCTCAAAATATTAAACATAGGATTACCAGATGATCCAACAATTCTATAAGATACACACCCCAAAGAATGGGAAACAGGTACTCAAACAAATCCTTGTATACGAAGGTTCATCAAAGCACCATTCGCAATAGTTAAAAGACAGAAACAACCCAAATGCCCATCCATGGGTGAATGGATAAACAAATTGTGGTATATACACACGCTGGAATATTATTCAGCCATAAAAAGAAATGTAGCGCTGATACGTGCTATCAATGGAAGAGTAGGCAAATGAAAAACACTAGGCAAATGAAAGAAGCCAGAAAAAGGTCACCCATTGTATTAATTACCCCGATGATTGTCCAGAACAGTAAACCCACTGAGATTGGAAGCAGATTGGTGGCTGCCGGGGACTGGGGGAAGACAGAAGGGAAATAACTGCTAAATGGGTATGAAGTTTGATTTAAAGCAATGAGACGTTTGGACTAGATAGAAGTACTAGTAGGGGTTGCACTACATTGTGAGTGTGCTCAATGCCACTGAATGGTTCACTTTAAAGCGGTTAATTTTATGTTAAGTAGATTTCATCTCAATAATTAAAAAAAAAAAAAAAAAAAAAAAAAAAAAGCCCTGCAGAATACTAGGGCCAGGACAATCCACAAACAGAACCATCAGTTTCTGAAAATGACCGTCAAGGCCCTTTTTGGAATCACTTAGAGGAGGTAATTTTTAAGTTAAGGTAATGAAGGTGGCCAGCAGGATAGGGTAGGCAGGGACTCCAACAGAGCAGTTTTTTTTTTTTTTTAAATTGACTCGAGAGAGGGAGGACAGAAACACTGATTAGAATGCTCAACCTGGGTAGGTGCTCTGACCGGGCATTGAACCCGCCACCTTTTGGTGCACAGGGCAATGCTCCAGCACTGAGCCACCCTGGCCAGGGCAGCATAGCAATTCTTACACACGGCCAATTCAGGCTCATGGAAAAGTGTTATTTGCCGGAGTGTTATACGCTCCAGCACACACGTGCGTGCTCACACACACACACATGCACGGCAGGCTGCACTACCTACAAATGGGACCCTGAGGCACAGCTCCCCTCTGGCAGGCCTCTCACGCCTGATACAGCGGTCATTTTCACCAAAGGCATTGCCACTCCAAGGACGGAACTACTCCCATCAAAGGGACCCAGGCCTTAGGCCCTAACATGGTACAGAGTAACAGATTCCCAATAGGCAAGACACCCCACAGGTAACCATGCTCTGCTAACCCCTGTCAGCCCCCTTTCCGGGGGGCTGTGGTCACTGCCGCAGCCCCGGGGCAAGCGGCCGCCCAGCCTGACTTCTCCGCTGCAGGTCCCTGACTGGACGGAGCTTTCCGAGTGCACACCAGGTGACAGTTCCTCCCTACCCGGAGCTGCTCTAGAATGCCTGCACCTGAGTCCCGCTTCTGCCCTACGGTGTCACCCGGAGCCCGTCCAGTGCCCCTTCCACAGGGCACCTTGCCAAGTATCTGTTCCTTGAAATCTTTCTCCAGGCTAAATATCCCCAGGTGTTTTTTTTTTTTTTTAAAACCATCCCTCACAAAATATCATTTTCCCTGTTCCTCCTGAACTCTGGGTCCTCTTTAGCACCTCCGGTCCTTCCTAAGCCGGGGAACTCCGAAGGGGGCACGTTACAGATGGGGGCTGGGCAGCTCCTGGTGGTTTTGGGTATCATTCTCCTATGAATGCAGCTGAAGAGCCAGCCTGGACATTTTATTTCCGCTAGCTGCATCACTCCTGTCTGATGTCACAGACGTTGCTGCCAAGCTGCGTCTCCCCAGGTACCCTTTAAACATGTCATCTTGTTGGCTGAGTCCACTGTTCCAGCCTGTCAAGATCTTTTTGGACCCCCGACCCCCTTCGCGTAACCACTGTCCCTCCCAAATCCACCCCCTGGAAAGCTGACCAGCCTGCCACGAATGCCAATCTCCTCCCAAATCCACCACCTGGAAAGCTGACCAGCCTGCCACAAATGCCAATCTCCTTCCAAATCCCTATTTACAACGTGGAAGAGGACAGGGTCAAGTGTGCAACTCGACACATCCCCCAGCGTGATGGTGACTTGTGAACTGCACCCTTGAGGTGTACCTCTGCCAAGCCACCTGCCAGCCCGGGCTATCACTTGACCTACATTTCTTCATCTTACCCTTCTGGGTGAGGATCTCACGGAAAATGGACAAATGTGGCTAACAAGAGCCGCCCTCTGACAGCGGATGAAAAGACGAAGGGGAGCAGGGCCCTGCACCCAGCAAGCAACTGGATGTTGTCTTTCTAACCGGCAACAAGTAAAATGGGCATCTACGTATAGCCACCAGGCAGCTGAAATCAATAGAAGGAGGACTGGCATCCAAGAGCTGGAGTCTGAATCCTGAAAATCCTTCCAGAATTTCCAGGAAGGAAATTCTGAGCTTAGCAACACCTGCCCTTCCAGGGCTACAGAAAGAAGCCGATGAGATCAGGCCAGTAACGGAGGTTTAACAGTGGAGCCAGGCTGAGCAAACACAGAAGAAGAGCGTTATGGTTATGACTGCTATAACTCTCTCAGAGATACCCTTTCCATTGGTAGAAACCTGCCTGGGAAGCCAAGGAAGAACCTATAGATGCACACAGCCTGCCAGAAGGCAGGCTTTCGGCACGGAACAGCCGGACTGCTGCAATGGGACACATCTCGGATCTCTTCTTCCAGCAGCAATCTCCTCTCTCATCTCAGCCCAGCACCCAGGCCAGCTGACAAAGGGAACGGAGTCTCTGCTAGTCTGGAAGAGGAACACCTTGTCGCCCCATCGCCACCTTGCTGAGACCAGGACCTGAGCAATCTGCAGCAGAGATCTGGCAGGTAATGAAGGGTCCGGAGGGCTGCTTTTAGCTCCCACATGGCTTGACCTGAACTATCCTGAATGGCCGTTTCTACAAACACCAGGCTTTCGGTTTGGACATTCTCAGGGGCAGGTCTCAGAAACCCTGTTCTTATCTCGGCTGAGGATGTTTGCTCCAGGAAAGAAATGGTCTTCACCCAGCCAAGATTGGGGATGGGGGTTTACAAAGAGGCCAGCCTGCAGGTCCCCAGCATCTCAGGGTCAAGAGGTCCCACAGGAGAGGAAGAGGGGGAGAGAACGGGCATGGCCTACCATATCCTCCTGGGAACGGAGCAGCAGTTAAAATGTGAGGCAACAACGGGCTAAATTCTCCTCGCCTAGTCCATGTAAGGCTGGTTTCCCAACTTCCAGGAGTAATGAATGCCGAGGGCAGATTTTAAATATATATCTACACAGAACTATTGGCAAGACACTGAGAGGACCGTGCCAATGAATCTATGAACAGATCAGGGAGTTTGCTCAGAAAGCCACTGGGAGGAAGAGGCCCAGAGGGAAGGCACCCATTTCTGTCAGATGACTTTTGGAGCTCATGGTCTGCAAGCTACTCTCTCACTCCGCCCTACCCCTGCACTAGTCTCCCTCAAGAAAGGTGGCTGCTGAAGTCACCTGAAAATCATCCCAGGACTCATGGAAGCTCACTCAGACTTTCATAGCCACCGGTGACTTCTTGTGACGTTTGCACACATTCCTGTCTTTCTCCTTCTGCATGTCCCTGACGATGCACCCACACAGAGACGGTGCCTGGTTCTACACACTCACATGTGTGGGAATGAGTCACAGACGAACCTCTATTCCACGGTGGTTACTGCCGTGTTCCGATGCTGGTCCTGCAGAGCTGAAGCAGGACCAGGCTTAGCTGGTTGGTGTCATGGGTTGCATTCTGGAACCCTCCTTCCCCACTCCCCCCCAATCCACATGTGGAAGTCCCAATCCTCAGAACCTCAGAATGTAACTGTCTTTGAAATAAGGTTTTTAAAGAGATGATTAAGCCAAAACGAGGCCCTAACCCAATATGACTAGTGATCTTATAAGAAGAGCATGAGACACTAGGGGTATGTGCACATAGAGGGATAGCCATATGGAGAGGTAGCAAGAAGACAGCTGTCTGCAAGCCAAGGAGACAGGCCTCAGGAGAAACCAACCCTGCTGGTTCCTTGATCTTGGACTTCTAGCCTCCAGAATTGTAAGAAAATTAATTTCCGTTCTTTAAGCCTCTTATTAGTCTGTGGTATTTGAAAGCCCGGGCAAATTAATATAAGTGGTTTACCTAAAAACTGATCAGGTTCACTGGATAGGGAGAAAAAGTGTAGTATGGAGGGCAGAGGACAAGGGACTCCTAACCTCCGACATGTCAGAGACGGAATGCATCTTCCTCCTTGGTTTGGGGTGTGCCATGTCAATGGCAAATTACAGCAAGGTCAAGGTGGGGGGCGGTCTCCTGATTCTTAACATCTGGCAAATCCTGTCCACCTGGAGGCCTGAGGCTGAGGTCGTCTACAGGTATCCAGCAGTTGGCCTGAAACAGCTCGACCTAAAACTCAGCCTGGGAGAAACCGACTTCTATCAGCTCACTTTCTTTTTATCAGCCTCCTATCTTTGTGGGTTGTGATGAATCTATTAGTCATTGTTATCCTCCCAGAAAAAGGTAAGATCATGGGGGGGTGTGTGTGTGTGTGTGAGAGGGCTCATTGGAAGCAAGGTAGCCACCATCAAATCCACAGGTTTCACACACGGAATCAGACCCTCCGGCTCAACCCTGCTTTTCACCAGGAATCTACCCAAATTCCAGGTTCTACCTGGATTGCATAGGTCCTCCTCCTCTCTCAGACTCTCAGACTTTGATAGACCCAGGGCTTCCCAGAGAGTATGGGGCAGACAGAACCACTTCCCCAGGGGGCCACTAGAGGAGAGGAACCCACAAATGCTCACTGCTGTCAGGGGCTCACTGCTGTCAGGGGTCCAGACACACGAGTAGGTGGGACTCAGAGATCAATCTAACAATAGACATGTCATTAAGCTCTCTCCTGGCTGAAGGTGGTGGTGCTAGTGGGGGGGGGGGGAGAGGGACGCGCTGGGGTAGGAGGGAAATCAAAGCAAGAAAGGAGGGTGTTTGAAAGGTATTGTCAGGCTGATGTGTGGAGGGCTGGGAGGAGTGACATGCTCTACTAGACAGAACTGACAGGCTGGCAAATGGCATCGCCTTTCCGTTCCCAAGGAGAGCAGGGTGGGCGGGTTTGGCCAATTCAAATGCAAAAGCCCCCCGGGGCGGGATGGCTGGGAAACCTTTCAGTATTCACAGCCATCCCTCTGCAACTCCCCACATAAAGGCCCAAAGGGTCCCTTCACATCTCTTCATCCACTCTGAAGTTATTTACACAGTGGGGTGAGAGCCCCCACGATCACTGTCAGCGAAGACACGTACACAAACCAACACACCCCTCAAACCTGAGGCCTTCAAAAGTATGGGGGGCGGGCGGTTCCCTCAAATTCTATCCCAACCCTATCCCCTGGAGGAGGAAAGGGGAAGTGGATCAGTTCCACGGGGCAGATTTGAATCAAATTAGAACAAAGACTAGGAGCTATCTGCAGGGCAGCCAGTTCACCCAGTTTGGATGGGGCAATGAGCAGCGAAGATCTGATGGATCATGTGGTCCTGCGTTCAAGCTCCCCAGCTCCACTAGGCAAGCTCAGCCAAGCCAAGCCTTTCCTCCTGGGACCAAAGGGCTAGCCTTGTCCTCCCCCAGCTCAGCGAGGCTAGCACGAGAAAGCACCATGCATGCTCTGGAAAGCAAGGCAGCCTGATCATTATTCTGTGTAAGCAAGGTCAGAGGAGACTGGAAAAACAGCCATCCCCCTGCCCCCTCACCCCGCCCGCCACCCCAGTAAAATCCCCCAAGCCCCACTGCTTTCATAGAGGAGAGAAACACGGAGAAACAGAAATCTGCTCTTGGCAGCCCTCAGCAGTTACAACTCCGCCAAGCCTCGGCCTAATGGTCACATTTACTACCTTGGAAATTTCCGTTTCCACTCTCCATTTTCATTTGTGTGTGCCTGTCGGTGATGCTTCGGGTGAGGGGAGGGCTGGGACCTAAGACCTGGACCAGAGCGAACTCCCCACTCCGAAGGCCTTTCAGAGTATGTAGGCATGCTTTAGCGTTGCCTACCCCCATTTCGATTGGTTGGGTTTGAAACATCTCGCCCCAGGCACAGTGAAGTGTCTCCTTGGCGGCGTTCTCCCGGACCATCAGCCTGGGACTCCGCGCTCATTACGCTGATGAACGCGCCACTTACCCATGCAAATTCCAGGCGCTGCCGGCGCCGCGAGGGGAGGTGCTCAAGGTAGCTGTCAAGGGCTGATTTAATTACACAGCCATTCAGTGGGCAAAGCGGAGCAATTTCTAGCCAACTGTTCTAGTAAATATTGTGGGAAACCCTTTCACAGGGCGCTAATTCTGGCTTCGTGACTTCAAACGCGCCCCGCTCCAGTTCCCATTCAAACACTCACCGGGGCACCCCGAGACCCTAAGGCCAGGCCAAGACATCACCCTGAATGCATCAGCCGGCACGGGATACCATTTTGCAGTTGATTATTATTATTATTATTATTAAAATATATTTTATTGATTTTTTTTTTTTTTTACAGAGAGGAAGGGAGAGAGGTTAGAAACATCGATGAGAGAGAAACATCGACCAGTTGCCCCTTGCACACCCCCCACCGGGGATGTGCCCGCAACCAAGGTACATGCCCTTGACCGGAATCGAACCCGGTACCCTTCAGTCCGCAGGCCGACGCTCTATCCACTGAGCCACACCGGTTCGGCTGATTATTATTATTAATTATTATTATTATTATTATTATTATTATTAAATGTTATAACCCCCTGAGTTATCACCACTGCCCTTTAGGTGAGGACAAACCTGAGCACCCGCCAACTTCCTGCGCCCCTCCCCTCCCCCAGGCCGGTCCCGCCCGCCGCTGCGGGGCGGGGGCAGGGGACGCCCGGGAGCACCGCTCCCGCCCGCGGGCTGGCCCCAAACCACCATCGCAAACCCCACTCGGCCAGTTTGAAACCACACACCCGGTCCCTGCATCCACCGCCCTCCCCGGGGGAAATGGCATCATCATCACTTTCATTTTACACTCCGTGTGCGACCGCCCCGAGGAAAACAGCGCGGGGCGTCGGACCGGCGCGCGGGGCGCCCCGCACGGCCTCGCGGGGAAGGCGCGTCTCCCCCCGAACCCGCGGCGGCGCGGCCGTTTGTCCGACCGACCGACCGCGGCGCGGGGGGCGGTCACTGTCCGCGGTGCGCGCAGAGAGCTCGCACGCAGCATCCCCGCTGTTGGTTTTTTTTTTTTTTTTTTTTTTCCCTCCGAAAAAAGTCTATAAATAACCCGGGATCAGCCACCGTAGGCAAACACATCCTGTTCGGAGAAGAAACGTAAACCGAAGCCACTTACAGAGACTCAGGGCTGCCAACTTAATCTGATTCTACGACGGCTGTCCACATGTTGCACTTTTGGAACCTGAAGCACGGATGCCGTCACAAAAAAAAAAAAAAAGGGGACGGGGAGGTGGTGGAAAAAAAAAAACAAGAAAGAAAAAAAGCTCACAACGTAACCACCACGGAAGCCCAGCCCCGCGGCTCGGGGTTCTGCACGGCGCCCAGGGCCGCGGCCGGCCGTCCAGCTGCAGGCGGCCCGGCTGCCCCCGCTCGCACACGCCAACTGTTTTGACTACAGGCACTTGCGAGGCACGGAGTTTCAGGTCCTACCAGTTGGACACCAGAAGTTCACAGCACTGACCCCGTGCCAAGAACAACAAGCACAGAAAGCGAAACGGCTGCCTCGTGCGCCCGCCGCCGCCGAGTGCTTTGGTTAACTGTTTATGCAAGCCCCAGAGCCATTGGGTAACCATCCAGCACCCAGCGGCCCTCAAATAACAAAAAGCAGATTATACCGCCTCGGAAGAAATGCAGATGTTGGCAGATGAAAGGACACAGGTCCACCTGGTTCATGGGTGGGGGTGGGTGGTTTTCCGAATGGGGGATGGGGGGTGGGGGTAGGAGGGAGGGGCAGGTGTCACATGACAATCTGTGGTTATTAGAAGGAACTGACTGGGTGCTGCTTCCTTGAAGCATCTTTCTCATGAAGAGATTGACTGAAGAGATGTTGCCAAGGCCAAGGCCTTGGTAATGCATCTGGAGCGGCTGCATTGGAATCTGTTGGTTGGTAAATCCCACATGAGGAAAATAGGGGCGCGCTGGGTGGAGTTTTCAAGAGGTAGCATGGGGTCCCTGCTGGATAGTTCAGGTGGGTAGAGCGTCTTCCCCAAACGTGAAGGTTGCAGGCTTACCCTGGGCCAGGGCACAAACAAGAACCAACCCATGAATGCATAAATAAGTGGAACAATAAATTGATGTGTCTCTGTCTCCCTCCCTCCCACCCCCCTCTTCCTCTCTCAAAAACAAAGTAAAAACAACAACAAGCACACCGGAAAGGGACTTCCAAGCTCCCTGCTCCAAGCTCCCTGCTCGGAGAAGCTGAGGGCGGGACAGTGATGAGTGACCTGGTCCTGAGGAGGGCGTGCCTGTCCCCTTGGAGTGTAAGGCTGTTAGGCTCCACCTGGACCTGCCTCAGGACAGGAGTCGGTTTTCCCTCCAGGTGACAGCCAATAGAATATTTTCATCCGGAAAAATTAAATTTAAAAAAAGGAATGTTTAAACCCGTTATTTAACAAAGTTTTCCACTACTCTCTCAGAATGAATGCATCAACGAACCAGATAAAATTTTAGAGCTACCTGAAGAGAACTGGGGTCTGGATGTAAGAATGAGACATTTTAAACTGCTGAATGGACTCAAACCTCCCCCCGCTCCCCCAATCCATCCATCCATCCATCCATCCATCCATCCATCTTCTAGCTCTGATGTGAAGAAGACAATTTTGTTCCTTCCCCCTCCAGAGGCCTAGGGGAAAGTGACAAGCAGAAGCAGGTTGTCTGTAACAGCCGCTGTAACCTTGGGCCAGACTCTCATTGAAGCTGGAGAGTTTCTGTGGGCCCTCTGGTTCTGGGGTGGCCTCCAGTGCAATGGGGGTGGATATGAACCCACACAGGGGCTGCCCCTCTCCTCCCAGAAGAACGCTCATTTTATTACAAACTACAGGTAGACACGGTTTCACCGGGATCCTGAGTGATGCTCCCTGGAGGGAGATGCAGCCGTTGCCTGACAGATCCGGAGAGAAGGGCAAAGGCAATTCAGAGCATCAAAACAAAGGAAAAAGCAGGCAAAGAGGAAGGTGGAGGTGGGGGAGAGGGAGAAGAGGGGAGGGATGCTCTGGTCTTGCCAAGTGAATCTTTCTCATTGCCAAGAGAAAGTTCTGGTCTTGCCAAGTGAATCTTTTTTTTTAAATTTTATTTTTATTTTTTTATTTTTTAAAATATATCTTATTGATATTTTACAGAGAGAAGGAAGGGAGAGAGATAGAGAGCTAGAAGCGTCGATGAGAGAGAAACATCGACCAACTGCCTCTTGCACACCCCCTACCGGGGATGTGCCCGCAACCAATGTACATGCCCTTGACCGGAATCGAACCTGGGACCTTTCAGTGGGCAGACCGACGCTCTACCACTGAGCCAAACCGGTTTCGGCTGGCCAAGTGAGTCTTAAACCAACCCTGGCCTCGGGGCTGGCAACGGACTTCCTTAAAGCCCCAGAACATTTGTGAGCCCCGCTGCTCACTTAGAACTCCACGGTTTCCCCGCCTCCTTCACACACATTCTGTCATTTGATCCTCTGAAGCATTCTGGGAGATGGGGAGAGCTGGTATTATTATCCCCCTTTATTTAAAAAAAAATATTTTATTGATTTTTTTACAGAGAGGAAGAGAGAGGGACAGCGAGCTAGAAACATCGATGAGAGAGAATCATCCATCAGCTGCCTCTTGCACACCCCCTACTGGGGATGTGCCCACAACCAAGGTACATGCCCTTGACCAGAATGGAACCCGGGACCTTTCAGTCTGCAGGGCGACGCTCTATCCATTGAGCCAAACCATTGAGCTCTATCTATTATCCCCCTTTAAAAAGAGGAAAACAGAGGGTGGGAGAAGCCTCGGCCTCAGCCCCATGAACGACGAGGTGCGCCGGTGTGGTGTTTTATTATTCACAGCGTCATGGGTCCCCTTTTTACGGACAGGTAAATAGAGATTTTGGAGAGGACACAAATCATGTCCAAGGCCACAGTGCAAGTCACAAACAGCCCGCGCTCTCCCATCTCCTCACCCAGGCCTTCTTGCTGGCTTCCACTGGTTTCCAGAACTCGCAATGATAGAACTAGAAAGGACAGTAAAGTTGTTTTATTATAAAAAGACATCATCTCCCTTGGTTTCCTCAAAACGCTGTTGTTGTTTTTTTTACGTTTTTTCTGTAGCAGTTCACAGACTGCAAACTCCTCATGCCAAACAGTTACTCTCCACTCCAGCAGCTTCGGACATCTGCACAGCAGAGTTGTGATTCAATGGAAAGGAACCTTCTCCACCCAGCCTGCACCCGCGCCTTTCACTTGATTAGCTCCCCCACGTGCTGACCCCCCCTGGCTCCTCACCTAATCCTGGCCTACGAAGCCGGAACAGAATGGCCCTGCAGGCCTGCCAGGCGGTACGTGAGGGAGCCTGCGTTTCCAGGTGTGTGGCCTGGCACAGGGTTTGGTGGATCTCTTCTTCAGAGTTCTGCTTTTGCTGAGCTCTTTGGCAACAGAGGCTGCTGGAAACATGGCGCCACTATGAAGGGTCCCACCGTCACATGCCTTGTCTGTGTCCAGTGGGCACACTCACAGCTCGACAGGGGGTGCCACGACTGTCAGGTGATGCCCATGGGCAGGCTCATTGCAGGTTCATTGTCATGAGGGAGCATGACAGTGAGTGACTGCAGGTGCTGAGGTGCTTGCAGGGGTGAATGCAGACGTGTCAGGAGGTCCAAGGGCCATGAAAGAGATGCTGAGTGTGGACTGAAAGGTGGAAGACGGTCGGGAGGAGATGATTAGAAAGTTCTAGAATGTTCTGCCACTGCCTCATGAATCTATGTCCCCTTTTCCTTCTTCCTGAAAACACGATACACAACAAAACACAGAACCAAAGGCCAGAGAAGTTGGGTGTCACAGTGGCCTCTGTGTTGAATGTCACTAAAGCAGCCCAGGTCATAAAGACCAGTGAAATGTATGTCTCCCGTTCACTGGAGAAGCTCTGTGGGTAGCTGAGCTGCACAGGTGGTGCTTCTCGCCGTTTGTTTGAGGTTGCTTCGGTAACCACACGGCATTTGCATCCATGCTACCTGATAAGAATATGGGGACTGGGCACACCAGGTTGGTCTCAATAGGAAAACTCATTTGCTCATAAGATACAACGTGAGTAGATTACAGTATTTCCATGTACCTTGTGACTCCTCTGAGCATAGAGACCCCTCCCCCACTTTTTTTAAACCAAAAAGTAGGACACGTGGTGTGATAAGTGCTGGCATATTCAAAGAAGACAAGCAGGTAGGCTATTTAAAATCAGAACACCTGAAAAGCCATGAGGCCTGGCCACCAAACTTGTAACATCAAGTTAGTAAAAGTGGGCTGATGGAACATTTGCAGAAATTTGCTGTCGTTAGTACTGGTGTGCTTATGAAACCACAGACCAGACAAATCCCACTTTGCCAATGAATACAGTGGTTTGGGGAAGGCTGGTGAGCACAGTACACCCAGCTCTTGAGGACAACAGCATTGATGGAGACAAAGTTGGGGCCCTGTGCCCACTCTCTGGGCATTCAGATACACCCCCACACCTCAGCCCCACCCCAGGCCTCAGTGAAGGGAGCTGCATACACATACAGAGAAGGAAGCTGGTCAGGGACCAGTGAGGTCTTTAAAACATGGCCTGGTTATGTGGAAAGCTGGTGGAAAAAAGGATGGATCCAGAAAAGGATGGAGGCCTGAGCTGTCAGGAGTCAGTAAGGCAGGGTAGCATGCCAGCAGCTGTGGCTGCCGTAGGCTGAGGACTTGGCTTTCCCCCTGATGCTGCCCTGAAGACCTCCAGGCCAGAACCTAAGGCTCAGCTCCATGCTTTTATTTTTGCCCTGCTATCGGGATTCACAGAGCCTGGGCCAATCTGCCTGATCTTACCTGAGACTGGCTTTGGCTTAATCCTCTGCGATGTGGGCTCATGACCAGTTTTGCACATATGGGGGCCACATAGGCTAAATTTTTCAGGTGAGAGCAAATTTCAATCAGCCGTAGTCAGTACTGTAAATCTGCAAAATGACTTTATGGAGTAGGTCAATAAATTGGATTGAGTGAAATCTGGAACACTGGACTGTAAATAAGTTCCTTGAGGGCCAGTTTTGAGTCTCCTTTATCTGTGTAGGCCAATGCCTAGCCAGAGCAGAGAAGCCGTGCTGTGCATTTTTAATGCAGGCTTTGAATGAACAAATGACATTGCAGTTAATGTGCATCACAAAGATATACGCATGCCTTTTTAGATATACCTGGGAGGTGAATATCTTTATGTTAGATGGGTATCAAATTTAGTATTTTAATTAACTTTAAAAATTATTTCATTATTTTTTAAAATATATATTTCTTTATTGATTTCAGAGAGGAAGGGAGAAGGAGAGAGAGACAGAAACATCAATGATGAGAGAGAATCACTGATTGGTTGCCTCCTGCAAGATCCCCACTGGGGATCGAGCCCACAACCTGGGCATGTGCCCTTAGCCGGAATCGAACCTGGAACCCTTCAGTCTGCAGGCTGGTGCTCTATCCACTGAGCCAAACCAGCTAGGGCAAATTATTTTATTAATTTTTTTTTAAAAATTGATTTCAGAGAGGAAGGGAAAGGGAGAGATAGAAACATCCCCCCCCCCCCCCCTTACCCCACCCAACTGGGGATGGAGCCTACAACCTGGGCTTGTACCTTTGACTGGAATTGAATCATGACTTCCTGGTTCATAGGTCAACCATTGAGCCACACCAGTTGGGTTAAAATTTAAATATTTTATTTTATATTTTCAGGTGTCCTCCTTCCCCCCAACCCCAGGTCAAATTTGGCATTTTTAAAAGTTATGTTTTTGATTCAAGTTAGGAAGAAGGTAGAAAGGCTTTCCACTGAAAATTTAAAATATTAAATCTTCAAAAAATTGCAGGCACTTTGTAACAGGAATCTTTCTGAAAGATCTTCATCCCACTGTCCTTTGTCCTCTTAAATTACATCCTTGAACATTATTTGATCCTTTTTTTGGATAACTCAGGGTCACTGTTAAGGGCATTCATTTCTATACTTTGCTATAAAATGGTGATGGCTTCAGGGCTTACAACTCTAACTTTCAAACTTCTTTACTTTGATCCACCTTAAGAAATGAATTTCACACTGCAACCCAGCATGGACAGATGGATATGAGACCAAAATTCCAAAGGATAATATTTATCTTTAATTAAAAAGCACTCTGATGTTTTCTCTTCTATTCCATTGTTTAAAATGTTGGTTAGGATCCACTAAATCGATTGCCCCACCACCATGGGTGATGCTAACCTTTGAAAACACTGAGAAGGTAGGCAGAGCTGCTTGTCCCTGCACAAAAGGGATCTCAGTTTCCCCATGTCCTATCTTTATATATATTATAATTTATTTTATTGATTTTTTTTTTTTACAGAGAGGAAGAGAGAGGGATAGAGAGTTAGAAACATCGATGAGAGAGAATCATCGATCAGCTGCCCCCTGCACACTCCCCACTGGGAATGTGCCTGCAACCATGGTACATGCCCTTGATCGGAATCAAACCTGGGACCCTTGAGTCCACAGGCTGATGCTCTATCCACTGAGCCAAACCGGTTTCGGCCCCATGTCCTAACTTTTATTTTCTGCAGTCTGAGGCCACTTGGTTTTACTCTCAGGGCTGCCTCCACAGCCCACAGCGTGCGAATTTGCTGACCTTGGAAGTCAGACTGGCAAGCTTGCGAGTATTACATATACACGAAGTGTGAGCTTTTCTCAGTGAAAGCCGGAAGGGTGCCCCCGTCGGTGCTGAGTGGGGCTCGGCGCCCTTCAAGGGCTCGGAGCTGCTGGCTGGGCTCCCGAGGCACTTTACTCGGCAGCAGAGTTCACGATACCGAGGTGTTGGCTGTTGGACGCGCCATGTGTAAACACCCGCACGCGTACAGGTTTTCCTTTCTGAAAGGAGCTCTCTGAGGCCTGGGCTTCAGGCTGCAAGGGTGATTAAGTGACAGAGGCTCCTGGCAGCGACCTTCCCTGGTGAATGACCAGGGCTTCCGCGTTGGAGGAAGTTACTCCTAAAGAAATGGACCCCGCTTCAGGCAGTTTGCAAAAAGGCGGTATCTGGGTTCAACTGCAGACTGCCCTCTGCCCGGTTAGTCACAGCTCCTCGCCTGCACGTCAACTGTCAGGAGTCCTCCCCCCTAAGTGCACAGAAGATAAACCAAGATATGTGAGACTTATGCGGGAATTTTGAAAAGTGTGTCGTGTGTGTGTGTGTGTGTGTGTGTGTGTGTGTGTGTGTATATGTGTGTAAGGAGGTAGGTATTTTATTTTTAAAAAATATATTTTATTGATTTTTTACAGAGAGGAAGAGAGAGGGATAGAGAGTTAGAAACATCGATGAGAGAGAATCATCGATCAGCTGCCTCTTGCACACCCCCCACTGGGGATGTGCCCCCAACCAAGGTACATGCCCTTGACCGGAATTGAACCCGGGACCCTTCAGTCGGCAGGCGGACGCTCTATCCACTGAGCCAAACCGGTTGTGGCTGGAGGTAGGTATTTTATATTGTTTTTTTTTTTTTTTTTTAAGTACAGCAAAAGGTAATACTGTGCCCCAAAAGTTGTGTGTTGCAGGGGTGGGGAATGGGCTGTATATGGCTCACCAAATCATTGGGTCTGGCCCTGCCAAGGCATTAGGGGTGAGTTAAGTAAATGTTTGACCAATACAGCAGGCTGGTGTTTAAGTTGGTAGTTTTGTGTGGCCCACGGATGATGTTATACACATCCAAATGGCCTTGGCAGAAAAGAGGTTCCTCATCCTTGCAACACAAACCTAAATGCCAACTAAGCAGGCCCTGGTTAAGTAAGCGACGGGCGCATGTATTCAAGTTATAAAAACGACGATGTAGGTCTATATTTACTGAAAAGTGTCCACGATCATTTTATATGGGGGGAAAAAACAGATTTCAAAGCGATGTCTACAATAGGATTCCACTTTTATTTAACAATGTATGCATATCAGTACACATGTAAACATAGAGACAGTCACACAGAAAAGATTAGAAAGCTTTCCATGGACACTGGAATATTTACTTTCTTATATTTCCTGGAACTTTGGCAGTTTTTACAATGTATAACTTTTGTAATAAGAAAGAAAGCAAATTTTCGCTCTGAAAACGTAAAATTCTACAATATAAAATTCTAAATAATTATGCAAATTATTAGTTGGGGCCCCTACCCCCTATTCACCTCTTTTGTGACTGTTCCCATGGGCACATTTGCCACATCTATGCATCAACAAGGCAGTGCATTCATGCTGAGCTTTCACACTCACCTCTCACTGGTTAGGGTGTCTTCTCAGACTTTTAAGAGTTCCTCTCATAAAGAAGAGTAAGGTGAATTTCTTTGAAAAATTTTTATATGAATGCATCTTAAGGCAAAGGAAGGGCTCTGGTTTTACTTTAAAAAATATATATATTTTTTTATTGATTTCAGAAAGGAATGGAGAGAGAGAGAGAAAGAAAGAGAGAGAGAGGGAGAGAGAAACATTAGTGATGAGAGAGAATTATTGATCGGCTGCCTCCTGCACACCCCACACTGGGGATGGAGCCCACTACCTGGGCATGTGCCCTGACCAAGAATTGAACTGGGACCTCCTGGTTCATAGGCTGGGCTGGTTTTACTTTTAAGGTCACGTCCTCTTCTCTGATGGAGTTAAGGGGAAATGCAAATCCTTAAGCAGATGGCTCTGCTGGTTACTCCTCTGGCAGAAGCAGGCTACAGATCTTTCCACCCTCCAGGAAGCCAAATGAAGGAGCCATGATGCCATGCTGAAGCCAGTTTTCCCTCAGGCCATGGCACAAATCGAGGTTGGGATTAAAGAGTAGGAATAATCTTTAACTCTTGTTAGTGCTGCTCTCTCTACAAAGTTAATTCACATCCATGGGGTAACTGATATCTCCTTAAAAATGACTAGGGAGAGGGGCAGGCAGGTGTGTTATTCTCAGTTCACAAAGGAGGACAATAAGACTTATGGAGGGGAGGCCCATGGCGACCCTATTGGGAACTGGTTGGGACAGAATGGACTTGGCTTGTTATCTTTGTTCTGTGGCACTGCATTCTTTCTATAAGTAGAGTAACCATATACTTCATCACCCTAACTGGACACCTCTGAAAGCAAAAGGGTGCTAAGTGGGTGGGCCCCAGGACAATAGGTAGAGGCTGTGATTCTCTTGAACAATCCCAGAATTATGGCTACTTTAGACATAATCCAACCCTCCCACACATACATGTAATCATAGCTTTTGAATAGGAGAAATGAAACGTGGTTTACAATGCCTACGATTTTCTTGTGTATATAAAGAAATGAGAGAAAAAGAAAGTACTTGAGTATACCTGGTGTTTCATTGTGTCTGAACACTCTAAGCTTTACCTCTAGGGGTGACTGGCTCACATGCTATCAGGAATACAAAATCTGGGATTGGGTCACACTCCCAAAGTGGCTACGTTGTCTTTCTGCTATTGGTATTTTGATCAGAGTTCTGAATATAAAAAGTAGGCTTTCGTTGGTAAAACTTGTGACTTAGTATAATGAATGCTAAATATGGGTGCTTATTGGTAAAATTAAAGGTATTCAAGATATGAGGCCCGGCCCCAAACCTTTGATGATAGGTTAGGAGGGCTGATACAGCATGCGGCTGAGTAGGGGATACACAGTCCTGCCTCTGGAATGTTCCTGCAGCTGCCTCGAGTGAACCTTTCATACACGGTATGATGAAACACGCCAAAGCAGAGAGGGCTGGACTTCATCAAGTTTACTAGATAGGTTGAGTGAACTGATTTCTCCCTACTTATTGATAAACTAAAGGCCCAGTGCACGAAATTCATGCATGGGGGAAGGGGGTGTCCCTCAGCCGAGCCTGCAACCTCTCCAATCTGGGAAACCTCTCACAATCTGGGACTACTGGCTCCCAAGCACTTGCCTGCCTGCCTGCTGATTGCCCCTAACTGCTTCTGCCTGCTAGCCTGATCACCCCACTAACCACTCCCCTGCCAGCTTGATTGACACCTAACTGCTCTCCTGCCGGCTCAATTGCCTCTAACTGCCCTCCCCTGTAGGCCTGGTTGCCCCCAACTGCCCTCCCCTGCAGGCCTGGTCCCTCCCAACTGCCCTCTCCTGCAGGCCTGGTCCCCCCAACTTCTCTTCCCTGCAGGCTTGGTCCCCCCTAAATGTCCTTCCCTGCAGGCACTGTCCCTCCCAACTGCCTTCCCCTGTTGGCCTGATTGCCCACAACTGCCCTGCTCTGCTGGCCATCTTGTGGCAGCCATGTTGTGTCCACATGGAGGTGGCCATCTTTGACTACATAGTGGCAGCCATCTTGTGTTGAAGTGATAGTCAACTTGCCCTCTTATTACCCTCTTATTAGATAGGATGTTTGATAAATGCCTGTATCTGTGGCAGATTTCAGCCCAACACTAATGTTCATTATAATCTGGTAGTGAGGAAATGGGTGAGAAGCTAACCCTCACCACCTCAACCTTCTGCAACCTTCTACAGTGGCAAATGCATTCTACCACAACACACCTGCAATTTCTGCACGGCCACACCAGCTTAGGTCAGTCAGTCCACAGTCCACGGCAAACAAGCCTGGGGGTGAGCCTGAGATGGTAGGTTTCAGGAAGGGAGGGAGTCCTTAGCACATTTTCTTCTTCACCAGCTTATGAGCCTCATGAAAGCAGAGACGGGGTCTGTCTTGTTCACTATTCTGGTCCTTAAACCTCATGCAGTGCCAGACCATAGAAAATGTGTGATAGGTATTTGTCAAATGAATAAAATAAACGAAGAAGGAATCCTGTTATCTTTAGAATCTATTTTATTAAAATTAGCCTGTGATTGTTTTTACTCCACTCATTATAACTGACCCTCATATAACATCCTCTACATCTGCCCTGGATTAGATTGTACTTTAAAAAGCAAGAAGGAAGCTGATAAATAAAAACCACTGGGATTATGTGGTTTAATTCTCACAATAACATGGTGGGATTGGAATGACCACTTCCACATGCAGAGGAGGAAATCAAAGCCCAGGGAGATGAAAACTCAAATTAGTTGAGCCAGAACCTGAACTCAAGTCTGCCTGACTCCGAGCCCAAGTATGCATTAGCAATCACGCAGTTTTGCTTTGCAGGGATTGAGCTTTTTCTTAAACAAAAACAAAAGCTACACTCTACTCACTCTATGACATACGACTGAATGAGCACACACATGCCTTTGGCACTTAATCTTATTTTATCAAAAGATTTTTTTGGGGGGGTCGGGGGACGGGGGAAGGAAGTGAGGGAAGCCAGATGGATGTTGGAATATACGAACCAGCTTTCCGGCTCTTTAGCTTTTAATTATTTTGAGTGACATGTGGCTTTGAGGGATGTCTAATGGCCTCTCTTGTCTTTGAGCTGCTGAAGAATCAGCCCCTAGGAATCCGTGGCTGCGTTCCTTGTCTCCAGGGCACCAGGCGCGGCGGCTCATTCCGATACCCTCCCTCTAGGCGTCCTGCCCTCCCTCCGCCCTGGACTACTGAGAGCCTTTTGTTTCAAGCCTCTGCGACTTGGTGCACAGTGTTCTGTCCCTGGGGCGTTCGGCCACCCTTTCAGTTCTCCACCTTGGTTAATGCTTTGTTTTCTTCCAGGACCCCGTTCAAACATCCCCACGTCCGGGAGGATGCTTGGGAGACTCCGGTTACCCCTTCTCAGTACGCCCAGGACCCACTGAGCACACCTCCACCTCAGCCCCTGGCACAGGGCTCTGCCGGGACGGGCTGATGGCCTCGCTTCCCTCTTCCCCACACCACAATGAGCCGAAGTCAGGGCCTTGTCTTAGGACTGGTGCACGGCAGGCACTCAGAGTGCATGAGATAATGAATGGATAAACGAGGAAATAATTAGCCAATCCGCAGCAGAGTGAGAGCAAATGCAGGGCTCGGGAGGCCAGCCGTTTCCAGGGGTCTGAGGGCCAGCTAACCTTAACTACTTAGTGTCTTAGCCGGTGCATGCAAAAAGGGCTTTTTAAGCCTCAGAGCACGGGAGTGGGTTAAGCAGAGGCAATAGACTATTTAATTCTGAGTGCTCTGCTCCTTTGCCTGGTACAGGGGGAAAAAAGCCTCTGGAGAGATGTTCCTGGTGCAGCCAGTTCTCACTTCTGATGCTGTGCCATCCACCGGCATCCCCTTAGGGGTGGGGTGCGCTGACAGCACCCACGTGCCGGGCTGCCCACCTACGCCCAGAATCAGCTGGTTCCAGGAGCAGGCCCACACCTACCCGAGGAAGCCACCACTTCATCCCACCGTGGGGCTCCGGCCTCACGAGATAAACCATGTCCAGCACAGCCTGACCCTTCCAAATGCGATTCTTCCTAACCACACTGTGCAGATAAAAATAATTTAGTGATTTTTTTCTCCCACTAAACTCTTGGGCACAGACCAAGAAATCTGCAACGTGGCTCTTTTGAGGCTACCGCACAACTGTCAATGTTTAGGCTTTTCTGAGCTCCTCCTCATGTGTTGGCAGGGAGGTTCCTGGCATGTTGGTGGGGGACCTTCTTCTTTGTGTGGAACCATCCCATGGATTGTAGAGGGCTTAGCACCCCGGATCCAATCAACGACAGTGACTAGGACAGCCTCCCCCTGCATTTCCCCAAACAAACATTCCAACGGGTGAGAGTGCCATGACTGGCACTCGCGGTGGGCTAGCTCTGACTCATTTTGCAGAAGGAGAGTCTTGGCAGGGACTGAAGAGGCCACCCAAAGCAATGGGGGGTTGGAACAAGGCCTAAGGGGTCAGAGAGAGCACACCGGAGTCCAGGGGGAATCGGAACAAGGGCTTTCTTAGGGGGAAGCAGAGGTCCTGAGAGCAGGGAGGACGCCGGTCCCTTGAATGAAGATGTAAAAGCCGAGAGGGCAGTGGCCTCACAGAACCAAGGACCGGAACTTGAGCGGAAGTCAAAACAACACAACAGGGATAAAGGATGAGCAGGGCGTTAGGGAAAAGCCCAGGCAGCAGCTCTGAACCCTGGCTACAATCAGCCTCCACCTCTCAGGCCGCACAAAGGGTGTACAAAGGGGCCAGGAAGGTCACTGACTCTGGACAGCTCGAAGGCTCCACATAGCTCTCCTCTCTTTCCTGGTCTTACAGGGCAGTGACAACACCACAGCCCCCTCATCGCCACCATCCCCACCGTGGCCACACCCCACCAATATAACCCACCGAAGAAGAGAATTTCCAAGTCCCTCAAAATGACCTTCCAGGGCATCTCGAATACAAAGAGGGGATAGGTTCTAACACCAGCAAGGAAAAAAATCCTGCCGAAGCTTGCTGAGCAGAAGGGCCACGAGCCTGGACGCACTGCCGATTGCTGATTTACCGGCTAACCGCTCCATGGCCCTGGCAGAATGGCAGTGAGCAACGTGGCGGGGAAGCCACTTACTCCTCCGTCTCATCTTTCTCCCTTAGTTTAAACTTGTTTTATTTTGCCCTGATGTTTGCCACCTTATAAATAGCCTTAAATCCTTCTGCAACGAGCCTGAGTGTAAATAAAGAAAGCAAAGGAACAAAAAAAAATGGCTGCATGGTCAGCACTGCTAGAGGGAGCATGAAAGGAAGGAAGTGCTCTGTCAAAGTGGGACTAGAGAAGGGGGAGAGGCTGGCCCCGGGCCTTGGAGCCTGGATCGGGCCTGTCTCTGCATTAAGGGGTCACAGGGCCTCATGCAATTTATTAACATCTCGGGCCTTAGGGTCCCTGTCATTCAAACGAGGGATTTGACAGGATGGTTTCAAAGGTCTCTTTATGTCTCACGCATGGAGATTCCAAGCGATACCCACACTTGGCTCTTGTTTCTCTCTCTCTCTCTCTCTCTCTCTCTCTCTCTCTCTAGTCTTCCTTGATACACTGCCTCTCTTCCAAGTGGACTGGACCAATCAGGGCTCCTTCCAGAGGAGTCTGTGTGTGCGATGACAAGGGTAAGTTGTACTTGTCACCCAAGGAGATAACTGGTCCCTCCAAAGAGATTACTGTCCCGTGAAAGGAAACTGGAGGAGATCCAGGATGGCAGCAGAGGAGAGGTGTAAGTTACACTCGCCTCCTCCCAGGACCAAGCTGGGATCCCAAGTCAATGGTAGAACAAGCCATCTGAATAACCAACTAGCTGAACAGAAGTCTTATCACCAAGATTTGCAGAATAAGCCACATGGAGACTGGTAGGGAGGGCAGCGATGAGAAAAGGGCTGGCCCCGCCCTTGTGTGCGGTTGGGAATCTGGAGGTGAGAGCTCAGCTGTAAAGGTCCCTCTGGAGGAATGGGGTGGTCTCAACCCCAGCCCAGAGCACCAAAGCCAAGAAGAGGAGCCCACATAACTTCTGGCTACGAAAAGCAGCGAGGATTCTGTCCACTAGGAAGGCAGGAGTCTGCTAGAAACCCAGGGGCCCTTTTAAAGGGCCAGTGCTCAAAACCTCATCCACAGCCACTTACCCAGGGCTTCGGCAGAATGGAGCACGTTGGCGTCATGGGAAGACTCAGTTGTGTGGCACTGGGAGAGAGCTGCAGAGACAGCCGCCAGGGTCCCTGTGCAGAGTGGCAAGCTTGGCAGGGCAAGGCCACTGGGAATTCCTTTTCCATGTTGCTCACAGATGTCATCTTTCCTGGATTTATCACCTCCTCCATACGGCATCAGCCTGGAGGAATGCACTAGCCCTATATTCCACGTCCCTGCTGCCCCGCCCTCAGAGCTCTCACCCAGCTGCCTGGACTTGTGGTGTGGACTTTCTTGGAGGGCTCTTGAGGATGAACTCAAGGGGTGTCAGAGACTGAATTGTGTGACTCTGGAGTAGGGACCATTACCCTCCCTTTGCCTGACCAACCCCCGTGAGATCCACTAGCCCTACCCTCCTGATTCCCACTGGCCCTGCCCTGCCAAGCTTGGACCCTGCAGAGGAATCAGCTGGCTATGGCCAGTTGGGCCCTCCGTGCAGACGCTCTTGGAGGGCTCTGAAAGAGGCAGAGACTGAGTTGTATGGCTCTGGGGCAGGGGCCATTTTTTTCCCCTTGCACACTCGACCAGCGCCCCGGTTTCTGTGCAGAGATCCCCTTCACAGACCAAATCTCAGTCTGTTTGGGCCTGATGAACTCTGCTTGCCTCGTTCTGATGACTCCCTGAGACCCTGTTCCACCACAAAGGTCCGAGGTCCCTGGCTGACTTTGGTGTACCCTGAGACTTTTGTTGCGTGGCCTCAGACCCAGCACTGACACAGTTAGAATCTGTATCAATCTGGTGAACAATACTCATTCCTACTCTCTGAGGTACTCTACCTCATGCCACTCAAGTACCTCCAGAGGCTCTTTCAGTGACAGCCTGACAGGCAGCCGGCAAAGAACCTGAATGGACACTTCTCCAAAGAGGACATACAGATGGCCAACAGACACATGAAAGGATGCTCCGTGTTACTAGTCATCAGAGAGATGCAAATTAAGACCTCCAATGAGCGGTCCCCTCATCTGTCAGAATGGATACATCGATGAATCAACAAACAAGGGTTGGCGACGAAGTGGAGAAAACAAAGCCCTTGTGCACTGTTGGTGGGTATACAGATTGGTGCATCCACAGTGGAAAGTAGTATGGAGTTTACCTCAAAGAATTAAAAATGGAACTGCCTTATGACCTAGTGATCCCCCTGTGTGAATTTAAAAAAATATATATATTTTATTGATTTTATACAGAGAGGAAGGGAGAGAGATAGTCAGAAATAATGATGAGAGAGAGTCATCTATCAGCTGCCTCTTGCACACCCCCTACTGGGGATATGCCTGCAACCAAGGTACATGCCCTTGACCGGAATCGAACCCGGGTCCCTTCAGTCCCCAAGCCGACGCTCTATCCACTGAGCCAAACCGGTTTCGGCCCCCTGAGGGAATTTATCTGAAGAAACTGATACACCAATTCGAAAGAATGTATGCATGTTTATTTTCATTGCATCATTATTTACAATAGCCAAGATTTGGAACAGCCCGAGTGTCCATCAATAGATAAGTGGACAACAAAGCTGTGGTACATTTGCACAATGTAATATTACTATTTGACCATAAAAAAAGAAGGAAATCTTACTGTTTGTGACAGTGTGGATGGACCTGAAGAACATTTTACTAACTGAAACAAACCAGTCAGAGGAAGACAGGTATCCTATGATTTCACTCATATGTGGAATCTAATGAACAAACTGAACTAGCAGGCAGAATAGCGACAGACTCATAGACAGGGAGCAGACTGACAGCTGTCGGAAGCAGAGGGGCTGGAAGCTGGTTGGGGGAGTGGAGGGACTGAACAAAAAGGAAAAAAGTAAGAAAAAAATGAATGGACAACAGCGTGGCGATTGCCAGGATGGGGCAGAGGATGTGGAGGAAAATTATGGGGTGGGTAGGTGGTGGTGGTGGAAGAAGACTTGATTTAGGGTCACGAACACACATTTAGTGTACACACAATGTGTTGTGGAATTGTGCATCTGAAACCTGTATAATTTGGTGAACCAGCGTCACTCCAACACATTCAATAAAAGGGGGGGAAAGATGTGGTACATATATACAATGGAATATTACTCGGCCATAAAAAAGAATATCATTTGCAAACGTGGACTTAGAGGGTATTATGTGAACTGAAATAAGTCAGTCAGAGAAATAAAAATACCATATGATTTCACTCATATGTAAAATCTAAAGAAAAAACTAAAGAGATAAAACTGAAATAGACTCAGACATCGAGAATAGATTCGGAGGGGTGGGTGCTGGGGGTGGTGATGAAAAAGGTGAAGGGATTAAGTAGTACAAATTAGTAGTTACAAAACAGTCATGAGACATCAAATACAACATAGGGAATGCAGTCAAAAATAGTGTAATAATTTTGTATGGTTCCAGGTGGCTACTGGGAATATCGAGGAGGTAATCAGTTTGTAAAGTATATGATTATCTAATGACGAAGCTGTACACCTGAAACTAATATGAAATAATACTGAATGTAAAGTGTAACTGAAAAACCAAATTAACACATATAAAAATTCCCTGACCGATTTGGCTCAGTGGATAGAGTGCCGGCCTGTGGACTGAAGGGTCCCAGGTTCGATTCCAGTCAAGGGCATGTACCTTGGTTGCAGGCACATCCCCAGTAGGGGGTGTGCAGGAGGCAGCTGATTGATGTTTCTCTCTCATTGATGTTTCTAACTCTCTCTCCCTCTCCCTTCCTCTCTGTAAAAAAAAAAAATCAATAAAATATATTTAAGAAAAACATATAAACATTTTAAAAAAAGAAAAAGAAATAAAAGCACTATTCATTTTGGACTTCAAGAAACCAGAGTTTATTTGGATAGATATTGGCCAATTCTCATTGTAAAATGGGATACAAATACTGGCTTTTAATCTCCATTTAAATAAGTTTTGTTATAGAAAGTAATACGACATCTATGTACATAGTATCTATGATACTGTAGCAATCATTATGAACAATCAAAACACTATTACGAGCCTATGCCCAGGAAATGGAAGACATTGCTGATGTTCTGTGACATTTTCTCTTAGTTGCCCATTTAAAATTTCAGCCTTCTGCTAGTGTCCTTAGTCGCAAAAACCCACATCACTGTCCCTATTTGTACACAGAATGGCGTGGCGCATTTATCATTTGTAAACAGTCTGTGGCTGTTAGTGGACCCAATTCACAATGTCGGAGAAGCGTGCCCTAGAATGGTGCTTCTCAAACGTTACCGTGCTCATGAGTCACCTGGGGATCTTGTCAGAATGCAGATGATGACTCTGTAGGGCATGAATTAACCATGCCTTTTTATTTTTCTGTATTTCTGACGCTTTGACATTTTAGGGCCTTGCTGACTCTGTAGCCAATTTCCTACACATAGCAAACTCTACCTGCAAGTTTACATTTCATGTGCAAACCCACCAACCGAAAACCACCTCCTTCACGGAGCTCTTCAATTCCCCGGGGCCCAGTCGCCCCACGGGCAGGGAAAGGACAACTGCAGACATCCTGGTTCCCCACACCAGCCAAGCTGAAGCCTGCTCACTCTGCAGCCAGTTTTCCGTGGAGACCGCTATAAAGCCTCTTCCCGTGGTTTCCCTCTCCCTCTGCCTCCTGTCTGACCCACGTGGCCCTGTGTGATAGGACATGCACTCTTGTTTTGGAAACCGTAACAAACTATCTTCTTGTGGTGGTTGTTAGTCCTCACTCAAGGGTGTTTTTTTCACTGCTATCCAGAGAGAGTGGAAAGGAGGGAGGGAGGGAGGGGAAGAGAGACAGACATTGATATGAGACACATTGATTGGTTGCCTCGCAGCACCCCCCCGCCCCCCCCCCGAATGGGGCCAGGGAATCAAACTTGCAATCCAGGTGTGTGCCCTTAACTGGAATGGTGTGCGGGCCGACGCTCTAGCCAATGAGTTCACTAGCCAGTGCACGAACTATCTTTTTAATGGCAACTGTTTCCTGATTTGTTTGGCCTCATCAGACCTGAATAATAATAATAAAACCTAAATAAAATCTCCCAACAGCCGGGGCCGGGGCCTGGGGCCGCCGCCGCTGCTCTGAGAAGCACGTGTGTGCAGCAAGGCTCTACCTCCCCAGGACAGGGTGCCTCGGCGGGGCTCCGCGGGGACCAGGGGCGCAGGCCTGTGCTGGCGCCCGGTGTGTGTGCTACAGGACTGAGATGGGGAAGTGGCCGAGGCTGGTACGCAGACATCCCTGAGCAGAGCTGCCAGGGCTTCTGTCTTCCTTTCCCTGTGGTGTGGGTCCACGGAGCCTTCCCAGATACAAGTTAAATGAAACGCTGCCCTGAAAAAGAAGCACGGCCTGAGGTTCTTACACGAAGGCAGGCACAGTGGCACAAGGGTGGCCCCGGGCCCAAGGGAGAAAGGTGAGGACGCCGGCAGGTCAGCAGCACAGGGCACTCCGTGTGTGCTCTTCCTCTGAGCCACGACTGCCGTGGGCAATGGACGCCTGGCATGCGTCCTGGCCCCCAGAGGACTCGTAGAGGAAGCCTGGGGAATCCAAGCCACTTCCTGTACCCGCAGGAACCAGCTACCCGGGTCCCTCCCCGTCAGCCCTCCTGCCTGGCGGTGGAGGAAGGCTCTGTGGCTCTCCCCTTCCGGAGCCTCGAGAGGATCTCAAACCTTTCAGAAGGAGGCCAGCGCACTTTCCTCCACCCCAGGACGTGGCGGCTCCGTGTGTTACTAATAAAAGCCAAATCCTGATTAAGAACTATCAGTTGTTAAGCACTTCCTGTGGTTTATCTCATCTAATCCTCACGGACTCTGGGAAGTAGCTGCAATTTAAATCCTGATTTTCAAGATGAGCAAGCAAGCCCGGAGAGGTTAAGTAGCTTGCCCAAGCCACCCACTCATTGGCAGGGTCAGAATTTAAATCGGAGTCCTGTGCAGAGCCTCTGCCTGCGGGTCGCTGCCTCCACGCCCAGGGCAGTGCTGCTGCAGGTGCAGGCCTGGCGCAAACACCCCACCCAGCCCGGACCCGCTGAATGGAATCCGCGCTGCAAGCTGTCCAGGCCCACGGGCTGCACCCAGGAGCTGGAGAAGCCCTGTGTCAGAAGCAAACCTGATGGAAACTCGTTTCCCAGGCCAGGCCGACAGGGACAGCACAAGTATAACTTCAAATTTAGATTTCACTGCCCGGCAGGTGTGGCTCAGTGGTTGGGCGTCACCTACGAAGCAGGGGGTCATGGTTCAATTCCCAGTCAGGGCACATTGGGCTCGATCCTCAATGGGGTGGGGGGAGGGGGGAGGGGAATGGGGCCGCTGATCAATGATTGTCTCATCACTAATATTTCTTTTCTTTAAAAAAAAATATTTTATTGATTTTTTTACAGAGAGGAAGAGAGAGAGATAGTTAGAAACATTGATGAAAGAGAGACATCAGATCAGCTGCCTCTTGCACATCCCTACTGGGGATGTGCCCGAAACCAAGGTATATGCCCTTGACGAGACTAGAACCCAGGATCTTTCAGTCTGCAGGCCAACGCTCTATCCACTGAGCCAAACCAGTTTCGGCACCACTAATATTTCTATATCTTTCGCCCTCTCCCTTCCTTTCTGAAATCAACAAAAAAAATGATTTAAAAAATTAGATGTCTCTGCTTAGCTTAAGGCTCTGGGAGGTGGCTTGGTATATATATAGCAGAAAGACCTGGCAGGGGTTCAAAACCCAAGTGCCACAGTAGCGACCAGCTAGGAACTTGGTGGCACGTCCCTTCTCTGAGCCTCCCTTTTCCTCATCTGGAGAATGGGCATGCAATAGCTTCCTCCCAGAGTCCAGCCGGTGAGATAACGAGATCAAGTGCTCTGCCCCTGTCTAGCATCCAGGAAATGCTCCATCAAGGGCAGCCCTAGTACGTCCTCAGAGAGTACCATTTTCCTAACATCCCTGTCCCTTTGTTCATGTTTTACAGCAGCAGGAATCCTGAGTTCCTTTGGTGGCCAGAACAAGGGAGATTCCATGTAGCAGGCCCGGGTGGGGCAGCTGCTGCCTGGGTGGTGTGGATGCTGATCCTGCAACTCCAGGCCTGTCCCTGGAGGCAGCAATGCACAGGCAAAGGCTCTGCAGCAGGATCCGTATTTAAATTCTGACCCTGCCAATTACAGCTTTCAAGAAGAAAAAAGCTATCACTTTGGACAACTGGAGAACTGAGCTAGCTGCACCGTGCTAAAGGCATGACCGCGAACACCCAAGTTCAGGACTGGCAGAAGTGCTAACCCCAGGGCGAGGGAGAACGAGCTCGCTCTTGAACGGCAGACATTCATTTTTAAGCAGCGGCGGTGTTCCCATCGCTGTGATAGGACTGACCTGGTGGAGCAGGGATATCGGCGGTGAAAAACCCGCTCTGCACACAGGGCAAACACTGCCGTGGGGATCCCAGGCCCAAGCCCTGCCACCTCCAGTCTTGTACACACTCGGAAGAAGCAGGCTTAAGGCTCAGGCAAAGAAAAGGGACCCTTTCCCTCCAGAAAGAGGAGGGAGAGAAAAGAGAGGATGTGGGAGAGGAAGGAGGGAGCCTCAGGGAGCACGGAGGTAGAAGCTAAGCTGCCATCAAGTCTGCCTTCCAATCAGGAGAAAGGGATACGAGGAGAATTTGAAGGATTTTTTTTTTTTTAACAGATAAGGAAAAAAGGTAATAGGAGCTCCATTATGCAATTAAAATCCCACGGGGACGTGTCAGTAGTTACTCTTCATGACTGTAAGGAAGAAAATTCAATGAAAGAGTGTGGGTGGCAAAATGAAAACCTGAGCAGACCTCATCTTATCATGATTCCCTTCAGGATCTGGAGATCTCCACAAAGACATTCGACTCTAGTATGGGGGCCCAGGTGTTTTATTGTTCTTTCAGCTTCTGGCCGAGGGAGAAAACAACAAAACAAAACAAAAACACCCTCACCAAAGTGGGTTCTCAGGTTTCTTTACTCCAGCTCTGCTACCAAGTTATTTGTTCTTTAAAATTTAAAAAAAGTAATTATATAAACAATAGTACGTAAGAAAATATTTAGAAATTCAGATATGAATAAAAAAAATAAAAATTACCCAGTCATCACCAATAAAAACATACATACATATTTTAAAAAATCTGATTGTACTGAGCATTCTGTATTAAATGTATTAAATGCTGTTTTCCCCCCACTTCTTCGCATCATGAACATTTCTCCATGTTATGAAATATTTTTAAAAAAGATTATTTTAAAAAGTGTACTTAGTACTCTTAACAGCCCTGACTGTGAGATTCAGGGATTCACACTGATTGCAATTCTTTGCTCTTCTGTAATGGATATCCTTTAGGTAAGTCCTTGCACACATTTCTATTTACTTTCTTAAATAAATTCCTAAAAGTAGAGTTTTTGGTTCTAGGCCCTTGATACATGTAGTTCAATGTCTGGCAGGCAGGGAACCCCCATTTACATATCCAACATCCAGGCAGTCTGTTCTCCTTCCTCACTAACACTGGGCATTACTGATTTCTAAGTATTTGCCATCTTAAGTGAAAAATACTGTTCTAATTTTTGTGTTTTAAAAAAATATATATTATTGATTTTTTTACAGAGAGGAAGAAAGGGATAGAGAGTTAGAAACATCAATGAGAATCATCGATCAGCCGCCTCTTGCACAACCCTCACTGGGTATGTGCCCGCAACCAAGGTACATGCCCTTGACCTGAATCGAACCTGGGACCTTTCAGTCCGCAGGCCAACGCTCTATTCACTGAGCCAAACCGGTTTGGCTAATTACCAGTGAGGTTGAACATTTTTCATGTTCATTGGCTACTTGAATTTCCTTTCTGACAAACTGCCTACTCATATTCATTCTATAATGATCTTGTTTTTTTTTGTCAATATGCAAAGATTTTTATTAGTAAGGATATTAATATTTGAAAGTCAGAAGTTGAAAATTATAATTGTTTATTAATACGACAATTGTGAAGTGGTTAATATCATCAAGCATGAAAACGTTTTTTGTGGGATGGGTGGGTGGAGAGAGGGCATAGGGGGAGGTGAAAGTGAAATCAGATAAAAAAAAAAAATCTTTGTCACCAAATCTGACTCTGGAATGCTCTCTCTTTTTTCAATCCTCATCTGAGGATATGTCTATTGTTTTTTTTTTTTTTTTTTTTTTTTAGAGAGGGAGAGAGAAAGGAAGAGAGAGAAACATCAGAATGAGAAACATCATCAATCAGTTGTCTCCCTTATATGCCCCATCTGGGGATCAAAGCCACAACCTAGGCATGTGCCCTGACTGGAAATCCACCGTGCTACCTACGTACAGGGGACGACGCTCCAACCAACTGAGTCACACTGGTCAGGGCAAGAACAGCTTCTTTTTTAAAGCAACCGCAATAACAACAGAACACCAGACATGTCAGCATGGCTGGTTGGGCTGAGTCAGTCCCGTGCCTGCGGTAGGTAGTACCTTCCGGTTAATCTGGTGCAGGACAGCGGATAGGAAAGAGCATTCAATAGGCACTACTCACGTGGGCCCAGCCCCAGCAGCCACAGGAAGGGCGGGCATGTTGCAGAGGCTCTTGTTTGTTTTAGAGCCAACCAGTCAGTGGTCCAAATTCTGAGTTCCCGTGTGCCAGTTGGCGTGAGCTGAGTGATGAGAAGATCCCATAAAAATGGATCCAGCTCCACCCTCAGGGTGGATAGGACTGGAACAGATTTAAGGAAGCTACAACAGCGCTTGCCTCACTGTTCCTAAGAGGCAGGGCCACATCCACCTTAAGACGTGGATGCCTGAAGGCTCCCTCTAGAGGCGGGGCACAGACTAACTCTGGACTCTCCCAGGCAAGGAAACACCTCTATACACCCTTGATGCAGGAGGAGAAAACACGGCCAGCCAGGTTGCGAGCTTTACAACCATCTGCACTTGGGGGCCAACCCAGGTCCCTAATGACAGGACAGGTGTTCAGGTCGGATGCTTGCCATTCACATGGGCTATGTGTCTGCTAAGGCATGTGTCCAGGCTACGACGGTTCAAAAATAGAACAGGAAGCCCTGTTCTCCAAAAGCTGGAGAGAAGGCTGCAGCGCAGGAGTGCCAATTGGGAGAGAGGATTTCATTGAGATGAGACGAGAGGCACCTGCTTCGGGCACAGAAAGACAGCACAGACGGTGATGGACGGAAGCGGGTGTCAAGTTGCCGGCTGCGTTTCCATATCACACCCCGATTCCCGGGGGCGGGGTATGTGTGTGTGTGTGTGTGTGTGTGTGTGTGCGCGCGCGCGCGCGCACAGGACGGGACACACACCAGTCTACCGTGGGTACCAGGCCCCTGGCCAATCCCCACCGAAACAGATTTTCTTTTTCTTTTGTAATCAGTAGTAGAAGGGAGGCTAAGGAAAGAGAAAAGGGAGTGGACGGGTTAGGGGACTGTGTAGTACATGGCCAGCTCGGCGTTCATTCCCCCTGTACCTCTTCGTCCAAACTCAGATCTTAATTTTCTTCTTGGGAACACCTTTCTCCCACACAGTCCAGGGGGTTTCCCCTGGGGTGGACCCTGCCCCACCTCTCGAAGAGCTTGGAAGGCCCTCTCAAGGGGATCTTGGTAGCTAATAAAGACATTATCCCAGACACCTGTGTAAGGCGTATAGGTTAAAGAGCTCCCGTGTGCAAAAAGCCCGGGGCTTCGGGGCTTGCTGGTTTCCTGAACTCAGGCATAAACCTGTCTCGTGGTTCACTAGGTTAGGATTTCAAAGACCCTCATGGCACTAACTGTCCCCCAGAGAGGTACCCTGGCACTTCCTCTTGAGCGGGAGCAGGAGCGAGTATAGAGATTATTGATTGTGAATCTAGGTCTTTTCGGAAAGAACCAAGTCTAGGGATGATCAGATTATGCTCTGCAAATCTGATACCTCCTTAAATTGGGGTGGGATGGGGTGCGGGGGGGGGCGGGGGGAGGTACCTGGAGCCCCTGGTGGAGACAGGAAGAATTAGGATTTGGCAGCTCCGTAGCAGAAGACAGACGAAAACCTACCCAGACACAAAAGGCGACGGCACAGGGCGTGAGCTGCGTTTGAAGTAGATTTCTGCTTTTCAGCAGGCGGTAGGCACAGAAAGAGCCGCTGTGCCAGGCCTGGCCAAGCACGCCTTTGCAGGTTGCACTGCCGGAGAGCAAGCCCATAAGAAGCTGGTGGAATCTGGGCCCTGGACCCTGCTTCTTGCTCCTTTAGTCTGAATCCTGCTTACGCAGCCTGACGCCTTGACCTTGGTGCAGCCCCTGGAGCACAGTCACTCCTTCAGGTAGCTATCTGACGTGCAGGCGGCTGGTTCACTAATCCCTGCAGAGTGTAGACTCAAATGGGCAGCTCTTCTGTGATTTAGCAAGCCAGGAACCTTCACTTTGCCTCTAAGGAGGGGCAGCCACTGGCCATCCCAGGCAAACCTTGGTGAGGCCTGCAGAGACTCCCCGGGCAGCCCTGCCTCCCTCCACCTGGGCAAAGCCACTTGTTTCACCTCCTTGGCCTTTCCGTTCTCTCAGGCCTCGGGTATGGGAGCTTTTCCTCAGTTCCACACACACAGCTTCTCCGCCCTGCTCTGACCCACAGGAACTATTTGACCTTATCTGTATGATTGTAAACAAAACGGGGTGGGAAGTTGGGCTGGACCATACCTCAGGCCTTTTGCAGCTCTAAAACCCCACACTTTTAGGATCCATGGAAGACTCCATGGGTCCTGAACCGATATCCTTTGGAGCCAGAGGGAGAGAGGCCACAGAGAACCGAGGACGAGGCTGCCCACCTGCTCCCGGGCCCTGTTCTACGTGCACAGTGCGGCAAAGCCCGCCCGTCTCACACTGGCACCAACAGGATCGCCCGTGGCCCTGCAGCCTCTTCCCTGTGAGCGCCATAGAGCAAGAAGGTCAACATCCTTTTTGTTTTGCCCGTTTGCGAACGCTAGCTCCAACCCCAAGCTGCAAATCCTTTATGCTGGGCCCCCGGGGTCAGAGCTAACCGGCTTCCAGCGTCCATGTCTGCTGGCCCTTGACTTCGCTGCAACGCTGGGAGAAACAGAAGGGATGTTTGCCAAAAAAGGCTGGGTTTTTGGAACCGAAAGACATGGCTAGAGGTGGGACTGAATCTTTCTCTGATGGAAACAGGATATCTGGGTGTACAGCCTCCTTTTTAAAGGGAACCCAAAGACGGGGCATGTTCGTTTCCGAGGACCGCTGTGACCAAGCACCCCAGGTGGGGTGGTCAGAACCACAGAAAAGTATTCTCCCCGGGGCAGCGGGCTGGAGGTCGGGAGCCACCCTGGCACAGCGGGCCCTTTCTGCAGGCTTTGGGAGTGCTTGTTCCCGGATTCCCGCCTAGCGGCTGGCGCCACTGGCGATCCGTGCAGCTCCTTGGCTTGTGGCTGCCTCGTTCCAATCTCTGCCTCTCTGTTCCCATGGCCTTCTTCCCTGTGAGGTCCCTGTACACCCAAACCTTTCTCTTCAGAAAGACGCAGGTCATTGGGTTTAGGGCCTACCCTAACCCAATACAACGCCAGCATACTCCACTGTACCTGGGGCCCTATTTCCAAAAGTAGTCACATTTACAGGGAAGGGGTAATTAGGGTTTGAGTGCATTTGTGTGTGTGTGTGTGTATATGGTTGTTAAAATCCTCACCTGAGGATATTTTTCCCATTGGTTTTTCGGAACGTGGAAAGAAGGGAGGGAGAGTGTGTGCGTTTGAGAACCACCGATGTGAGAGGGACCCATTAATTGGTTACCTCCCATCTGTATCCCATCTGAGGGCTGGGAGTGAACCTACAACCCAGGTATGTGTCCCTGACCCAGAATAGAGCCTGTGACTCTTGGATGTACAGGCTGATGCTCCAACCACTGGGCCATGCTGGCCAGGGTGAGCAGTTTTTTTTTTTTTTTTTTTTTTTTTTTTTTTTTTTTTTTTTTTTTAAGGGGGCACAGTTTGACCTACTACACAGAGGGCAAACAAGGTCCATAGCAGAGATGAAAGGAGGGAGAGTTAACTGTTTGGCCAGTGCTAAAACAAGATAAATCACCTCTGCTTTGAGAAAAGATATGAAACAATACGTGGACGCTAGCAGACCCCTTCCATCTCTGCGCTCCCCACCCTGGAGTGAGTTGTGGCAAATTATAGGACTGCTGGGAGAATAAAACCCCCAATCATTAGTGTTCCCACCAAACGTACTCCGTAAAGCTGAAAACAAAATCTGAGTCCTCTCTCTCCTCCTCCTCCTCCGATGCTCCACCGAAGACTCCCCATGGGGAGTGAGGGGGGAGAGCCCTCCCTGCAAGGAATCCGCTCTGTGAGTGGGAAGCACATACCTGGTCCTGATGAATCAGAAGAGGGACATTGTGGGCCGCTTTAATTTAATTTTCCCACTTCTGACTAAATAGCAGCGCAGAGAGTTATTACTTTCACCCATCCATCCGAACACCTAATCATCTAGGAAACAATCCCAGGAGCACAGAGAAGCCTGTGAGAGCGAGGTTGGAAATGGCGCACATCTGGCACATCTGGAAGGGTTGAATCTACCGTTCACATTATTTCAGGGCGGTTAACACGCCACTCCTCCCCCCCATCCCTCAGGTAGCACAGACATGCCTCACACGGCCAAACCAAGATGGAGCCGGGCGCCCGAGGCGATGGTTCTCAGAGCCAGGAATGAGCGAATCCTGGAACAGCACGTCACCCTCCCCTCTGCCTCCTCAGGGCTGGGCTTCCTGCCAGGCCTCCAGCAGGCACTCAACCAAACCGGAAATGGAGGTTTAGTCATGCAGCGGCCCCCTGCATTGCTGGGCCTTTTCAGCCCGTCTGAGACACTGGTTGACAAAGGGACATGCCAGTGCCCAGCTCCTGGGGGATGATCAGTCACAACTGCTGAATGAAGGAGCACATGAGAGCATGGAAGAGGCCACCAAGTGTCTCCCATCTTGGTTCTCCTGTGCTGTGGCACCCCAGGCCTCTGTCAGGCAAATATGGAGTGCCTGCAGCATCCAGGTGGCATCAGTAGACTCTAGAGAATGGCATACTGCCCCTCTCCTAATAATTTAATTGTTAACATTTTAAAGGCACTTGAAATCATCACAGTGTGAGGTTTTTTTTTTTTTAATAACACCCAACAAGTCTTACCCCTCGTTAGTATTCATTTGAGAGAAACATTGAAACAAATTAAATACTAGCAATCTGATTCTCTTCTGTGTCCCATTTAGCCACATAATGTGGAACATGACTTTTTTTTTTTCTAGCTCAAGCATATTGATGGATCATTTGACAGTAGCTATTATAATTAAAATGTGCCTCTTTATGACCCAGAAATTCTTGGAGAAACACTTGCGCATGAACAAGAATGCTCATTGCAGCGCTGCTGGCAACTACAGTGGCAAAAATAGTCCCACATTTGTAACCATCACGTCCGTTCTATGGAATGCTCTTCATGAGGCACACAGCCATACGCAGACTTGAAAGACATGCAATTTGAATGGTCTGGAGGAAGTCGTGTGGCAGAAGTTCTAGAGGATGCCACTTGTGTTAAAGCATACATAGTAATACTAGACATTTATCTATATATATATAAAAGCCTAAGTGACCGCTGTGACCGAATGACTGGAATGACCAGTCAACCAGTCGCTATGATGCACACTTACCAACAGGGGGCTAGACAATGCAGGAGCTGCTCCCTGGTGGTCAGTGCACTGCTACAGCCAACCTCTTCCGACCAGCTGGCAGGGGTGCATTCCTTCTGCACCCAGCCTGGTGACTATTGCCTCCTCTCCCGACCCTGCTGGGGCCTTTGGGCACTGGGCTGGGATGGGGAACTGAGGGTGGGTGGGTGGCAGTAGATGCGGCCCTTTTTCCAGGGGAGCTGAGGGCCAGTTCCCTTTCTCCTCAGAGCCGGCCGCTAACCTCTCTCCCTCTGTCCCTCCCCCCAGCCGGCAGGCCCCCATCAGTCTGGCCCTGATTGGCCCTGGTCGATGGCCAGGCCTAGGGACCCCACTCATGCACAAATTCGTGCACCGGGCCCCTAGTTTCTAGATATAAATGCAAGAAAACAATGTTCACCAACATATCCCAGATGAACAACCATGTTTACCTCTAGGGGAGGAACTAAGCTTGAAGCAGTATTAAAGGGGTCTTTAACATGTATTAATGTATTCCTTACATAATATAAGAATTGCTTTTAAAAAAACAACAACAAGAAAACAAAACAAAACAAAAAGTCTGTACTACTTTGTTTCTTATGGCATTTGTTCTCTGTGAATTTTTTTACTTAGTGGGAGATAAAATGTTAAATTAAAAAGTGTCCCCTAGGATCTCAGGAAGGAACACAGGTTTTGATAAGTCTTACAAAAAGTACAAAACCACCTCGCTGAAGAGGGCTGGGGGGAAAAGTGCTGACCTAAGTAACTTTGGAAATGAGTGGAGTCTGTAAGACGCAGGGAAAGAAACTGCACGTAAGCACTGTGCTCTAGTTGATAAAGCTGTTCCTGCAGGGACACTGGTTCAACATTTTGATGCTGCTCTGGGTGCGGGCCGGAATTGAACAATTACACGGACAATGTATGGTGGAAACGAGGTTCCCTGCTGTTGGAGTGGGAATTTACAGGTAAGTAAGGGAGGAGGACAGAATGATCCAATAGAGCAATAGGTTAGAGGTGGAGACATCAGTGTGAGCTCATATAGCGGGTACAGAGGGTTCCATATGGAAATATTTATAGGTAGGTACATACACCCTTGGGTTAGTATACACACGTATTTTCTTGCTCTGTCAGCAGAGAGGGCCTAGAGGCACGGCACTCCCGTAGCAATGAGCATACCTGGGGCCCAGTTATTAGTTTCTGATACCATTCTTCAATAAGAGGAATCAGGACTCACTGGAGAAATGGCTGATTCTAGGACAGGGACAAGATATATAAGACGAGCCTGGAGATTGTAGTACTAGAAAGTAAGGGATTGCTAAAAAAAAAAAAAATTAATAATAATAATAAAATAAAAAATAAAAAGAACCCTACCTGGATTCTTTTGGTTCTGGATGGGTATATGTCAAAAGGACCTGGGAGCCTACTGAAAGAGTTTCCAATAGTCAACACTGGAACAATGTGAGCAAATAATAATAAAGTAGTTTTGGATTAGATCCCAAAGTATAAATTAAAGATCCGCGAGTCCATATTGATATAAATAAATAACCGAAGAGCAAATACATGGAGAGAAGACACATTTCCCTTTGGGAAGGATTCTAAATAACATATGCAGACAGTCCATTCTCACGGGACACTCCTCAGATGTGGGCCGTGCATACTGACTTCCTGCAAAGACTTCTGCACGGAAAAAGGCTGGTGTAGGGAGTAACTGCACAGTGGAGAAACGTGACACTCGCAACCTCAGCCAGGTGACCCAGGTCAACATCCCAGTGATAAGCCATGCTGACAGTGCATTAGCCTTCATGTGATATGGGAGAAGGCACCTCTGTGGTCTTCACCCCCAAAACCCATAACCGAAGGCTTATCGTGCAACAACAACAACAATAAATCAATTTTCAACAGATGATCTTCCTACAAATCACCTGACTAATACTGCTCAAAACTGTCAAGGTCACAAAAAAACAAAGGAAATCTGAAAAAACTGGCACAGTCACGTGGTTCAATAGCTGTGACAAATATACCAAACGAACACAAAAGGTGAGCAACGAGGGATATTTCCTGGGGGACACTTGGGAACTCTCAATATTTCTGTCCATCTAAAGCTTTCCTAAAAAAATAAAGCGCATTAAAAAGTGTTTCCTTAATTCACACACAATTTTCTTTTTCTTCTTAAAAAACAAAGCCACCATCTAAGGACAGATTTCAAATTGACAAGCATAGGTGATGGGATTTTCTTCCTGAGGAGAGTTTTAGAACCAGGGGCCAACTCCTTGAGACGACAGCTGGAACGCGGATTTGGCAGCGTGGGGCAGGTGACCACCCTGGGACGGCTGCTCAAGCCAAGTGTGTAGCTGCCTTGAGATGGGCATTTGTGGATCACGGCTGAGCAAAACGGCACCACTGATGGGTGAGGGTAGGGTCATCGCCAGCCCTGTGTGTAACTCTCAGTCTAGCCTGTCTGCCCCCTGACTTATCCCAAGAGCAGCTGATTTCAATGAGGGCACTAGCTATGTAGAGCCGGAGCAGACAAGGCCTGGTGAGGTCCCATCACTCCTCTACTCAAAATCTCTCCATCTCCTGCACCTCTCTGCTTTGCTTTCTACCCTCCAGTTACACTGGGCTCCTAGCCATTCCTCAGACATGCCAAGCACGCTCCTGCCTCAGTGCCTTTGCACTGCTGTTTTATTTTCCTGGAATGTTCTTCCCCTGCAAACCTCAGTCCTTGCCCCACCACTCCTTCTGTCTCTGTTCAAAGTTCCCCCCACCCAGCACTGGGCCAGGGGACCTGAGGCTGTGACCCCCCTGCCTGGCTGGGCTTGACAGGGGACTTTAAGGTGCAACCCCAGTGCTGGGTGGGGGGAACTCAGGCCATGTCCCTGCCCAGCGGGGCTTGATGGGGGATCTCAGGCTGTGTTCCCCACCTGGTGGGGCTTGACAGAGGACCTCAAGGCATGGTCCCCCTCCCCCCCCCCATTTGGGCTGGCGGACCTCAGCCACACCCCCTGTCTTGGTGCCAGGCTAGGGGACCTGAGGCTACACCCCCTGCCCAACAGGGCTTGACAATGGTGGGACTGGCTGGGTCTGGATCTAGCTCAATAGGGGGGTGGGTGTGGGGGGGACGGACAACTGGGTATGGGTCTCACGTGATTTTGAGGCACATGTGGGTGGGCGGGGACTTGACTCTGGGTCCTGTAGTGCGCCCCAGGCTCTGACAAGAGGAAGGTTTTCATATACATTTTACTAATTTTCTCTCATCTCTGGCACATCCATTATAGAGAAAGGGCAAATAGCAATATTAAAGTATTTCCTCTAATTAATTCCCTTTTAATGTGCATGAATTTTGTGCACCGGATCACTAGTCTCAGTATAAAAGTATACACACACACAGTGAATTATTCATCAAAATTATTTAAGTGGGTCCTATATGTCAAATCGCTATGGTGGCCACCAGGGATACAAAAGTGAGTAAGACCCACTTTCCAATTTCCAGGAGTTCTATCCATCGATCCATCCATCCATCCACCCATCCATCCATCCTTCCATCCTTCCATCCATCGTTCTGAGGCTCTGCTAAGAGCCAGACGTTCACGCTTAAGTAGATTTGGTACGTCCCTGTGCCCTTCTCTCCAGATTGCTAACCCTCTGAACAGCAGAACACTGAGGATGTTAGTTGTAGCTATGCCAGTACCTACTTCTCTGACCTTAGAAATTATCAAACTTCTGAGCATGAGTTTCCTCATATCTGTAAACAGGATTTGAGACGCCGGGGCACCCTGCCTCACCGTGCTGCTGGGAGCTTCACATGAGACGATTCAAAAATAAATGTGTTTTCTACACTGTCGAGTCCTAAACACATATAAGGGATTCTCAGTCAGCAAGTGCTAAAAACAAAAATAAACCCAGACAAACACAACCCAAGCTCAGCCCGCTCCTCAGACTGCTTCTCCGTGGGCCTCACAGCTTGAGGCAGCTGCTGCTGCTGGCGGGCCCACTCTGCCATCACTCAAACATTCTGCCGTTGGACACTGGCCAGGATAGGTGGCCCAGTTCCTGTCAAGGTGAGCCTCTGCAGATTAAGTAGGCCATCAATAATCTTTGGTTGGCGTTTGATTCAAGCACGCACCAGCTCTTCCCACCCTCGCGTCTCTCTACTGAGGATCTGCTGGCTATTGTGTGCTGTTCTGAAGCTTTAGCAGCCCTCATGCTCCTTTCACATTTTTTAAAAACACTTGCTTGGCTGATTCTGTTTTTCTTTTTCTCTTTCTTTCTTTCTTTCTTTTTTTCTTCTTCCCTAAGACAGAGCTTGCTAGTGAATGAAAGTGATTCCTCAATGGTGACATATAAACATCCTTGACCAGGCCAGTCCTCTTCAAAGGGAAGATATTGTAGCTCCTCCAAAGTGAATAGTAAGCAGGAGGACGGGGGACAGAATAGAATATGAGGCCAAGCAAGAGGGAGATGGAGCAAGCAGAGGGAGAAAATACAAGTGAGAATGTCCTTCCCGGAGATAAGACTGAATTTCTCCACAAGCTTTCAAGCTACTCTCTATTGTTAAAACATATATATTTTTATTGATTTCGGAGAGGAAGAGAGAGGGAGAGAGAGATAGAAATGTCGATGAGAGGAGTCATTGATCGGCTGCCTCCTACACACCCCCTACTTGGATCCAGCCCGCAACCTAGGCACGTGCCCTGACTGGGAACCGAACTGCGCCCTCCTGGTTCATAAGCTGACACTCAGCCTATGAGTGTTCATAGGAGCCAAGCAGGTGGGCTCTAGCTTCTGTAGTTATGCTGTCTTCTGGACGGGGTACACGATATTGTCAGCATTAACTGAAAAGGTGGAAGCCTTCAGCTCAGACAGAGCTGGCAAATTTATTCTCTGGAAACAAAGACTCTCCTCCTCTCTGTATTCTCCCCTATACGTGCCAAAATGATTTCAAATTAAATACTTAGACGAAATGATTTCCGCCCCCCACCCTCTTTCCCACAGGATCCCCATGTCCTAGGCTACAGGAACGGCATCTACAGGAATAAGGATGAACCTGCTGGCGACCTTGCACAGAGCGCCGAGTGTGAGCCAGGTATGGCGCTAGCCATCACACAGACACGGCCAACTGCAGGCTGCCGCTCTGTACCAAGAAGCCAGGGCCTCTCTCCCCCATTTACTTCGGGGTCCGGCACCTTGCACTGGTCGTGTGCTGATGGACGCTCACTCCTACCAACATAGGGCTTCTCTCTATTCTTTTCTTTTTTCTTCTGGAAAAATCGCAAATTTATACAAACAGAGAAAAGTAAAACAACCACATGTGTGTACCCATCGCCCAGTTTCAACAATTAGTATTTTGCCAGTCCCGTTTCATTTACCGGTACTTCCATCCCCAACTGTTTCTTTTAGGGGATATTGCAAAGCAAACACCAGACATGGTACCATTTCACCACTACTCCTTGGTATTTATATTTCTTTTTTAATTTTTATTTTATTGATTTGAGAGAGAGAGAGAGAGAGAGAGAGAGAGAGAGAGAGAGAGAGAAGAGGAGCCGAAACTGGTTTGGCTCAGTGGCTAGAGCGTCGGCTTGCGGACTGAAAGGTCCTTGGTTCGATTCCGGTCAAGGGCATGTACCTTGGTTGCGGGCACATCCCCAGTAGGGGGTGTGCAAGAGGCAACCGATCGATGATTCTCTCTCATCGATGTTTCTAACTCTCTATCCCTCTCTTTTCCTCTCTGTAAAAAATCAATAAAATATATTAAAAAAAAAAAGAGAGAGAGAGAGAGAGAGAGAAGAGGAGGGGGAGAGATAGATATTTGTTTCACTTATTTATACACTCATTGATTGATTTGATTTATTGACTGATATGATTCTTGTATGTGCCCTGACTAGGGATCAACCCCTCAACCTTGGTGTATCCGGACCATGTTCCAACCAACTAACTAATCTACTTAGCTGCCCGGCCTGGGCCCCTTGGTATTTTTCATCTTTTCAGAGTCATTGTTATTTATGTGTGGATGGAGGGGGTGTGATGTACACAGAATATAGTTTGCACTGTTCCTATATTAATTGAACAAACCTAAGCCATAGTACGAATTGTTCAAGAAGCCATATTACTATTATTAGTCAATGAAATAAGGGGTAGAAACTAGATTTACACCTATGACTGGGGCTAAAGACAGGTGGCAGAATTAATGTAGTTATCTCGAGTTCTGAGGAGGATGGTCAGAAGGAAACCCCAACTACTGGAGAAAATGGGGTGCAGACATCCCTCTCTCTTTGGAGCTTACAAGACTGTTTGACAAGGCTCCAGCCCTGCCATGCTGGTGCCGAATATAGGAAATGGGAAGTGCATGAAGGAGGAGAAGCTGAAAACATGGACTGACAGTGTGCACATACTGCTAAGTAAGTAGATATGTAACTGTTTACCACATGGACTTAATCACCTAGCAGAATAACAAACAGGTCTGTCTTTAAAATCCTATTGGAGTCCTGGCCGGTGTGGCTCAGTTGGTTTAGAACATTGTCCCGTACACAAAAAAGTTGCAGGATTGATTCCCAGTCGGGGCACATATGGAAGCCAACCAAATGATGTCTCTCTCTCTCTTTCTCTCTCCCTCCCTCTTCCTTTCCTCTTTTTCTAAAATCAATTTTAAAACCCTCAGCTGAGGACTGAAAAACATCCGATTGAATTCCAGAGATTCAAACTCTCTAGGAGCTCTCTTGGCACTTTGGTCTCTGAATAGATGCACTTGCAGCTTTACGGCATCCCCTTAGGCTCTGCTTTGATGGGAGGCTTGGCAAGTCCAGAGCCAAGGGCTGCCTCTTCTAGCTTTGATCAAGTTAAAGGTTTGGCAAAAAAATCTCTCCTGGAACTGCTCCGCTGTGCTGGGGGAGTTTGGAACCCTAACCCAGGCCTGTGGCTTTCCGTGATTCCCAGTTTCCTTAAAGCAGCGGTTCCGGGAGCTGGCAAACCTATCTAGGCCCGGCCCTTCTTCCGACTCGTGAAATGAGGGTCCCTGGGCGTGTATGAGCCTCCAGGTGGATACCTTCTGCCAAAAGCAAAGGCACGTGGTGAACACCAAGGCCGGCTTTCTTCCCCGCCCTTCTTTGTCAGACTCACCTTTTTCCTCAAAGCTTTTGACATAGAAGAGACATGCGCCTTTCAGGTTTGGTTATTCAGGTCATGCTGGCTTCATGAAAGGGACTGAGGGAAATTTTCGTCTTATGCTATGGGCTGAAATAGTTTTGATAACAAAGGATATACCTGACTTTTGAAGACTAGATTGTATGCAGTTATAAGACCATGAAGGCCTTTAAAAAAAAAGTGTAAAAAAAAGGTATAACATTCTCCTAAAGTATTCTGTGGTTATTGGTCTATGCAGGTGTTATATTTCTTAAGGGGGTAATTTTGATAATTGATATTTTGCTAGGAAATTTCCCATTTTCTCTAGATTTTAAAATTTATTACCAAAGATTTTCATGCATGATGCTTTTTATATTTTTTTAATTCATTTCCCAATTAGTAATTATTTTCTTTCTTATTCTAATATTGCTTTTCAAATTTCATGCACTGTCATAACAATAATGCTTATTGATCACTAATCATGTGCTAGACACTTGGTTCAACTGCTTTACTGGTACTAACTCATTGAACCCTCATGACAAGTTGATGAAGTAGGTACTCTTAAAAAAGTTTTGTTTTTTTTTCAATTACAGTTTACATTCAATATTAACCTGTTTTAGTTTCAGATGAACAGCATAGTGGTTAGAAAATCATATACTTTACAGAGTGGTCCCCCAGTATTCCAGGTACCCACCTGGCCTGCATTGTTATAATACTAGGGGCCCAGTACATGAATTTATACATGGGTAAGGTCCAACGGGCAGGCCCTGCACTCGATTGGGGTAGGGGGGCCAATTGGGGTAGGAATACTGACCATGGGGAGGGGCTATGGGCAGTGGGCTGGCTGGCCTCACCCCCGATTGGTGTGTGGGGGGCTGATGGAGGTGAGCAAGCAGGGAAGAGGGGGGAAGAGGCTGCAGGAGGTTGGCTTGATAGCCCGCACTCTATTGGGGTGGGAGTGGGGATCAGAGGTGGGGCCAGCCAGGGAGAAGGGCTGCTAGAGGTTTGCTGGCCAGCCCCAACTCCGATCCGGCCAGTTTGCTGACCATAGTGGCCGTCATAGCGACCGGTCGTTCATTATGGCGTTCCAATCACTGGCTTTTTAAATATATAGATTATCGACTATATTCCCTATGCTGTAATTTACATCCCTGTGACTTTTTTCTAACTACCAATTTGTATTTATTAACCCCTTCACCTTTTCTACCCATCACCCCTGTCATCTGTCAGTCTGTTCTCTGAAGTAGGTACTTTTATGATTTTCATGTGATAGATGAATTTTTCACTCCTGGGTGCACAGAGAAGTTAATCAATTTGCCACTAGGTCACACAGCAGCATGCAGTTCTATAATATAAGCTGTCTACTAGTGTGTGTGTTTGTGTGTGTGTGTTTAGACAAAGCCCGGCATTTGAGTACATTTTTCTAGGGTTAAGAATTAAGGGGGAGGTGAAACAAATAACAACTGTGTTGTAGCTGTGGATTCCTGCTTAAAGCTCTTAACCAGGGTGTAAAAGTTCCATGGCTGGGAGGTGACAAGATTCCACTGGCAAAGAGTGGCCCAGAGGCTTGGCACGGTGAGCGCCAATGATTAGATGGGTTCCATGTTATGGGACCCTTTGGTGACTTGGCCCAAAGTCAGTGACTTGCCTTGAATGTTCATGTTCACTCAGACTGTGAGAGAAGTTTGGTTAACACCACAAAGTAGACACAAAGAGGGATGAAGAAAAGAAAGGCAATTATCTAAAAGGGGAGGTTCTACTCAGAGCAAATCCACAACGTGCGACTTTCGTATGAAAAGATACATGTAAAAGGTCTTCTGGGACTGACTCTCCTTTGCTTCCAGAATAAAACCTGAACTCTTTCATTTGACCTTCAGGGATTTCCACCCCAGGTCCATCAGCTCCGGTTCCCTTCCTGCAGTGTCTAACTAAGCTCTTAGCTCTATAGGGTCTGGCTGTTCCCACCACCATTAATGACTTTCTCCAACTCTGGAGGATCCAAATGCAGTGAATACATCAAGCTCCAGCATGTCACTATACTGTGTTCAAGTCTCTCTCCCTATCAGTAGCAGAGCTGGGAATCTGAACCCAGGCAAATCTGGCTCCATGCTCTTAACCCCTCTGCACAGTACCTGTGCATCTCAGCAGGCATGAGGTTCCGTGACTTTCCCACTTGTCTTACCTTCCCTATAGGACAGCAAGCTCCTCCGAGAAAGGCTGCCGGATAACCTTTGTACCACTCAGTAGATATGCCATGGCTATTTGCTGATAGGGGAAGCTAAGCCAGAGCTGGCCATGGCATTGTTAACTTTTTCAGAAACACTGCAAAGAGGAACACAGTACTAGGTGGGTGGGTTGGGGAGAACAAGGGTGAAACATTTGGAACCAAGGTCAATACTGTCATATTTTTAAATGTGGGTAAGGGAGGCCGACATTTGATAAATGACGCCGAAGAGAAAGCAGATGCAAGTTCAGAGAGTATAAACTGAGGGAGGCAAGAGAGATGCTGGCAGAGCTATGGAAGTCTGAAGGCTCTTGGGGACCGAGACTGTACTGAAGGTCTTGCTACACAAAGTGTAGTCCCTGGACCAGCAACAGAGAGCCTGCTTGTAATTCAGAATCTCAGGCCCCACTCCAGACCATTGAAGCAGAACTGGAATTTTAACAAGACCCTCAGGGGAGTCAAGTTCATATTAGAGTCTGAGAAGCACCCCCAGAAATTGTAATTTAGTTGGTTTGGGGTGGGGCCAGGGCATCTATATTTTTAAAAACCTTTTCATGCACTGGGGTTAGACCTGTTGTTTCGGCCTTCCCTGGAGACCTATGGAAAAAAAGATGGAGGAGAGCAAGGCATGGAGAAGCCCAGCTCTGCCAGTGATGAGCTATGTGACCTTGGGCACATCACTGAATGTCAGAGAAGAAAGTAGATTAGATCAGTGGTTCACCAAATTCAGAATCAGAAAATACACACTGAGGATGAAAAAAGGGGCCACCTACTAAACCTGACAAGCTCAGGGGAGGCCACCAAACCCAGAGTCCAAAGTAACCATATAGGGTGGCCTGAATGAAAAAATTCCTAACTACAAACAGATCTAGTTGGAGGGTCATTTCCTAGGCCTGTAGCTTCCTTGACAAAGGTAAGTCTTTAATTTTGACATTGACTATTTTGTTTCTGCATCTAAGATAACATAACTTTAAAATGTCAGCCGAAACCGGTTTGGCTTAGTGGATAGAGCATCAGTCTGTGGACTGAAAGGTCCCAGGTTTGATTCCGGTCAAGGGCATGTACATTGGTTGCAGGCACATCCCCAGTAAGGGGCGTGCAGGAGGCAGCTGGTCGATGTTTCTCTCTCATCGACGTTTCTAGCTCTCTATCCCTCTCCCTTCCTCTCTGTGGAAAATCAATTAAAAAAAAAATAAAAAGTTTGAAATGTCAGAGTAATTTTCTTTCCAGATCCCCCAAAAGCACAACCTCTAGCACCAGAACTAAGACCATATTATTACCTTGTTCCCCACACACCACCTCTATGTGATGGAAATGTTAGCTGTCCCACACTCACCAATGTAAAAGAAGTCTTTCTGTTTTACTTTTTATCCAATCCCAGAGGTTTCCCTGCTTTTCTTTCTCATACCCCCTGACCTACCACCAATAGATTCCAATGTAACCTTCCTCACATCTCTTCCTTTGATTCTAATGTATAAAATAAGCTGCAAAACTGCCATTATCCAGAACATTTTCTCAATCCATTGAGATTTTGCTTTCTGGCAATTGTTGTTACTTTGGATCAAATAAACTCTTAGACGACTTTTTTCTTAGGCTGGACATTCTTTTGTTGACAATATTCCTGAATCAAGTAAATTTTAATTCCCATGTCTGGGCTTAAGGATTCAGCGTTTAAAACAAGTGTGTGTGTGTGTGTGTGTGTGTGTGTGTGTGTGTGTATAATGTTATTGATTTCAGAGAGGAAGATAGAAACATCAATGGTGAATGGGAATCATTGATCAGCTGCCTCCTGCACATCCTGCACTGGGGATCGAGCCTGCAACCTGGGCATGTGCCCTGATCAAGAATTGAAAGGTGATCTCCTAATTCATAGGTCAACACTCAGCACTGAGCCACACCAGCCGGGCTGGATCCAGCATTTTAAATAAGTTCCGTAGCGGATTCTCATGATGACTTTGTCAGGCCCAGAAAGCCAGGATCTGTAAAACTGTCTGGTAGTCTGGATACAGCTCCATGATGACCAGTCAAGCTCGTGAACAATCCAATGAGCAACTGATCACAAGATGTGAAACTACAAGGACGGGCATTGGTTGGGAAGTTGGAAGGGGGGGGAAATGGGTTAGTGGAAGTCCCCAGATTCAGGCTGAGGTATTTACAGCTAATACAGGCATAGTGTGCACTAAAGCCCCGGGACCAGGGCAGAGCTACAGAACATTTAGAGCAGTGTTCCCAAACACTTCACACACATCAGAATGACGTGGAGAGCTTCTGGGGACACCAGTCCCCAGGTCTTACTCCTGGAGTTGCTAGACCTCCAACCCAAAACTCGCCTAAGAATTGAGTCTATGTAGCTCAGCTGGAAAACCACTGATTTAATAGTTGAAGTGGTGGGGTCAGATACCACAAAACATGTGGGCTTTGAAGATCTAATGTCTTTGATGTTTCCTATCTGCAATGGGGATAACACCCGTGTTTCCCCCCGCTGGTTGTGAGGCTTAAATAAGGTAAATTACATACACTTGCTCAAAAGTCACTTCACTGTGAATCCAGCTTCTTCAAAGGACTAATGAAAACACGAAGCCCCAGGAAGGCAGGCCCTAGTTCACACGGCTGGGCAGCAGAGCAGTGGAGATGGTACTCAGCTCCAGATGCTAACTCTGTGGCACTGGGCAGCCCACTCTGGACAAAGGGAAAGAGGCCAGAGAAAACTCAAATGGCCCCAAATGGGCCCTTTCCTCCTTCCCACACCGAACTGCGCCCAGTGGAGAGTCCCCCACACAAAAGAAAGCTTTAGTTTTCTTTACCCAAATAGCAGGTCTCACTTCTCCCTACCACATGGTACAGGCTTGGCTTTCAACGTGTTGTTGATGATATTTGATTTTGACCCATTTAAGCTTGATGTTCTTTTCCAAGCCCAGTATAGGAATCAAATAGTGCCCCCCCCTGGTGAAAATGGAATCAGGGAATAGGTTTTCACCCACTGGGAGAGAGCTGAGTGGGAATTGGAGGTAAGGAGTAATGGGCCAGGCTGCTGGAAGGCGGTTTCAGCAATTCGGACATGAGGAGTTGAGGGACTGGAGAGTGTTATAGGTTGAATTGTGTCTCCCTAAAAGATGTTGAAATCCTAACCTCCAGCAGTGGTAAATATGACCTTATTTGTAAATTGGGTCTTTGGAGATGAACACATGAAATCAAGGTCGTTAGGGTGGGCCCTAATCTAGTACAACTGTCCTGGTGAAGGGGAATTTGGACACAGAGCCAGACACACACATGGAAAACACCCTATGAAGACGCAGGCAGAGACTAGGGGATGAATCTACAAGCCAAGAAAGGTCAAGACTGCCAGCAACCACTGGAAGCCAGGAAGAGGCCAGGACACATTCTCCCCCACAGCCCTCAGAAGGAGCCAACCTGGCCGATACTTTGATCTCAGATATCTAGCTTCCTGAGCTGTGAGATAATACATTTCTATTTTTTTTAATTAAAAAAAGGGGGGTATTATTATTATTATTATTTAAAATATATTTTATTGAGTGAATAATTTTATAGAGAGGAAGGGAGAGGGATAGAAAGCTAGAAACATGGATGAGAGAGAATCATTGATCAGCTGCCTCTTGCACACCCCCTACTGGCGATGTGCCCGCAACCAAGGTACATACCCTTGACCGGAATCGAACCCAGGACCTTTCAGTCCGCAGGCTGACGCTCTATTTACTGAGCCAAATTGGTTTCGGCTAAATTTCTACTGTGGTACTTACAGCAACACTAAGAGGCCAATAGAGTAAGTGTCAGATCCTTGTTCAAAGAATTCGCTGTCATGCTCGGAGGCAAAGAGACCAAATGTGTCCAGTGAAAAACCGGGACTCCAGAAGAGTAAGCACACGCCACCCCAGGTGTGACTTAACCCACGATCCAGGCGCCGGGCTTCATCTGGTGCAGGGGCCCAGCCTTGAAATACAGCTCATGGTCTAAGTGCAAGATTACCAGCCTATTTGTTGATGTTTTCATACACTCCTGGGTAGGAGCAAAACCCAGTGGCAATTTTCTCATTGACCTTCTTATCAGTACAGTAGGTAATACTCTTACCTAATGCTTAATATATGCCATGTACATGAATTCAATTTTCACAACGACCTTTTCCTATAGGGACTATGATTCTACCCATTTTGCAGATGGAGAAACAGAGGCACAGAGAGATAAAGTAACTTCCCCAGGAGCTGGGATGTGGACTCAGGCAATAAGGGTCAGGAGTCCATGGTGACCACTCACTGAGGCCTTCCCCTGGGGCAGGGGCTATGCTGAAGACTTACATCCTAACCCACTTCACATTCACAACCATTTGTTGAAGCCCCCACACTGCTTATTTTCCCATAGTCATCCTTCCAGGAAAGCTATTTTACTTGGAATGAAAAAAGCCTCCCAATTCCATACACATACACACAATCTGGTTCCACCAATCCAACAAGTCACGGGCTACCTACCCCTCATGGGTATCTTGCAGGGTCCAGCTGCCTGCCCCTGCCCCTCTCAACACAACTGTGCCCACCCCAACTTCAAACTGGGGATGTGATGACTCTTTTTATTTTCTTTGTTGGAGACTAGTGGGACTCGACTTCCCAACCTCTGTCTGTGATGGAATACTTTGGTACAAAATAATAACTTGCTTTTACTGACCGAGTCAGAGGGAAAGGAGGAGCAGGCGAGAGAGACATGGAGGAAGAACAGCAAAGAAAGGGGAGGGAAGAGGAAAACTCAAGGGTCTCTGTCAGGAACTGGGGCTAGGTACTAAGCACAGTGATCTCACCGCTGGAAACTCCGAGAGGCTAGGCAGCCTGCTGCACAGAACTGGACTCGAACCCAGGACTCCAGCGGCTGCACTGAGAGTCGGGGTGGCTGTGGGGGCAGAGGCCCTGCTCAGCAGTTCTCACAAGAAGGGAGTCTTCTCAAGGACAACCCTTGGCTGGAGAAGGAGGTGGCGTTGCCATGGCCACTGTAAAGTCTCCAAGGTGCTCTCCCCGGTTCCCTGTGCCCCACCGGGCACTGCAAAGGCAGCGAAGACCGTTGAGAGCTTTTTCCCTTTAGAGGTTAATGGCTGTGCTCTGCTACACAGCTGCGGTGTCGTAGCCCGGGCGGTGCCTACGTATGTGGACTTGGGCCTTTTGACTCTCTCTCCATAAAAGCTAAGGTGGCAAGGCTTCCTTGCAGAACGAGCCAGCGTACCTCCCCCTTCTCCACCCCTCTCCCCTCTCCTGTGGTACTGGTTTCTCCCAAATCTGTTTGATAACTCACGAGGAAATAGATCTTTCCGCCTCAGTAGCAACCAAATTGGTCTTTGCATCTGTGAAAATTATGCTCTGGATGGCAGCAATCCTGAGCGTTAATCAAGCATCAGTCACCGACATGAGTGGGAAATAGAGCCGCAGTCTTTCTTCAAGCCTTGTTTTGAGCAAAGCAACGCAAGGCTGATTGTGGAGGAGCCCAGCGAACAGGCTGGAAACAGCTCAGGAGAGGGGAAGGAGTGTGAGCTCGGGGCGCAGGCCTGCTTAACCCCTGGCTCTGCTTCTAAATGCATGTGCTCCCTGGGCCTCCATTTCCCTACTTGTAAACACTGTCACCCCTCAGATCACGGGGGGACGGAGAGAAGGCATGTGAAGTAGGTAGCCCATGCAGGCCCTACACTAAGGTGACCAGACGTCCTGCTTTTTTTTTTAACAATTTGTCCCGCGGCGATTTTTGAAAAATCGGGACTTTTTTAAAACGCCGTGGGATGCGGGACAAATTGTTAAAAATCAGGACTGTCTCACCAAAAGCAGGACTTCTGGTCACCTTACCCAGTGACTTACATTAGACTCACCTGGAATACCTGGGGAGAATAAAGCTACTGGAAGAGAGTCATTTTCTTGCCAAATATTACTTCTGAGTGTATTTAGCATGTGCTGTGTCCATACCAGGTGAATGAATATTCTCCTTTAGTTCCCATTCAAGTTTCTGAGCGTCTGGTTCCCATGCAAAGGGCTCGTTCTCCTCAGTCAGTAGCATTGCCCGGATCCCCCCTGTCCTTGTCCCAACTACCCAGACTCAGATCTTACCCTCACTAAAGAGCCTTCCAAACCAAAAGAGCCTTCCAAACCAAAAGGCAAAACCTGATTTCACCACGAGGAAACATCAGGTAAATGAACCTGAGGGACATTTTATTTGTAATTTTCACAAGTGTCCAGGCTGTGAATGGTAGACTGAAGAATGGTCCCCGATAAAAGGTGACTAAGGAGACATGACAAAATGCAACATGTGCCAAAATCGGTTTGGCTCAGTGGATAGAGTGTAGGCCTGCGGACTGAGGGGTCCCAGGTTTGATTTCGGTCAAGAGCATGTATCTTGGTTGCGGGCACGTCCCCAGTGGGGAGTGTGCAGGAGGCAGCTGATCGATGTTTCTCTCTCATCGATGTTTCTAACTCTCTATCCCTCTCTCTTCCTCTCTGTAAAACATCAATAAAATATATTAAAAAAATGCAATCCTGGATTATTATTATTATTTTTCTATCCAGCGTAACTGGCAAAATCTGAATAAGGTTTGTATCAATGTTGTTTCTTGATTTTTACAATTGTACTACCGTTATGTAAAAGAATCTCTTTGACTTTAGGAAATACACACTGAAATATTTAGGAGTATAGGAACATAGTATTTGGAACGTACTTTGCCAAGAGTTCAAAAAGTATATAAAATATTAGTGTCTATGTACACATACACATATGAGGGGGTCTATTTTAATGATTTTTTACAACGATAATATTAAAACATAAACACTGGCCATCCATTATCCATAATAAAATAATGACTCCGTTTGCGTTGATGAGAAGGGCAAAGGACAGTGGAGGAGTGCTGGACTGGGTCGTGGAGCACTGGGAGAGTGGCCCGGCTCTCTCTCTACCAGAGGGACTCCTGTCTGGCCTCCGGGGTCTCGGGTTCCTCTCCTGACACAGGGGGCTCAAGGTTGAATCTTCTTTTTAAAAAATGTATTTTATTAATTTTTCACAAAGAGGAAGAGAGAGGGATAGTTAGAAACATCAATGAGAATCATCGATCAGCTGCCTCCTGCACACCCCCCACTGGGGATGTGCCCGCAACCAAGGTACATGCCCTTGCCCGAAATCGAATCCGGGACCTTTCAGTCTGCAGACCGACGCTCTATCCACTGAGCCAAACCGGTCCCGGCTGAATCTACCTTCTGAGTTCTCTTTCTAGCTCTAGCATTCTGTAATCCTGTTTTGAGTAGATGTCACCTGTTGGCCCACACCAACGACAGGTGCTCTCTGCCCCCCCCCCCCCCCCCCCGGAGGATCCACGTAGACATAACACCTACCTCGCGGGAATCCTCCTGCCAGACAGTGACCCAGTTGCATGTCCTGCAGGCGACCTGAACCCGAGTGTGACTGAGCCAGAGAGCTGAGGCTCCCCCGAAAGGCTTCCTCCTCAAGCTTGGAGGTTGGGGCTTTTGCACCCTCTGCCTCTGCCAATGTTTATGAGCCAAGTGGCGCACTCCGGAGAAGTGCTACGTGAGAGCTGAGCAAAACCTCTCGGAGCCAGGGGTGTGGACAGGGCTGCCACTGTCCCCAGAGCTGGGCCCCCCTCGGGAAATCATGGAGAAGGCAGGTGGTTTCATGAGCTAGCAGGGAGGACACATGAACATGAATTCCCTTTTCCTGAAAAAAAAAAAATGCTGGAAAATGGTGAAGCAGCGCTCACATCCTGTTCTGGGGAAGGCCCTGTGTCTGGGAGGGGTGTGGGGGTGTGGGGAGGCCACTCATGGACCTCAGTTCTCTAACTCTCTGAGTGAGGGGAAGAAAGGAAACGGCATAGAACTGGCCTTTCCCTGTGGAATGCCCCACGCTATTGTTTCCCATATTAGATGTGTCTTGTTAATTGTTTTAAGCTGTGAAGATGTTAAGATCGTGGTGCATTCCTTCTGCACATGCCGGGGAATTGGCGGAGAGGCGTGTGGGAGGGTCCTGGGTTCCAGAGGGAATTCCCTGCGGAAATTCCACAAAGAATTCCCTCTGGATAGTCCTCGACGTGAAGCTTAGGGTACTGTTACAGGATGGGAGGATAAGCGAGGGTAAAATGAAAATACTTCAACTCAAACAAGAATGAGAAAGACACTGTGCCTTTAAAAAAAAGTTTGATAATGCCTATGGTTTGATTTTTCTCAACGGATGCTTTTCAGACTAATTCTGTCCTTATTTTGAAAGCTCAAGAGTGCTACTCTTTGGAATTGTTGTAGTGGAAGGGAGGGGAGAGGGAGGAGCACATCCTGGTCACACTCAGGAAAGGCCGCTGAAGGAGCTGCGATAGGCGCCATCTCTGGACATGAAAGAAGATACAGGACAGCCTGCAGGTGGGTGGGTTTAAATCGGGGTGGGGCGCTTCAGAACCACTTGGGGTGGGGCCTGCCCTCCTGTATTTCAAAAGTCCAGAGAAGATGGTCATTCAAACCAAGTCTGTTGTCACTCCTGAAGCCCCTCCCCCTCAGGTCTACCCCCCTCCTCCTTCCCCCTTGCCTTTGAGAGCAACTGCAGGACCTGTTCTGGACATATCTTGCTTGAAAAACGAATCAGCCTGTGAAGCTTGCCCCCGCACTACAATTAAAAATTCTTAATGCACTTGTAACAGCTGTGCCCCATAGGAACCCACTAGGCCTTCGGATGGCACAACAGGGGTTTTAACTGCTTTCTTGCTTTTTGTTTGTTTTTTTCTGCTTAAATGGACCCCAGAACAGTGTGTACAGACTGCAGGTGCTTTAGATATAAGTAGGGTTGAAACGTCTGTCCTGAAACAAAGGTAAAGTCCCCATTTCCAGTGCCAAGGCCTGTCCTGTCACTCACCAGTTAAATATGATGAACAATATAATTTTATGTTGACCTACGCACTTAAAAAAAAATGTTGCTTTTATCCACCACTCTTCTAAAAACCTGTAAGCCCCTCCTCAGAAGAAAGCCCTATGTCTTTGAAAGTGGCTTTGCTTTTCCTCAGTTTGCCATTCAAAGCTTCCCACAATCTGGCTCCAGCGTGACCTTCCACACTGGCCCCCACATCCTGGGTACCACCCACTCCTATCACTTCAAGTGGGTTGGCCGCCTTGTAGTTTCAAATTCTTCTTTTAGTTGGAATAATTGCATAGGATTTTATCACCAGGATTGTGGATTGTCTTATCCCCAGTTGCTGAGCATTTTTCTGTTCCTCTTCTCTGAATTTTGCTGGGAAGGGTGCAAGGAAGCATCTGGCCCAGTGGTGTCCCACTTCAGCCAGTCACTGGGATATGGCATTGTGGGACAGTGGGGGTGGGAAGTGGGCTATTTATTTTTAAATTTAATTTTATTATTTTTTAAAAATATATTTTTATTGATTTCAGAGAGGAAGAGGGAGAGAAAGAGATAGAAACATCAATGATGAAAGAGAATCATTGGTTGGCTGTCTCCTGCATGCCCCCCATTGGGGATGGAGTCCTCAACCCAGATATGTGCCCTTGACCGGAATCGAACCTGGGACCCTTCAGTCTGCAGGCCGATGCTCTATCCACAGAGCTAAATAGGCTAGGGTGAGCTTTTTTTTTTTTTTTTTTTTTTTTTTTAATTGACGTATATATGCATACAGGAAAGGGCACAAATCACACAGTGTGCCACCTGATGACACTGGACACACGAAATACCCTCATGTCACCAGCACCCAGATCAAGACACAGAACATTATCAGCATCCCAGAAAGGCTGCGGGAGGGAAGGGTTTTAAAAGATTCCTACTTTCTCAATCCTTTGAAAGTCCTAGATCTGAGGTGAAGCCCAGGAATTTGCATTTTTAAGATTTATCCTGGAGATTTCCTACACCCTACCAAAGGCTTTCAAATTGCCCACAGGTGTCAATTTGGGATGGGGGTGGGGGTAGGAGTGGAGATAGGAAACTGTCAGACCTGCCTTGCCCTTCATTCGGAGCCTTTTGCATCTTCTCCTTATACTGGCTACCATCTATGGATAAAAACAATACCTTGCTCCACAATTCTGAAAACCAGTCAGAGTTCAACTGAAGAAGCAGAACTACAAGGATAGATATGGATATATATATGCATTTGTCTATGTAATATACATATATATATATATATTAGTAGCCTTGTGCATGAATCCATGCACCAGTAGCTCCCTGCCACCCTCCTTAGCTCCCTCCACTCTCCTCCCCCTGCCCCCCTCATAGCTTGCTGCCCTGCCCCTTCTGTAGCTCTCTACTGCCCGCCTGTAGTTCGCTGCTCCACCCTCCTGCAGATCCGTGATCGTGATCGGTGGGTCGTGATCGTGATCGGTGGGTCGTTACACCTCATGGTGTAACAGCTAATTAACATATTCCTCTTTTATTATATAGGATATGTAACAGGTATTTGACTCTTCACAATAGCAGTTTAGTAGTTGCTGGTTAAAAGACTTCCTTAAGGTTGCTGTTTTTGCATTTGATGCTGGGATGTAAAGTCCCTGGGGCAGACAGTTGGGAAGAAAAGATTGGAAAGTGGTGGTGGTGGTGGGGACCAAGAACAATCTGGAACCTACAAGCCTTAACTGGAACCCTATGAAGGTGGACTGAAACGTGTGTCTGCTCTTGTTGTCTTTGACCTCGATGGCATGGGGATGTCCTCCAGAAGCCAGGTCCCCCCACCATGGAGCTAACTAAGCACACACACCTGGCCCAGGAGTCCGAGAACCTGAAGACGGATCCGGGGGAAAGTGTAGCAACTGCAGCCTTAGCTCCTGCCTCCTGCCAGGGAGGTGAGCCAGCAGACAGGTCTCCACGTGACAAAGCCACCATCACCCATCTGATCACTGGTCCTCAAGCTTGGCTACACATTGGAATCACGTGTGGACTTTTAAAACTGACATGAGGCCTAGCATCAGGATATGCGAAAGCTTCCTAGGCCAGCCTCCTGTGCAATCGCGGCTGAGAAACATTGGCTGTCAACCTTAGTACTATTTTCCCCAACCTGGGGCCCAAGAAGATAAATCCCACTCTTTTTGTCCCAAGAGGAGCATAAAGAGACCTGGTTATTTTTTTCAAAGTCCCTAACGCGTTTTTCTCATTACCCTGCTTTCCTGCATCTGGCTGTCCTCTCTTCCCGCATCTCGCCACGGCTCTCCTGCAGCCCTCTGCACCCTGGCTGTGCCCCGAATGAAGCCAGTGCCGGCCAACCTCCTGGTGTTAAGTGGATTAGGAGTGCAGTGGGCAGACTGAGATCATCCTAATGCCATCAAGCTCATAGCGAAGACTCGGAAATGTCCACTATTAAGCTTATAAATAAAGCATCTCTTCCTCCCAGGCATGGACTAATTAAATGACTACAACACACACAAAGCGGCCAGTGAACACTTAACCACCATAATACAAGCAAGGGTTGGCAAGAGCCCGTGCTGTGGACTCACTCGCAGGTGGCGGAACCGTCACTGCTGGGTCTTTCTCCAGGATGCTGAAAAGAAGGCTGAGAGGGGCTACTGCAGGAGGGGAAGAGGGGAAAGAGTTCAGGGCCAGAAAGAGCTCGGGTTCAAGTTCCATCACTGCCCTGGGGCTTGGGCAACGCGCCTAACATTTCCAAGCTTCAGCGTCAGCCCTTCCTCCTGCACAGGTCACGGAGAGCATCAGAAGAGAGAGGAAAAGTGAAAAGTTTTGGGGGAAGGAAGTCTAGCAGCGTGGACATTTCGGTGTGCAAGGAAGCAGCATTTAGTCCTGTTATAGACAACATCGGAGTAAGGGAATGATTACCTAGATTGTGGATTATTTAGGCCCCTTGCTTTCCTTTTCTATGTGGCTATTCCTCATGAGATCTGAAGTGCGAGAATGGCACAATTGATTAACATCCGTCTTTGGGATTTCCTTTGGCTTTCTCTTATTTACCCTCTTCTTCTTCTCTCCATTATAGCAGACCATTGAAGACTAGCGAGTCCCCCCATTCTATACTCCTTAAATAAGTTTACGTGGAGAGAACCTTGCTAAGAAACAACAGCAGCAAAGGGATCATTCATTGCATTCCTGGGAAGGAAAACCATGGAAGGCTCAGGCAGTGCTACAATATCTTTACTGGCCTATGTCTGTTGTTGAAGGTAGTTTTCTCGCCTGAATTACATTTTAAGCTTCTTGAGGGCAATGCTGGCTCTCGGCCCCCTTGTATTGGGATCTCCACACAGTGGTTAAGATAGTGCAGAAAGGCTATTGGCTGTAAGGATCCCAAACTCCAGGTTCTAATGATAGCTCTGCCTTTCAAGAGTCATTGTAGTCCTTCTCAGTCTCGGGTTCCTCCACCATAAACTGGGAATTATCTCTGTCATGGGATTATGGTGCAGTGCAAATTAGACAATGTGCGAAAATACTTCTATGGTTCCAAAAGTGTTGAGAAACGGGGAAAATGTGACAAGAATTGTTAATTCTCAAGAACTAGGTGCTGGCTGATTTTCTTGTTGAGGACAGGGAGGCACACAGCAGAGTGGTCCACCTTGGGCTAAAGGTGAGGAAACAACTCAGGTGAGGGGAAGTGGATGGCTCCGGAAGCTGAGGAATGACAGCTGTGGCTTTCTCACAGCCCATCATGGGAGGTCTCTGTTCTCTCTCCTGCTGCAAGCTGGTCCCTTGTTCGTTCGTTCGTTCATTCATTCATTCATTCATTCATTCATGTTTTTTTCATTCAGTGTTTACTGAGTACCTACTATGGGCCAAGTACTAGGACAGGGGTTGAGAATTGAATGGTGAACAGCAGATGAAGTCAATCTCCCATTTATTCCCAAACTGTGGGCTCAGCTCATGCACTGAGAGTTGAACAACTAGCTTCATACAGCCCCAGAGACTGATGCAAATGTTGTGTTTTAGTGGGATTCTAGTTCGAGGCTAAAAACCATCAACACGTGGAGGTCGGGTCTGGTAAGAAGAAGAAGAAGATAAGGTAAACCCATGCCACACTTTTTAGGGCTGTCCCTTCCTGTGCCCCAACCCCAGGTTTCCGGAGTCCTGTTCTTGACGACTTTACCCTCTGGTAAGACTGACGGACTCTACGTATTCCTCCTAAGCGTAAATGCCCTGGTGGACCTGCACTTACCAGGGATGTAAGCCTGGAGGTGAAGGACTGATGTCTCAGGGGGAGAGATGTCAGAGGTCACCCTAAAATCACACCACGAGGGCAGTCACTTCCGACTGGCGTGTGCAGAGACAAAAGAAGTGGAGAAAGTGGCGATATCGGTAGGGAAAGTCCCTCTAAACAGCCCTGGGTGGTTTCTCAAGATTACCAATGACAAGGAGGCGTGAGGGCAGAGGGCCCTGTGGCTGATGCCAGGGGGAGCTTTTATTTAGGAAGGAGTCTTCAGCAGCCAGAACCTAGAAAAGTGCCATCAGTAGGACCTCTTTCCCCCCCTTCTTCTCAATTCTGACCAAGCTGCCCCACAACCCCACGGGTGTCTTTCCAGATGACTTTACAACTTAGTATATTCTTAGTAAAAAAGGTAAAGTATCATTTATGACAAGACACTCTCCCCAAAGCCGGATTCCTGACAGGCTGCAGGCGGTATGAACCCCACGTAGACTCATTAAAAGAAATGTGTTCTTTTTACGGTGAAATAAAGCTCTGACATATGAGCTGAGACCGGTTTGGCTCAGTGGATAGAGCGTCAGCCTGCGGACTGAAAGGTCCCGGGTTCGATTCTGGTCAACGGCATGTTCCTTGGTTGCGGGCACATCCCCGGTAGGGGGTGTGCAAGAGGCAGCTAATCGATGATTCTCTCTCATGGATGTTTCTAACTCTCTATCCCTCTCCCTTCCTCTCTGTAAAATATCAATAAAGTATATTTAAAAAAAAAAAAAAAAAGCTCTGACACACGAAACCTACACAAACCAAAGGCAGCATTGTCCTGGGAGAGATGAAAAAGCGGACACCCTGGTAACCACCCGCAGGTGAAGGCAGAGCCCTGGGCTGGCCACCCCAGAAGCCCGGCTGTGTGTCTGCCCCAAGTGCAGCCCACCCCCTTCCAAAAGTACCCACACTCCGGACTTCCTTCCTGGAGCTCATTTATGGCTTCATCACCCAAGTGTGCATCCTTGGGCACCGTGCTTCATCTTGCCCATCTTTCAGATGTCTATTTTTTTAAGCGACAGTTCTTCCTCCATCTGTTTCTTGTCCTTACAATCTAGCTGTTGAAGGCTCAGGCTGTCTAACCTGAAGTTTTCTACTGTCTGGATTTTGTTCTTGGTGCACATCAACACATTCAAATGCGTTCATTCTTTTTGTTTTTTTTTTAATGGGTTAATTAAAAAAATATATTTCTATTGATTTTAGAGAGGAAAGGAGAGGGAGATAGAGAGAGACAGAAATACCAATGATGAGAGACAATCACTGGCAAGCTGCCTTCTGCATACCCCCCATTGGGGATTGAGCCAGCAACTCAGCCTTGTGCCCTTGACTGGAATCGAACCCTGGACCTTTCAGTTACAGGCCAACACTCCATCCACGGAGCCAAACCAGCTAGGGTCAAATGCATTCATTCTTAATGCTAATAATCATCTGTCTAAAAAAAAAAATGCTGTATGTTAACCATATTCTTAAGGGGGAACAACCCACCATAATCACATTCTCGTGAGTATATGAGCAAAGGGAGCTCCCATACCAGAGGCAGTGAGGGAAACATGATTTGGAGGGGAGGGATCTCTCTGTGGAACTGGTGATTTATGAAAAATAAAACAAAAAAACCCAAAAAAACACAATCCTTGGAACTGACCAGGAAATGCTCTTTAAGGTCTTCCAGTGCAGTTTGCTTTAGTAGGAAGCACATTCGGAACAGGACTTGGCATCACATTATGCTCTGGTGTCCAGCGTTGGACACTAGTAGGCTTTTATCGAAGACGATTGCCTAAGAGGGGTCTGGCTGTAGTAAAAACCTAGGGACTCCAAACCACTAACCAGATTCACCAAATGTAACAACCATAAAAGGCAGATGAAAGGAAGATTAGATCTGGCCATTTACTACAGTTTGGAGCAAGAAAAGTAAGCTCAGAACATTTTCCCTTTTTCTCTGTGAGTGCCTCCGGAATACCACCTCCTTACACCATAGACCCATGTTCCAGACCACTGGCTACCACACAGAAACAAAATACGTGGTGGCCCTTTCTTCCCGTCTGTTCTTAAGCTCTTCCTCCTGAGCGCCTGGTTTTGTCAGCCCAGTTTGGAGCACTGGAGGTGAGATGGTTGTTGAAGTGGCCACAGAGTTTCATTTATTCATCTTGTCTTTCTTTCTTTCTTTTTTTTAAAAAAAAATATTTTATTGATTTTTTACAGAGAGGGATAGAGAGTTAGAAACATCGATGAGAGAGAAACATTGACCAGCTGCCTCCTGCACACCCCCCACCGGGGATGTGCCCGCAACCAAGGTACATGCCCTTGACCAGAATCGAACCTGGGACCTTTCAGTCCGCAAGCCGACGCTCTATCCACTGAGCCAAACCAGTTTCGGCTCATCGTGTCTTTCTTATTCATACTCAGCCCTGAGAGGATGAGTATGGGACCCAGGTTCACTCCCACGGCTCACACACAAACAAACCGGCTGGGTCAGGGCTTGGCAGGGAGGGGAGGCCTGAGTTGCCATGCTGAAGGGCTAGGAGTTCAGTGTGTGTGTGTGTGTGTGTGTGTGTGTGTGTGTGTGCGCGCCCGTGCACACCAGAAAAAACCCCTCACAGAAATGTACTGTCGTCCTCAGACGAAATCTCGTACCCGAGATCCTTGCCGACATATACAGCCCTATGGCTACCAGAACACACGGAGTTAAAAATAACACAGCCCTTGAAACTGAAACCCAATTCTCCATGGCAATCTATTAAATAACGAAGGATTTCTAGGCCTTATTAAAATAAATGTTTAGTGTATTCGCTTATCCTCCGACGTGCACTTCCTCACTTGTCAGCACCTGCTGGCAGCAGCTGGAGTAATCTCCCCAATTTTGCTGTATGTGCAAATCAATTTGATTTCCCCCCAAAGATAAAAATCAGTAAAGTGATTAGGTTACAATTAAGGCATGTCATTGAAAGCACAGACAACGTGAAAAGGCTGAGAAGGACTTGCCCTAAGGTCATTACTAACTTCCTCCTACCCAAGTTCAATGACCCCCCCACCCTCCTTCTCCTTGTCTGCTCTGCTGCTGTGATATTGCAGGTAATCAACAAGCTTCTTCTGACTTCTAAAACCCTCTCCTCTTTTTGGCTTTCATCATGCTCTCCTTATGCCAGGTTCCCTTTCTGACTCTTGTACTGGTTCCCTAATTGTTCGTCCGTCTGTCCGTCCATCCATCCATCCATCCATCTGTCCATCCATCCAATAGATGTTTAATGACCCAATGTGCCAGGCACAGAGAAAAAAGACAGCATACTTATGTCTGCAGTTAAAAAAAATACTTTTACATATATGATGAATGACTTTCTCGCTATCACCATGTGCGTTGGCTGTTACACATGAGGAAACAGGCTCTGCCAAGCTGTGATTTATTTACAACAGCACAGCCAGCAGGTGGCAGTCTGGACACAAATTCAGGTTTACCTCCCAGTATGAATTCATATGTATGGGTCAAGTATAATTTCTCAACCAGCCTCATGGTTCCTAATTAAAGGTCATGATCCAGTCAATAGATATTTACCGAGACTGTGATAGGCTCTGGGAGATGCAAAGACTGGGTCCCTGCCTTTGTAGAACTTGTGGCTCTGTGGGGGGACAGACATCAATCATATAGCCACACACACAAAACACACGTTTGTTTTCAAGGTACTGAGGGAGAGCTGACGTGGTTATGAAAATCAGGGAAGTCTTCTGGGAGCAATAATCATTAAGATGCGTTCTGAAGAATGAGTCAGAGTTAGCTTCGGTTATGGGGTTGGGTGTGAAAGAAAATCACATACGGAGAAGGGAAAGCACGTGCAAAGGCCTGGTGGCGGGAAGACCCTATGCACCCAAATCCTGAGAGGCTGGGGGGACTAGCACATAGAGGGTGAAAGGGAGCCTGGCACAGGATGTGGTTCCATGACAATGATTTTTTGCTTTTAGCTTAAGAACAATGGGAAGCCACAAGTCAAGAGAATGCCGTGATTAACTTTGCTCTTGATTCTGACTTCTGTGTGGAGATGGATTGTGCAGGAGCAGGAGTGGAAGCAGGGAAAACGGCTGGAAGGCTTCTGTTGTTGTCCAGGCGAGACGTGATGGTAGCGTGGACTGGGGTGGTGATGGTGGAAATGGAGAGAAGAATCCCACAGGTGCCCCCTGCTCTGCTCAAGCCCATGTTATTTTCCCTAGGCCCTGTCGCCAGAGTGTGCTCACGAATTTGCAGTTACATGGAAGCTTGTCTACCCTCCAGGGCTCTGCTGGGTCTCCTCTCCCGGGAAGCCTTCTCTGGACAACGGGAGTCCTCCCAGATCTTCCGGAAGTCGTGTCTGTCTTCTGCACAGTCCGTCTCACACCTGATTCTTCACTACGGCTTGGCTGTTCTCCGGTCCGTTTCTGGAGATGCCTTCACTTCTCTTGTTGTCTTGCTTTCTCCCTTTGGAAAGTAAATGCTTTGTTGGCATTTGCTGAATGGTATCAACAGAGCTCCCTTGGAAATGACACTTGTAAGCGATTACTCATGCCAATTGCCTTTGCTTCCCCTGAATTAAACACCGGTTGCTTATATCTGTCTTCGTGATCTTGTTCTATCAAAACGTATGTCCCAATTTTTCTATTACTTCCTCTCAACCCGTTTCCTTATTTCTCCTAGCAGAAAGCAGCTTCGGAGGAAGGGAGTGGAGGTGGGGTTCGGGGCAGGAGTGTAATTAAAGAGGGGCTATCTGACCAGAATTCCTGCACCTTTTAATGGGGTATTTGATTAATCCTTTCTTCAGGCACCATTATTCATGCCTTGATGGAATCTCATTTTATAGCCCTTAATACGCGGACCCAATTTATCCACATCACATTGTATTCTAATACTTGTCATCCAAGTTATTAGCTATCTCCTCTCACTGTAAAATCATCAGCTAGTTTGATTAGCTTATTCCCCGGGGGGATGATGGCGGAGATAAGAACAGACACAGTACAATATGACCACCACGCTTCTCCGTCCTCAGAAGACTGCTGAGCGGAATCCACTTTCGGAGCCTGGGGTGAGGGAGGGTGAGATAAACACCACCCCAGCGGCAGGGTCCCTGGGTTGGCCCCAGAAGCCCTGGCTGCATATTCCTCCACATTCCCAACGCTCTTCCTGACAGGCACCGCCCAGGATACCCCTTCTACCTTACATCCTCATTTTTTCCCTACCAGGGCCTGGCAGGCCAGACAACCCCAGGAGACACACAGTGCTGTGTGGGTGGCTCTTTCTCCAGAACCATTGGCTCTAAGCAGCCACCCCTAAGACAGCTCTAAGCAGTCTTTCTATTTTTTGGAACCAAACCTGAGGCTGGGAACTCATGGCGGCTTCAGTCCTGTTTAAGCAAGGTCAACTCTAGCCTAGAGAGAGAGAAAGGGCTTGCGTGACCTCTATAGGACGGTGGGCTCAAAGCCCACAGAGAGATTCCAATGCCCCCTCCTCTACCCACCCACCCACCCACCTCTCATCAGCCTGATCCGGCAAAACAGCCGCAGTCCTCCCTGGAGTCCTTTAAAAAATCATCTTTTAACCAAAGGCCCTATAACAATTCTTCTTGAGCTTTTCTGAGTGGAACAGGGGAGGCTGAAAGAGGCTCACTCTGTGGTGGCATTGCTCCTTCAGGAATGGAGCCTCATTCCAACCCCCCCCCCCCCCCCCCGCCCCGCCCGAGCCCAGGCTGCACTTAGTGTTTCTAATAAACAGAGTAATGCAAAGTCACAGTGTGTCACTTCTGAGACTAGGTCAGAAAAGGATTTTTGTTTGTTTTTTTGTTAATCCTCAGAGGAGGAAATTTTTCCACTGATTTTATTTTAGAGAAAGAGGAGAGACAGATACATCAATAGGAGAGACACATCAATTGATTGCCTCCCACACACCCCGAACAGGGCCAGGGCTCATGCCTGTAACCAAGATGCCGTTGACTGGAATGGAACCCAGGACCCTCCAGTCTGCAGGCCAATGCTCGATCCACTGAGCAAAAACTGGGTAGAGCTATAAGAGACATTTTTTAAATAATATATTTTATTGATTTTTTTACAGAGAGGAAGGGAGAGAAATAGAGAACTAGAAACATCGATGAAAGAGAAACTGAGAGAGAAACATCGACCAGCTGCCTCTTGCACACCCCCTACTGGGGATGTGCCCGCAACCAATGTACATGCCCTTGACCGGAATCAAACCTGTGACCTTTCAATCCGCAGACCGACGCTCTACCACTGAGCTAAACCGGTTTCGGCTAAGAGACATTTTGACTGTCTCCCTCTCTCCCTCTGGTTGTTGGCTCTGAGGGAACATCCCCATGGAGAGGTCTACAGGACTGAGAGGGAGGAATGGAGGCCTCCAGCCACAGCCGAGCCTTCAGATGACACACTGCAGCTCTGGTGACTGCTGGACTGCAACTTCTTTAAAGAGCCTGAGCCAGAACCACCCAGCTGAGCTGCTCCCAGGTGTCTGACCCATCGGAACCGTGCAAGGCAATAGATACTTGTTGTTTTAAGCTGCTAAATGTTGGGCCATTGGTTATAACAGATAATAACACACCCCGAACTACCTCAGAGAAAGGCCTTGGTCCCTGCCTTCCCTGCGAATCTATTCTCTGTTTGGGAAGCCTGGTGTCCCTTTGGTACCCTCTGCCGGGCCGGTGCATGACTTATACCGTATGTCCTCACAGTCTTGAGGACTGTGTCCTGAGAAGAGATGGACGGAGGGAGGAGACCTGGGTCTGGAATTCCCCTCCTTGCCCACCATCCACAGTGACCCCTGAGATGAGAAGAATGACTTCTCACAGAGAGCAGACTTCCTGAGGCCATAGAATGCTCTTGTTTCTTAACTGGGAGTGGTGAGGAGTGGTGGTGGTGGTGCCTCGTGACTTCAGGCAGGCTGACAAGCTGGTACGAAAAGACTTTCCCTATTACGGGTTCCCTTTTGTATCCCATGTTCATCTCCTGCCCCCTCTTGCTCTTCTGCAGTTTCTGCAAAAGGTTGTGTCTCGTTTCAACTTCGCAGTTAACCACATCTGACATTCAGTGGGGATTCCAAAATCTGGCTTAAATGTTGCAAGGTGTGCCCCTCCACTCCACCCCCCTGGCTGTGTCCTGCCGGCACAGACACAGCCGTGAAGGAGGTGTTGGTCCACTGTAACTTGGCTCTGCTACACAAGGAATGGGATGTAGTTTTTGATTAAAAGAAAAAAAAAATAATCCAGGTTGCTCCTCTGCCTGATCAAAATCTATCTCAGTTCTATGGGCCAAGGTAGGATATAGTTATAGATGTTAATCTCTTGAAAGGCTTGGAAAAGGCAACAAAGCCGGGGACGTAAGCAGCGGAGGGAACCCCAAAGCAGTGGTTCTCTAAGCAGAGCCCCCAGGCCAACAGCATCGGCACCATCTGGAAACTCGGTGGGAATGCAGATTCTCGGGCACCACCCCTGGCCTACTGAGTCAAAAACTCTGGGGCCAGAGCCCAGAAATATGTGTTTTAACAAGCCTCTCTGAAAATTCTGATGCATGGCTACAGGTTGACTACCGCTGACTTAAAGGATTAAACATCTAAATTATTCATTCATCCACTCACAAGACGTTGATGGAGTGCCTACTATTTGCCAGACACGCTGGGCAATGAGGAGGAATTATAAGGAGCTCCTTCCTCAAGAAACCCACAATCCTCCCGCCCTTGCTTTATGACAAAGCTTGAACAGAGAGCAGGAATTTGAAGAGCTAATCCAGGGAATGGAAATCTTCTTTACATGTAACTCTTTTCAATGGACAGGAGATGCATTGAAATTCCCGCCGCCCCCCCCCCCCCCCCCCCCGCCAAGAATGATCATACGCTCAAAATAGTCACTCTTCTAAAGTAAGTCAATATGTGGGTTTAAGGTATCATGTACAACTGGCTCAGCCTTTTAAACTTAAGAGAAAAAAAATATTATGTAATTTTACCACGAATGAAATGCGGGATTACCTTGAAGAGTCACTTAAGTTCGTGTCTGTTTTTCAGCGAACAAACTATTTTGTCGTTTTATCATCTTTGATTAAGTAAGAGTTTCTTCCCCCTTTTTCTGTAAGCCTAAAAACATCCTAACAGCGAAGACGTATCATGTGCTTCCTACGGCTGGGCTTGGGGCTAGTAACTCATTGGATCCTCCCCTGGCCTGAGAAAGCAGCTGCAGCAAACACACAGAATGCACAGATGAAGAACAGAGACTGGGAGAGGCAGAAAAGGAACCCAGACCCATCTCTGAACCTCCTGGGAAGTGTCCTCCTGCGTTGTACTTCCAGTCCCACTGGGTCATTCCACTGCTCATTACACTATGGATTATCCCCCGGCTGGTGTGGCTCTGTTGGCTGACATCCTCCTGTGAACCCAAAGGTGGCGGGTTCAATTCCTGGTCATGGCACACAGACCCAGGTTGAGGGCTTGATCCCTGATTGGGGTGTGTGCGGGAGGGAGGCAACCGATCCATGTTTCTCTTTCATATTGGTTCCCGCTTCCCTCTCCCTCTCTCCGTCTTCACTCTCTAAAAATAAATAAAAACCCCACCACTGATTAATTGGGAAAACATAAAAGAAAATAGGACCACAAATCCCCGGGAAGATTTCTAGGATGATACCACTGGCGAACGCTCCATTGGGGGATTTATTTTCAAAAGTTAAAGTTCATGCTGGATTTCTCCTTTAGCACCATAGAAAATTAGGAGCGGACTATAAACTTGTTATGGTCACAGCATGAGTGCCCTGTGCACACATCTCCAAGCTCAACGGATCCAGCTTTTAGAAGGCTCCCCGCACCTCCTCCCCCACCCCCTTGCCCCTTTCTCAGGTCGCCTCAGCGATGCCCAACGACCCACAGTCACGCTACCAGGGCCGGTGATTTTCCTGTGCTCGGGGATGACTTTGAGTTGATCCGGCCAAGCCTGGGCCTGTGTGACGATGGACACCCGTAACCCAGCAGCCGCGGGGGCGAAGGCGGTGACCAATAGCCAGAGAAGAAATCAAAGCCGTCTGGCAGGACCAGCAACACACTCAGCCCCGCGGCGTGGGCGCGAGGCCTGCCTTGGCTGGCCAAGTTCATCTGCCGGCCAGGCCGATCCTTCGCTCGCAGGGCGTCATGAGTCACCCACCTTTTGGCCACCAAAAAGGATCAGGGAGGCCGAGTCTCCTTATGGCACCCTGGGAAGAACCTGGTGACTTTAGCTACCGGCACCAATGACATGGGGCGGCCCCGTGGGCTGTGTAGAAGCCAGGTGAGTCTCTTACAAGCTACATACCAGCATGCAACTTGAGGTAAAGTGAGACGCACCACGCCTGTTCCCTCGGCGCTCTGTAATCAAGGATTTTTAGACCATCAGGTCCAACCCCTATCCGTTTCTAATTCGGGGTGCTCGCTGGCTTCTGCCGAGACATTGATTTGATTAGCGGCATTCTGTGGAACGACAGATATGATCGGTGGAGCTTGCGAACGCATGATTTATTTCAAGATTCCGAAATGAGAAACACACCTATTAATGGCACACCGGGGGCTGGGAGATCCTTTGAAAGCATTTCATGCATATAAATGGGGACGTGTGATGAAAGTGTCTGCTTAGCGTCACTGTCCCCACGCCGGGGACCACCCCGCGGTGCTCCCCATCCTGGCGGAGTGACGGCTCCTCGGGAAGCGGCGGGGATGAGATGATCTGGCATGTGGACACCCGTGTGCCGCCTCATTTATCTACCTGTGACAGGGACAGCGCTGGAAGAGAATCAAAAGATGACAAATGGCTCCCGGTTTTAAAGGAGCTGTTCAGGATGGGTGTACGCCCAGGGGGGACCAGGTTTCATGCCAGGAGCTGTCACTCCATCCTGTTTCAAGGCCACGTTTTGGCAAACACCATCCAGCCCATGATGGCTGTCTGCTTTCACCCGTGGGTTTAAGACACCTGCTCTGTGGGCCTGAAATCCAGTCCTTCTGAAGACGGCGCGGAGGGAGCATACCTGCCCACACGCTGCCGGGGGGCGAGCTGGCAGGCAGGCACCGCGCACGCGGGCTCCAGACGAGAGGGAGACAGATAGCACGGAGAGACTTTGCAGGAGTCCAGAGCGGAGGCACGGTATCAGTTAATGACTGGGGAAGACCGACTCCTGCGAGATAGGAGACAAAAATCTTCACCCCCACATTCCTAGGATACTGGTCCCTGGAATCTGTTTCAGCTCAAAAATCCCCCGTGCTTCCAACCTGCCTTTGGGCAGGAAGTAGGCACCTGGCAAGTTTGAAGAGGGTCCACCTGAGCACATGTCTGGCCTTTGCGACCTTCTGTTTGCCAGCCAGAGGCCCAGCTCCGACCGTGGCCCTCCTGCCTTCCTTCCCGCCCACGCCCCCTCTCTGGAGACAACCATGTATTAGACGGTCCAGTCCTCTCTCTGGAGGTGAATATTCCTCAGCCAAGCCGGGGTGTGTTTCTTCTCTGCCGCAAGGCCAGAGAAGTGCCTCACGAGGCTCGCTGGGCGCTCTGCTAAGGCTAGCTCAGAGCTGCTCATTTCATCCTGACACTCCCCGAGGCAGGGAGGGTCTCACACGCCGGTCACATGGCGGATGAGGAAACTGAGGCGGGCAGAGATGGAAGGACTGGCTGAAGGTCACTGAGCTGGGGAGGAGCAGAGCCACCGCCACGCCAGATGGCTTGGCTCCGGGGTCCGCCTGGTTCCTCACCCCTCTGCAGCCTAACATAACCCTCCTTCATACCCAGCAGCCGAACCCCACGTGGGCACGGGTGTCCCAGGCCTTCCTCGTTACCCGGGCCCAGCCCTCTGGAATTCGGGGGGTGCTGGGAGCAGGACCGCAGAGCCTGCGCTGTGGAAAGACAGAGGCTCGTCTTCAATCCCCCTATTTTTTTTCTAAGTTCAGGTCAGATGTCCACACGTTAAGGTGGGCTGGTTTGTTTCATCATGTTATCCCAGACTGCTTCATAGACAGTTTCTCCGTCTTCCTTCCTTAGACAAGCACTTGGCTTCCACCCCCACCTCCTGCCTCTGGCCAAGATACTGCCCCATGATACATTTCAGCTGAAAATTCCGATTTCCCACGTAGCCGTGAGGCATATTTATAGCACAAGTTCACGTGCCTAGGCATTTGCAAGTTTATCATTCTATATAGTAATATGCAAATTGACTGAACGGCGGAATGACAGGTCGCTATGATGCGAACTGACCACCAGGGGGCAGACGCTCAACACAGGAGCTGCCCCCTGGTGGTCAGTGCGTTCCAACAGGGGGAGTGCTGCTCAGCCAAGAAGCTGGGCTCGCAGCTGTCAGTGCAGCAAGGATGGTGGGACCCTCTCCTGCCTCTGTGGCAGCGCTAAGGATGTCTGATGGACGGTTTAGGGAGAGGGCCTAAGCCGTCAGTGGGACATCCCCCGAGGGCTCCTGGACGGTGAGAGGGTGTGATCTGGGCTGAGTGACACCCCCCTATCACTCCCCCGCTCTAGTGCACGAATTTCATGCACCGGGCCTCTAGTGTCTAATATTAACCTGGGAGCATATCCACCATGCCAATTCTACAGACGGGCAAAGGGAGGCAGGAGGTCACTCAAGGTTGCAAAGGTGTTCTAAACTGCCAGGTCTCGCCGAGACCGGTTTGGCTCAATGGATAGAGTGTCGGCTTGGGGACTGAAGGGACCCGGGTTCGATTCTGGTCAAGGGCATATCCCCAGTAGGGGGTGTGCAAGAGGCAGCTGATCGATGACTCTCTCTCATCGATGTTTCTAGCTCTCTATCTCTCTCCCTTCCTCTCTGTACAAAATCAATAAAATATATTTAAAAAAAAAAATAAACTGCCAGGTCTCTTGAGCCACTCATGTACACGTCTGCCTCTGGATTGCTTCCTCTCATCTTCCTGTTCCACAAACTTATCTGAGGCCTGGGAATGAGTGATGTTATCGAGATCGAGCTGTACTGCATCTGTGTCTGTCTCCAGCTCTCAGAATACTAATGAGCAGCTCTAAACTCTGGTGGCAGGAACATCAGCGTTTAGCTTTCTGCCAAAACCCATTCTCATTAGTAGGTTTACATGCGTGGAACACATACGTGGAGTTTTCGGTCTGCACAATTCTCTCATCGCCCAAAGTTGCAACTAATTGGAATGCTGAGTGGCCTGTTCTCATGCAGAACACAGCCCACTGCCTTCGGTGTCTGCTGAGATGACTCTAACGTCTGTTCTGCTGGGATCTTCTGGTCAGGAAATGAAAGGGTAGATCACAACCTATTCGCAGATCAAATATACGATTCCTTCAGAGTCAAAACTGCGAAACTGCTTTTTGAAGAGTTATTACAGAAAGCCCTGGTCCCAGGTGAAAGCGATACAAGAAAGCTAGAGGATGCATTTGCTGCATGGAAGTCTGGAATGAGAAAATGAAAAATGCTGGAAGTTTCATACAGGCAAACTGGCCTCAAGAGTGGTCACACCCTTTTGTTGGTGCCGTGCGCTTTCCCCATCGGGGTCTCTGTTCGTGGAAAACACACTGGGGGGAGTCGAGTCTGGCGTAGGAGTCCCCGCTCTGCCCCATTCCGCTGAGTGACCTTCGGAAAGTCACTGAACGTCTCTGAGCTTCCGAATCAGGGAAGCCAGCACCCACCCGTCTCCTTCACCGAGTTGTTATGGAAATCAAAATGAACAAGCGACGTGAGAATGCTTCGTGTGTGGCAAATGCCGTAGATCTTTCTAAAGAGATATGATCACCCTCAAAAGGCAGTAGTGAGAACAGAAGCCTCTCGTCTCGGTTTTCGAAAGAATCGTCTCCTAGCGGTATGTATGGCTGAGAAGCGGCGTTTGGGAGTGTGACCATGGAAGGCGGTCTCCGCTACAGCCTGCACAAGCAGGCAAGAGTGCACTGTTTCACTCATTCACTGTTTCACTCATTCACGCTCACCCTTTAGTCCTTATCTTACCATCAGCACCATGCGTGGCACCTAGTGGGTCCTCGGAAACGAGAGACAAATCAAAGAACCCCAGGCTAAGGATTTCAGTGCCTCTGGAGAAGAAAGATCATCCACGGAGGTGGGAGGGACCGAGAGGAGGAATTCCTGGAAGCCTGAGGTGAGGGTGATCCTCTGACTTGAATCTAAGGGTTTTCCTAGGACAAGCTGGTCACGCTCCCTGAGCCTCCTCCCAGCTGGCAGGGATGAAAGCATCTGAACGAAGGAAAGATTGGGTGGAAGGCAGGTGTATCTCTGCGTTCCTAAAGAGTGGATCCCTAGAGATTCATAGCCTGGGCACTTCCCTCCCCCCCTCGCTGCCCCCATTAGTTTCCATTTCCCTAGCTGACACCATCTTCTCACTGTCAGGGATCCAACAGAATCACACCCCATCTATTTTTCCTGCATCAGATTATCGCCTCTAAGATAGTTCCCTGGTCCCCGGTTGGTGGCTTCCTGCCACGAGCTAAGTCTCCTACTTAACAGCTCGAGGCATTCCATGCAAAACTGCAGCCTTCAGCAGGACTCGCGCCCGGAGTCGTCACGAGGGCGCCGAGCTCCACCCGCAGCACACGTGTGCGGCAGCACCGCCATCTGGACCGAGGCTGACGGGTGCACATGGCAGGGAAATTACATGTGGGGCCAGGGAGGAGATGCGATCCATGGGGGATTTCCTCTTTAAAAACGTGCAGCGAGAGCCTGCCTGAGACCATTCAATATTCATAAATGGAAAGCAGAGATGGCGTTCCTGTTCCGCCAAGAGCAATAGCTATTTATCACGGCAAATGACTGGAATAGTTGTACGTACAATGCTTTACCCGGCGCTGTAAATTACGGCGCACAGAAGATTAAACTTAAGCCTAATGCGACCCTTGAGCTTCGACAGCTGAGTCCTATAAATGGATACCCGTTAAGAGGAGAGAATCTTTTTCCTGGTGACTATTTAAAAGTGTACCTCTATTAAAAGCTTGTCTTACACATAAATTTGCCAGGAAGCCCACCCCTGGGCCCAAGGCAGGCTCTTCCTCTGGGCACTGACTCACAGAGGCACCTCTGTGTGACGTAGGGATAAGCCCGAGACGTGAACCGTGTTGTGCTGACCTGCAGAGGGATGGAGGGCAGAGGGACTCGAAGGAGCACTCATTTCTGGGGGAGGGAGGGAGCTTTGGAAGGAAAAGGAACCTGAACCCCAAACTACTTCAGAGAGAATGCTTCTTCTGGTTATCTGCTGTTCTACGAAGGATCAAGAAACCCTGCCAAGAGCCGAAGCCCCCGTTTTCCTAGCTGGATGTTATTCTTGAAGCACTTGCTCCTCCACATAAGTGCGGTCCACGTATCAAAAGCTCCAACATCCCTGGACGCGTGTTAAGAAACTACAGACCTACTAAGCCAGAATCTATATTGTAGCAAGAAGCTCTCGGGTGATTCACACGCACATTAAGCTCCGGGAGCCAAGGTAGAAGCAAGCAGGTGTGAACAGGGAGCCGCTCAGGAGAAATCTCCCGCGTGAGAAACAGGATTCACAGGAACAGGCCCTCGCAGGGGACCCCGGGATACCGACGTCTCTTTTGTCCAATCCTGCGTTGGAACACTTTCAGGAATCTGAGGAATAGATTTTTATGAGCTGGAAATGAATGTCTCACTCTGAACTCGAGAGACAACCCAAAGCACCGCAGGGTATGAGACGGAGTAGATGAGTACAAAGCTCGTGCTTTATAAATCAATCAGGATGCCCCCAATCCCCCTGTGAGTGGGAGGCTGGGAATGCCTGGCAATGTTTTGAGCCAGGATTTCATTCTTGGTTGTAATTACCAGTTGACATTAAGTAAGAGAAGTATGCAAAGGTCTTTGTGTTGTTTGAGATAAAAGATTCAGGAAAGCGGTAGTCTATTAGAAAAAAAAAATACCTTTCAGTATGCACGCTAAAAACTTAATGGCAATCACTGCATACATAGCTATTTAAATACATAGATCAATTCGGAAATAAAGTAAAATCTATTGTGGCCAAGCTAGCAGAGGAACAAAGCAGAAAGAGGGTTAAGGTAACTTTGGTAATCTAATGAAGGGCAGGAAAGCACAAAGAAGCAAATAAAATGCAAGATGAACAGAAACACAAATGAAAAGGTAAAAGTAAGTTCAAATATATAAAGTTATCACAATAAATGTAAATGGTTAAAACTCACCTATTATAAGACACTATCAGATTGGACTTTTTAAAAAGCCAGCTATATACTGCTTACAAGAGAGACACCTAAAACAAAATAACACAGAAAAGTTGAAAAATAAAAGATTGGAAAGAGATAAAGCAAATACATATTGGCCAAAAGGAAACTGGGCAGTAAAGTTAATCAGATAAAATAGGATCTAAGGCAAAAAGCATTAATAGGGATGAAAACTCCACCAATAAAAAGACATGAGTCATAAACATATATGCACCCAAAAGCGCAGTCTCAAAACTGTAAAGCAAAAGCTGTGAGAACTCCAGGAGAGACTTACATCCATCACAGGAGACTTATATCCACCTCAGAGATTACAGACCAAGCAGACAAAATGACTTAGATTATATGAATAAGCACAAAAAGAGAGATTCTATGAATTTTCTAATCACGTGATACATTAAAAAACTGGTCGCCTGGCTGGCTGGTATGGTTCAGTGGTTGAGTGTCGACCTATGAACCAAGGAGGTCACGGTTCAATTCCCAGTCAGGATACATTCCCAGGTTGTGGACTTGGTCCCCAGTAAGGGGTGTGCAGGAGGCAGCTGATCAATGACTCTCATCATTGATCCCTACCTCTCTGAACTCAATAAAAATTTTACAAAAACAAACAAACAAATAAATAAATAGAAACCTGATCACCTGGTAACTAGTCACAAAGGAAATATCATTAGGTTATAAAATGGTTAACATAACTAATATTCTCTGGTGGCTATCAGACGTTAAACTAAAACTCAAAAATAAAACAATAGCGATGCTCCCCCCTGACCACCATTTACATGTGAAAACTAAAGCCACACACAAATAATTACCACTTGGCATCGGTATTTTTTTCTATGTGCGGTCTAATTGCTAGGGGGCCCGGTGAACATTTATCAGGGGTAACACCAGACACAGGAAACTCCCAAACTATTATAACTTCATTATTTTGTACTTTGAACTAACTCCTAAACCAAAGGGACAACGAAGTACTTGATTCCAGGAAGAAAGAAGGGATGTGTGTGGATTAACGATGACCTAGGCAGGCAGCACGAGAGGCTGCTATTGGTTTATCCCCCAGACAGTGACCCGTTCTGCCATCTCTTCCTACTCATCGGCGCTGGCTGGACGAAAGAGACTGTCCTGGAAGTGCTCCTGGCACCTGGGAAAAGGTCCTATTTGACTGACATGGCATCACACCATTAATGGCTCCCTGGAATCAAGCAAAGACAGCATTAACAGCGTGTATGGGACCTTCTGTCTGCTCGTTCCCAGGGCCAAGCACTTCTGAAAAGTGATCAGGGCATGCTGCATAGAGACACATAAAAATATAGGCCCAAGTGCCTTGGCAGTGGGGGGAGGGAAGAGTCCTCCCGAACAAAATCAAAGCCAGATGGATGGGCCTTCCCCTGGACAGTGCCGCCAGCACAACGCCATTCCAGTGCTGGCGAAGAATAAAAAAAATATATATATTAAGAAGGAAAACACCAAGCAACCTAAAAAGGGTGGAATGCGGGGTCAGGGTCATATTGATCAAACCACTGATGCAGGTCTGTAAGTTCTGCAGGTGAGCGGGGATGGGGAGATGGAGCCATAGAAAGAGAAAGGAGAGGAACACAGCTCTGCTGCCTGTGCCATGGGCAGGCATCCCCGGTGGTCAAAACAGCTGGTGGTTTCCTGGCTCACAAGCATTACAGGCCACAGAATGGGGTAGCTCTCACGGGCACCCACCCCCTCCGGTGTCCCAGCTCCTCTCAGCAAACATACATCAGCATCATCCTCCCATAAAGAACAGCGGAGGCAAAGGCTTATTGTGAGGGCAGAGGGTCCTCGCCACCAAACCCTAAGGTGAGCGTCCGCAGTGGTAAGAATATGATAGTGGCAGCTAAGAAAATGGCACAGAGAGTTGCTGCCGACCCCTGCCTCCTTAGATACACCAGCAATGGATTCACTTCCTTTTGGCGTCACCGACAGGACAAGGCCCCAGATGGGACAGTAATGCAGGCCCTAGAGTTAGGGGGTCAGTCAGGGCTGGCGTCAATGTGACCTCATTCCTGGGGACAGACGCAGCAGCGCTCCCGTGGGGACGGGCACTTGCTGGAGAGGGTTACGCCCCGGGGAGGGCGGCCACAGAGAGGCGAGCAGAAAACCACGGCCTCGACACGAACGAAGCCACACTTGTGTTCGAAACACGCACCTCTGGAGAAGGCTCAGGAACGTGAAGCCATAATTCCTGGGGGAGAAAAGCAAAGCATCTATGATGCTACTAAACAAGCAAAGAATGGCAAACCTTAGAAACTCCAGTTCTGTAAACGAAAGACTACGGCTGCTTTCTTTGGAAAAAAAAATGGTGACTTGCTCCATGAGAAGTAGGACTCATCAAAGTGAAATGGCTTACTTCCTCTTTCATCCTCTGTTCCCCCCACTGACATTTTGTGTCTCCTATGCAGCCACCCCCTGATTTGTACTCATTTCTCAGAAGGGCCTGGCCCCGGGGAAGAGCAGAGGGAGAGGCCTGTACACCATGTTAACGACCACGTTTCCTCAGCTCCCAGAATCCGCGCAGTGCAAGAGGCCACATCACTTCAATAGCTCCTTTTTCCGGGGAGGCGGACCTGCCGTAGTAAGTACACATTGATGGGACAAGCACTGTGACTTCAGAAGCAAAAAGGCCTGGGACCTTCTTCTGAGACCTGCAGCGTCCCGAGGTCAGCCCACACGGATCCTCACATGTGACACTCTCGGAGGGGACTGACTGCCCGTGGCCTGGGCAAAGCACTAGAACGAGCTCCTTGAGCAGATGCTCCTGAGGCTCTTTAAAAAAAATGTATATTTTAAATTTATTTCAGAGAGGGAGGGAGGGAGGAAGGGAAGAGAGAGAGAGAGAGAGAGAGAGAGAGAGAGAGAGAGAGAGAGAGAGAAGAGAAACATCAATGATGAGAATCATTGATCAGCTGCCTCTTGCATACCCCACACTGGGGATGGAGCCCACAATCCAGGCACGTGCCCTGACTAGAAATGCAACCGTGACCTCCTGGTTCACAGGTTGACAATCAACCATGAGCAGGCCTGCCGGGCCAGAGGCCCTTCCAGAAGGAAAACTGCGACAGTGGCGTTGCAGCTCAGACTGGAGCTGGGTGCCAGCGTCAGGGTGGGAGGCGTGAACCATGAGTAATCAGAACCCTCCTGCTCATAGCACACACCTCACGTGGTCTGGGGACAGCGGGCTCTTCCCACGGCAGTGTCCTCTCCAGCGGCTGGGAAAGGTCTCTGACTCTCTGCTCAGGCACCAGATGAAAGAGTGGGATGGTGTCTGGGGCCACATTATTGGAAACTAAAGCGCATTATTATCGTTGCCAGCGCATGTGGTGAACTCAGATAAATTACGAGCGATGAGACTCCAGAGCGCGAGAGAGGCGTGTTTGCTTTGTCCTCCAAGACCTCTGAGGGCCGTGACGGCTCACGGCTGCTGTGAGTCTCCCTGCGGAGCGGATCTGGCCGCAGCGCTTCCCAAGCATGTGTCCCCCCAGACGCGGGCTGCCAGCGCCCTGATTTACGTCTCCGGGAAGGGAGCGCTGTTCCGGAAACTGCCGGCTCCCTGCTCCGGACGGGGAGGCTCCAGCGTGACCTTTGCATCGGAGCTGGCAACATTCTTCCCTCGGATTTAAATAGAGCGATGACTGTTCCCTCAATTTTCCTCGGTGGAGGCAGCTCTGAGGAATGGACCGGAGGAGCCCGTGCTGCACAGCGAGGACAAGCCAGTGGTGAGTCAGAGGCCGGGGTCGTGTTACTGTGCCAGCCTCCAGAGCCCAGCTGTGGTCCCGGACCGGAGCGGCAGCCTCGCCAGCGCCCGTGGAAAGAGATAAAGCCTCTCCAACTGCGTCTGAACAGAGGTGGCCCTTCTCTCAACCCGTGCTGGCTTCTCAGTGAACACACTCACTCGCCTCCATGTGACATTTGGCTTTTCCACAACCGGCAAGCCAAGTTTCCTTCCTTGCTTGCTTCCTCCCTCTTTTAGTGAGCACCAACTACAGATCCTGCACTCTTTAACTCAGAGACTATCATGGTGCACATAGTGGCAGGGCTCCTGGCTCCTTAAAATGCCTAATCGTGTGTGTGTGTGTGTGTGTGTGTGTGTGTGTGTGTGTGTGTGTGTGATGGGATGGATAAGCAAACAAGCATTGAAATAGCCCTTCTATATGCTCAGTTGGTGAAGTGGAGAAGGCCAAGAGCACCTGGATTGAGATTTCAGGAGTCCTTCCTTCCACCTGTCTGTCTCCACGTCAGGCAATGTACTCCATGCTGGGACGCAAAAGGCCCAGTTCCAGTCCTCAGGAGCTCAGTGTCTAGTGTTCACAGGTGACGGCTGGTATGAGACAGGGGCAGCGGGACCCGCTGCAAGTGGGTCGGGTGGCAGCTGAGCTCAGCAGACACACAGGAAAACACTTACGCTGTTGCCAGCCTCAAAACAGGTCTACCGGTGACATGAAAAAAATCCCCCAGATACAACTGGAAGGGTTATCATCAAGGTCAACAACCACCTTCGGTGGCAAATCTAGTAACCTCTTCTCTTTTCTCCTCTCACTCTACTTCCTGGCATTTGACGGTGATTCTGAAACACGTTCTCTCTTAGCTTCTAGGTTGTCATCATCTGCTGCTTTACCTGCCAGATCGCTGGCTGCTGTTCCTTCTAACTGACTCTAAAGTCAACGCCTCCTTTTTCCCAGTGCAATCCATCAGCAAAATGCATCAGCTACAGTTCCAAAATGGATCTCAAGGTTATCCTTTTCTCATCTGCCTGGTTATGCATGGGTCCTTACAAAGTCTCCCGGCTCCAAGCAAGAAGAGTGATCTTTTAAAAATACAAACCAGATGATGTCTTTCCCTCCAGTGTCTTCTCAATATACCCAGAAAAAGACCCAAACTCCAGACTCTGGCCTAGAGGGCTCTGCGGATGTATTCCCCACTCCCCTCCCCGAGCTCACACGCCTCACTGCTGGCCCTCTGCTGGGACACTATTGTGCCAGCTCTTCATAGGGCTCAACTGCATTTTTGTTTATGTTACTTAACCCATCAGAAAGTAGGTTTCAAGAAAGTCACCCCTTTCCTGTCTTGTTCACCACTGCACCTGCAGGTACTAGAACAATGCCTGGAATAGAGTAGATGCTCAATAATCATATTTTGAATAAATGAATAAATCGAAACCATGTGACCTGCAGAAGGTAATCTAAGGCATTCAGCCTTCAAAATAAGCTTTGGTAAGATTATACACAGAAGTTCATTTTTCAATTAAAGATGAATTCAAAAATCCTAAGATTACGAAGATCCTATTAATCTATCTCCAACTTTGAGCGGCACCACGACATCGGTTATTTGTTTATTTATAACATTTCTACTTAGTTCACAGATACATGCAAAAAGAGGAAATTTCGCTGACTTCAGAGGAAATCACCTCTACCTTTGTGGGTCTCACTGTCTGCTCCCGTGTTGGAGATAAACAAGAAACGAGAGGCAGACCTGCTGGTGGTGCCCACTCCACCTCTTGTCCAAACTTCCTTCCTTTCACTTTTCGATATTTAAAGGTGTATTAACATGCTGTGGCTAAGATTCTAAATATATTCACCATAACGGGTTTATTCTTTCTTTCCCCCTTCCCTCAAAACTGTGCCCATACCTGTCAGCAATGCCAACAAGCAGATCGGATCAGTGACAGAGCTTACAAAGGTGAGGAGAAGACAGAGCTCTGCTGCCCCCAGGCACCTGTCACTAAGACTCCAGCATCCCCCCAGGAAACAGAAACAACTTTTCTGTATTAACGTTTAGTGAAGGGTTGCAGATCCAAAAACATCCAACCAGGATAGTGGTTAAAGTGATCTGGAGTCAGACGGAGATGGGAATCCTGGATCTGCCTGACCTTAAGCCAATTTCTTAAATCTCTGGAGTCTCCCTTCCCTTGGGCGGGAGATCTAGATAACAACACCATAGCACCTTAGGGTGGGTTAAATAACACACAAAGAGTTTAGCGCATAGAAGGGCTCAGTAAGTTCATTAGCTTTATTGTTGCTTTTGTCTTCCATTCGCAGAGTAAAAAGAAAAGCCAGGATTTGAGAACAGGTTGACCTGCTATGTTCTAGACCCAGCATTAACTCTCATTTGAGCAGTAGCAAGTTCAAAATATAAAGTGCAAAAAATGTGGTCCTATTTCATTATAGATGCTCTTTGTTGCAATGCTTGACGTAAGGTCTAACCTTGTGCTAATCAGTCAGCCTGTCATTTCTTTCCTTAGGGACTATTACAAGGATTTCTCTAGGACCTATTATTCCACCTGCACGAGGGACAATGGAAAAGATGAAATAAAAAACAACAGCCCAGCTGGTGTGACTCAGTGGTTGTGGTTCCATTCCTGGTCAGTCAGAGCACATGCCTGGGTTGCGGGCTCAATCCCCAGTAGGAGGCATCTGATCAATGATTCTCTCTCATCATTGATGTTTCTATCTCTTTCTCCACCTTCTTTCCTCTCTCTGAAGTCAATAAAAACATATTAAAACAATAACAACAGATATTGCTTCCGATCATAAGAAGCCCCAAAGACATATCAATCCAGCAGTTAATTCTGGATCAAAGATATATTCATCAAATTAAAGTGAAAAAAACAACTACTAACATAATAAAGTTTGCATAGATTTATTTACACGCTCTTGCCAAGTCTTATTAATTAATACTGTCAGACTTGACAAGGAAGAGGTTTGAGGAGACCAGTTTCCTTTCATCATTTTATACTTCTCTGGTGCAATTGAGTCTCATAACAGACAACTAACAACAAGAACAGAAATTTAATGCCAACAAAAAATTTCATCCGAATTGACCAAAAAACCCCAAACCCTGCCCTGTGTCAACTGGCATCTTCGGGCAAAAAGTTCTGCAGGCTAATGAGCCCGCGATGGTCCCGGGAAGCCAAGGGCGCCGAGATTGGGAGGGACTGACTTTCTCTAGGGCTCAGAAGCACAAATGGTTTGCTTCCTCCTCAACCAGAGGTCACCTGGAGGCAGATAAAATAACAGGAACAATTGCAGGAAACCCTGGAACCTCATTAATGAGTCTCCCATGTGTCGCCCTGCTGTGCTGGGCCGCTCCCGGTACCCAGCCGGTCTCAGCATCTGGATGTGCAGGGAAGGAACGGGGGTGCCAGCCTTCACCAGCAAGTCGCTGTCACTCATTTATTTTGCAGCTCAGCCTCTCTGCTTTAGCTCACAGTTCATTAAATCCCACTGCACCACCATCGACATGCAAAACAGCTACTTGAAGGGCATTCAAAAATATAATCAGAAAAGGGAATAAAAAGCCCTCTCTGAGAAAGAGGGGAAAATTAATCCTCTTGTCGATTAAGTGACATCTAGGTGCTTTGGTTCTAATACATTTTTTTTTTTCATTAGCATGACATGCAAGGATTATCTCTGTCTGATGGATGGGGTGCGGGGCTGTATGTTTCTCTGCTCAGAGGGCAAGCACCAGGCGTGGCTGAAAACCCTGAAGAAGCTGTGTGTATGGATGTGGTTTTTTTTTTTTTTTTTTTTTTTTTTTTGACTTGGAAGAAGAAAGGATGGCAACTTATGGGCTTCCGTGAGATATCCTGTTTGATGCTTTGTATGTGACTGTGATGAGGAAATTATCTTGATGATCACCAGCCCTGTGGAGGCTGAAATATTATAGTAAACTTTCTACATGTTGCCATGTGGTTCCAGAGAAGTTATCTCTGAGCTCAGTGTACAAGTGCACATGCACACATTTTAACTTGGAGGAACATGTAACTATAGACAAGCACAGACTATGATCTGACAGATGGGCAAGTTCTATTTTATAGCCGTGGTGGTGAACGGGGGAGGAGGGGTGAGAGGGCATTTTGGCCCCTGGGGGACACTGGCCAAGCCTGGAGACAGCGTTGTTTGTCATGGCCGGGGATGGAGGCCTGAGAAGCTGTTCAATACCCCACAGTGCGCAGGACAGCCCGATCGCCGAGGATTACCCAGCCCCCAATGTTAACGGTGCTGTTGTTGAGAAACCCTGCTTTAGAGGAGTTCATTATGTAATTATGTTATGTGATAAAAACAGAAAAAAATCATACTCTTCTCGTTTAGGCAAATCATACAACATCACCCATGTTCAACCCAATTACAAAATTACAACTGGGGTTCACCTACTATTTTTCTTGTTAATTTTATAATATCCCAAGTTGATTAAAAATGTTACTATTAAAAATAATAAAGTACTTTTTTTTTCCCCATTGCAGGCACCTTGTTTTGAGCTTATTTATGTTTCTGTGCATACAGACAGAAGACTCCCCCTCTCCCCCCCACACGCACATGCATACACTTGCATGTACACACACCACACACACAGGTTCTTTTTGGAAGAAATCACAACACTACTTCTGGGCTGAGGTGGGACCCACCACAGCACTCACACACAAGGGGGCGTCACACCAGGCACTCTCCCACTGCAGCCATCACAAGGGAAAATCCTTTGGATTCATTAAAAATCTCTGCAAGAGTTAACGGTCACCTGGTTAATGATAGCTTCACTTTACTTTTAAAGCAAACTTAGTTTCACTGCTGTGCTAGTTCCCATCTGTGAGTCCCTTTGGTCGTCACAACAACCTTATGGGGTAAACTACTCTCCCCACATTACGCACCAGACAACTGAAGCATTAGAGAGGCAAAGCAACCTGCTAATGAATGGTAGAGCTGGGCCTTGCATCCAAGCAGATGGACCCCAGCGAGGCTATTCCCACCCACGGGGCTCTCACACCATGTCCGTGTTGTGGAGCTGGGACAGGGATGCCTTTCAAGTGGGGTCAGGGCTCCCAAGGCTAGGATTTTTGCTCCTGTGGCCCCCTTTCCTCAGCCGTCCCTACCTAGCCTCATCAACATACTGAAGGGGGTTTAGAAACAACGCAATCCCTTCAAGTCCTGGGAAGATATTTACAAGGCCTAAAGGGCCCCTGTACAGACCTAAGGGGCCACCACAGGTCGGGGGGTGCACAGAAGGCTGCTAGAGGATTTCTACACCATCCTCATGCCAAGCAGAGGGTCTCCCAAACTTTTTATGTCTGGAACTCCAGCTCGGGGCACAAGTCAGGAGCAGAAGGAAGGTGGCCAGTCCTGGGAGGGGCTTCACGTGAGCCCGATGGCAAGGGGGCCAAGGCCAGGCGGACCACGGCAGGGACCTGAGAGAGATCCTGGGAGCCTCAAAGCATTTCCTAAGGAGCTGCTATTGGGGCCTAAAGTGAGCGTGAACCATATTTAGAAAGCCAGATCCTCTGGATTCTTGGCAACATGATCCTCTTCAGGCCGACAATTCTTGCCTCCAAGAGTGTGGGAAGCAGAAGATGAATCACAGGCCACAGCGAGTAGGCTGACCTCAGCGTGCACATCCCCTGAGATGGGGCAAGAAACGAAGGCAGGAAGCACTTGATTGAATTGGTTTTCCCATTTTTCATAAGAAACATTCAACTTAATAAAAAATAGCCACACTTTATTGACAATAATAGCTACCCTTTCTTTATTTTCCTACCATATGCCAGGAAACCACTCTATCTCCGTGCCTTCTGTAGCTCCGCGAGGCAAGAACGTCCACTTTCATTTCGGAGGAAAATGAGGCTCAGAAAGGTCATGTACGTTAACCCACGCTCACACGGCTAGTAAATGTAAGTGGAGAGTCTAACTTGGGTCTGTTTGACTCCAAAATTCATGATTTTTCTACTATGGCTTTTTCACATTACCAATGATCTCCAAAGCCCCCATAACCAATGGCCAAAGCACACACACACACATGCATGCACACACACACACACACACACACACACACACACACACACTAAAACAAGTAGGTCCTCGCCAGGTAAGCTCAGTTGGTTAGAGCATTGTCCCCATATGTAAGGTGCTAAGGTTTTGGGCTCAATCTCTGGTTAGATCACATACAAGAATCAACCAACGAATGCGTAAATATGTGGAACAACAAATCTATGTTTCTCTCTCTGTCAAAATAAAAATAAATAAAGCAATAAACAAACAAACTTAAACAAACAGGAGACCAAGATGGGAATACTGCTAGGTGCCCATCTCTCTGTGTATGTCATGATCCTCAAAATCACAGGTGCTGACAATGAGCAAATTTCTAAAAGGACACACAGTCCAGCCCCCTGTCCTTTTACAAGTCACAAATCTAAGGTCTCAGGGATGTGCAGAGGCTGAGTTGGGATTTGGCCTCAGATGTGTTGGCTCCTGGGCAGCATCCCTCCTGCTGTGTGGCAGCTCTGTTTCCCCGGGCCACGACAGGGACAATTCTGGGTGCTGGGAATACAGAGTTGAAAAGGACCACCCCTTATCCTGAAAGGATCCTAGCAGCTGGTGAACATTCATGAGAGTCCACAGATAACTGCAGTGCGGGGCAGAAGGTGGGAAGTGGCACAGGAGAAAGGAGTTCTATGGGTACTGAGAGGTGTAAATCCAATCCAGGGGGACACAGGGGGTAGGAATGCCAAGGGGAGAAGAGGGGAAGAAATGAAGCCATGCTCTGGGTATATCTGCAGGAGGGTGCCTCACACCAGTCATTGGGCACCATGAGGCAGACAGAGTCCTTATTTTGCAGACAAGATGGAGAGACAGGAGGTGACCTGCCTCCACAGTTAATGGGGAGTCGTGTGGATGGCTTCGTTAGCCTCTACCGTCCATGTTCTCTCCAACACAACTAACTTGCTGTTCTATGAAGGTCTGGGTGGTTGGGAGGTCGGGAGTAGGCCAGGTCAGGAGTGGCTCAAGCACCCACCCCAAGTTCAACCCCGATGGCTTTCTTTGCATCGATAGTTATAGCCTTAAGTTCCACAGGAGGTTCTATTTGAACAAAGCTCTGCAACTAACAAAATCTAGTCTGAAGCCGTGTACTACGTACAAGGGGCTACCTAGCAGGTGAATGGGTCAGGCCTTGGAGCTCGGGCAGGGCAAGGAGAGCAGGCGATCTGTGCAGCAAGGCAGTGAGGGACAGTGACCAGCAAGCAGGCAGAGCATGCACTTCCCCTGGTTTTATGTCCAAAATCAGGCTCTACACTTGCCTCGCTTTGAGACCTGGGGCAAGGCATGTCTAAGCTTCATCTTCCTCAAGTTCAACAAGGTATCATATTGGTCTTACTTCTTAGAACTGATGAGCGGATTATGTGCTCAAAGATATGGGTATCATTCAGCACAGTGCCTAACACTTAGAAAGAAATCCTCACTGTCTCCGGAGAGTTGCCATGGTTCTGAGCTCTGCCTCGCCTTCTCCCGGCCTTGATAAATATGAGCTGCGAATCGGCAGGACACACACCTGAAAGATGAGGTGTCCTCACTGCTGCTTGTCAGCTGGTTCAGCAGGAAGCTCACCCGAGACTGGGCTTTGGGCGATGAGATCAGTAACTCAAACCCCCAAACTAATGTACAGCCACTGCTCAAAGCAGATGCCACAAACACTTGGTTCTCTTGGTAAACAAGACTTGGCTCTTGTCCCAAAAGGCCTAAGACGGAGGAAGGCACATGAATCAGCAGAGCCAAGCCCCAGAGGCCTCCTTCATGGGCTAGCTGGGGCCTTGGGCACAATGGAGTCCCGGGTCCCTTTCACGTTACTTTCATTAGAGTCTCTGCCCGTGAATTAAGATCCCAGCGAAAGTTTTAAGGGCTTAAGGGATTTCTGTCTGCCTTGCTTGCTGCTGTATCCCAGTGCCCAGAACAACAGCGCATCCCTGTGAATGAATGCACGACGACCCCATCAACTGGACACACAGAAGCAACTGGTCACAGAGCTTCCCTAGTCATTCACCATCCAGCTAGCCTGGGCTCTTCTCTCCGCTGCTCTGCTCTCGACCCCACCAGCCACCTCTGTTCGTGGCACCAGCACCGAGTCTCTGCCAGTCCCTTGGAGAGGCTGGATCTTTTCTCTCTTCCGGCATAAGGGAGGGGTCATTTGCGACACGGCACTGAACAAGAAGGTCAGCTCATGCTGAGCAGACAGCTTGTTCTTCTCCTGCTCATTCTGCCGGGTACGACAAGGTTAGAGCTAGAAGCACTCACAAAGCCACTCCTGATGGAGGAGACTAGAAAAACCAAAGCCTCAAGACAGTAAACAAGTAGCCCAAAGTCACAGGGCCGGCTGCAGGGAGGGGCAGGAGACGGCCTCTAAACAGAGCTCTCTGTACACACTCTTAGGGCCTTCTCTGCCTGGGCAGGTCAGCACGTGCTGGAAAGTGCCCCTAAAGCTTGGCTTTTCTGTCTGTAGGTTATGAACACAAAACACCAGCATGCCTACAGTATATACACAGATGAATTTTGATGTATCTAGATATGTACATATCACATGTCTACATATTCATAAATGATATTAGGACACATTAAAAACTACAGTCATCCCTCAGTATCCACAGGGTTAGTTCTAGGACCCACTGCAGATACCAAACACCGCAGAGCCTCACGTCCCTTATATAAAATGGCGCACAACAATGGACAGAGTTGGCCCCCCACATCCATGGATTCCCAACCCTTGGACTGAAAGTATGTACTCTTTTCAAGTGGCAGTGTGTTGAACCCAAGGATTTGAAACATGTATGGAGCGCCGACTACATAGTTATGGAAAAACCTGCTTATATGTGGGCATGCACAGTTCAAGCCTGTGTTGTTCAAGGGTCAACTGTAGCCCCAAATACATTTACTAAAGAGTGTAGATAAGCTCAATTCCCCTTATTTTATATCTATTATTACAGACTAGTGATAACTGAAGGGGCAGGGGGAAATGAGAAATTCCAAGTGTGAGAAAGGGATAACATGTAGCTTGCAAAATTATAACCTATAGATATAAAAGCCTAAGTGACTGGCCAACCATTAGACCATCTGAACAGTAGCTATGACACATACTGACCACCAGGGGGCAGATGCTCAACGCAGGAGTGGAAACCATGGGCATAGAAACATACAACAGACTGATGAATCTCAAAGGGAATGGGGGAGGAAGGAAAGTGGGTAGAGATTAACCAAAGATCTTATATGCATGCTAGAGGCCTGGTGCTTGCACCAGTGGGGTCCCTTGGCCTGGCCTGCGATTTTTGGGAAGATTGGAAAGATTCTTTAAAAAAATCAGGACTTTTTTAAAATGCCACGGGACACGGGAAAAATTGTTAGGAATCACCTTACCCTAGGGGGATGTTGGAGAGCCAGTTTCAGCCTGATCCCTGCAGGCCAGGCTGAGGGACCCCACCGGTGCACAAATCCGTGCACCAGGCCTCTAGTAATATTATAATTGCTTTGATTTATTTAAGGCACGATATTTAATGTGCTTTGACATTTAACAGTGGAGGAGGGCACGTGGAGTATGGCTGAAATGAAAAGACTGGGACACACTGTTCTGGAACTGACGGCATATTACAGCGCTGGAAATCATCTGGTCCAACGCCCCCTTTAAAGAACTATGGGAACCTCCCCCCAGAGAGGTTAAGTAACTTCCCATCTCAGGTCAATGGCTATTTATTCGTTCCTGAGGGGAGCGGCAGGGTGGACTTTCTCTCTGTTGTATGGTCACGGCGCCCGCCCTGACGGGGAGTCCCGGGTTTGCTGGTGACAAGATGAAGGCAATTTGACACCAAGGACATAAACATTCAGAGGGAAAGCAGATTCCCAAACACCTGCACTTTTTTTTTTTTTCACGGAGGATTCCTGGAAAAGGAGTAGCTGAGCCTGAAGCTTTATAGGCAAGCCTCACCGCAGCACCCAGAGGCCCAAAGCAACCGGCTCCTGGCTCCCAGGCCCCCTGGGTGTAGACCCGGAGACCCCACCTGGCCCTCTCTTTCTGGGGAACAACGTGCCAGGCTGCAGCAGTGCCTCCACCAGCCACTGATTCTCCCTCCCTCTGTCGCCTACGGAGGCTGCGGAGAGGCCAGGCGGGCGGGTGGTGTCAGCCCAGTCCCATCATCCATCTAGACAAGCAGCAGGTTTTCCCTCATGGGCTCTGACAGACGGAGCGTTTCAGATTCTAAAACAGCTACCCGGGGAGCAGAGGCTGAGCCCGGGAAGGAGGTGCCCGCGGGCCTGGGCTGAGACAGACAGAGGGCCAGGCCCCGTCGGGGTGGGGGAGGGGGTGGGGGGATGGGGCGCTGCTCGGCGAGGCGGCGGGAGTCCACTTACCGCAGTGCGACTGGAAAACCTGTGGCTTGACGACCTGATTACAGGCACTGCACACGACGAGATAGAAGTCGTCATGTGCCGGGTAATGGCCAAATAAGTGCATATCTGTGGGGGGAAATGAAAACAGGTGTTTTTGAAAAAAGCAATTAAGTCTCAGAAGGAGTACAGCTTTCCTCAAGGACAGTTTTCCCAACGTGACACCCAGAAAGGCGATCATTGTCACCAGAGGGAACGTGGCTAGTCATAATGCAGCCCCCCAACTCTCAGAGAGGCACCCGCCTCGGAGAATCCTTCGAGTTCACCCTTGGAAACGCTGGCTGCCGCTGCTGGTGTAGCCGGTGGTGGCCGGGCTCCCTGATCCCGAGTGATGGGGGCCTGAGCCTGTCCCGAGAGCCACGCGGGCTGGGACCCACAGAGGCACAGGTTATCTTAGGAAGGGGTCCCCCAAGCCCATTCTGACTTAAGCAGAGGCCTCTCAGGTGAGTGAGGGGAAAGAGGGTCTGGGGGGACCCCAAGGTGAAAGAAGGCTCCCAACAAGGGACTGGCATCATTCATCTGACGGACGTGTAGCGAGTGTCCCCGTGCACCGGGCACCATGCAAGGTGCCAGGGATGACGGGTGAACCAGAGCGAGGGCCCTGCTCCCCTGGCGCTCACGGCGAGCGGAGAGAAACATTAAGTGGATAACCGCACAGGCCATCGTGTGGCCGACACTATGGCACGGGTGAGGAGATGGGCAGGTCCCATCACAGCACGTGGACCTCATCTCATGGGATGCTCTGGGGAGACGTCCCTGGGGGCACTATTTCCACTGGAGTCAGGGTGGTAGTGGTGGTGGTGATGGTGGTGGGTGGGGGTTAGATAAACACAGAGCCAGGGGAGAGAGCAGAAAGAGCCAGGCCTGCCAGGGATGGAGGGCCTCTGTGCTGGCGGAACCTCTCAGCTGGGACAGAAGACCCAGGGGAAAGCCCAGCAGAGGTGATATGCCTTGTAGACCGAGGTAAGGATTTTGAACCTGGTTTTAAGAACCATGGGAACTTAAAGAAGGTTTTTAAACAAACCAGCAAAAAATGGCTGGATCAGACTCATAGTTACATGGCCTTAAGAGACGTGAACGCATGTGTCCATCCAAAAACGCACAGAGGCATGTTCACAGCAGCATTATTCATAACAGCCTAACATGGAAACAACCCAGATATTCACCAACTGGTGAATGGACAAACAAAACCTTGCATAACCAGACAATGGAATGCTATTCAGCCACGAAAAGGAATAAAGTATGGATACCTGCTACAACATGCGTGAGCCTTGAAAACATGACGCTAAGTGAAAGGGGGCAGACACCAAGGGCCACATACTGAATGATTCCGTTTATAGGAAACATCCAGAATAGGCCAAGCTACAAAGACAAAAATTACATTAGTGTTTATCTTGGTCAGGGGGGCTTGGAAGGAATTGGGGAATGATTGCTAAAGGGTGCATCGTTTCTTTCTTTTCTTCTTCTTGTTTTTAATTTATTGATTTTAGAGAGAAAATGAGAGAGAGAGAGAGAGAGAGAGAGAGAGAAAGAGAGAGAGAGAGAGAGAGAAACATTGGCTTCTTGTTGTTCCATTTATTTATGCATTCACTGCTTCTTGTATGTGTCTTACCAGAGATTGAACCCACAACCTTAGTGTATTGGGATGACGCTCTGACCAACGGAGGTACCTGGCCAGGGCTTGGGGTGATAAGCACCAGGCCTCTAGTATACTATGATATAAATCACTGAATTGTATACTTTAAATGGGTGACTTGTTTAGCATGTGAACAAAAGTTGTTGAGAGAGAGAGAGAGAGATCAGTTCTGAGGAAACAGTCACATCTCCTTGTGCACCGCTGGGTGGAGGCAGAGCCCTGGAGGCACCTGGCCTACCTCTCCTTAGCCCCCTGGCTCTAGAGACACGTCAGCCCTGAGAGACATGTCAGCTCGTAACCGCCAGAGAGTTGCCGGAGGAAGAGAGACAGTGTATGCATGACACAATGCCTTCTGACACAAACCCCTTGAACAGCTTCTCCCCGACTCCCCGAGCCCTCATTTTCTAGACCCAACCAGTGTTTTTCACAGAAAACACCAAACACACAACGGTTCCCTCAGTTGCAGGGCTAGGCCACAGGGAAGAGCTGAGTTCCTCATGATACGGGGACGGCTCCTTTATAACCAAGCACATGTTTAACGAAGGCTCACGTCACGGCTCTGTGTTCCTGACTCAGAGGAGCCCTGCTTCTTAGGGGGAAGCAGAACCAACGCCTTTGTGGTATGCAAGGAGCTGAGGCCCCTGCTCCCCCAGAGGAGGCGTGTTACTAAAGGGGGGGCGGCCCCCTGCAGGGTCCTGCTCGGGTCCCAGGTGCCTGCGGACCCTGCTCGCCCCAGAGCACATGACCGGACAGAGCTGGGGACCAGGGTGCACTGAGTTTCCAGTCTGCCGGCGGTCCTGGGTGAGGCCTGTGACTCGTCTCTATTTCCACTTCTGACTAAGACTTGTTACCGAAGGGGAGTGTGGTTAGTCAGCGCCCGGTGGGCGGGAGGCTCGTGGAAGCAGAGGCTGAGAGAGAACCCAACTGTGACCAGCATCTGGGAGGGTGCGGAGGCTCACGCGGGGCCCACCCAACGTGCCCGGGGCCTTGGTTCAGAGCCTCGCAGCGTGGAGAGGGTGCCTCTCGCGTCTGAACGGCTGACACCCTGCCGTTTTACTTTTTACTTACAGGTTGTTTTTATAATGAACCTTCTTAACAAATAACAAATGTGATCCATGTTCTTTGAAGATGCATTTGAAAACTACAGAGAAGCAAAAAATAAAAAATAAATTATCACTGGCAATTTTTATGAATACCTTGCATCTCATTTAGGTTTAGTTACATTCTATATCCAGGAACATGTGAGACCAGGAGCTGGCGAGGACTAAGACACTCATAATTCAACGAACCTTACGGAGCTGCCTTATACCATGTCTGCATTAGATCTAAAGGAATAAAAGAAATTCATGAACTTTTTAAAAAAACAAGCCTTCACAAAAATTCCTTGAGCACCTACTCTGTGCCAGAAACTGTGCCAAGGGCTGGAAGCGGAGACCAGACCCTGCAGGGTGCGGGCACTGTGTCTCTGCACCTTTGTACACACGCCAGCTGACCTGGGAGGCCTGCTGGTGTTCCACTGGGTGCCCCACGGTTCCTGTGTTCCTCCGGAAATCTGAGGGGCCTCCGCCCTGCGCCCCACACACCTCCTACTCGTATGTCAGGAG